>JBBMOL010000040.1:5092247-5412247 GCA_037954665.1 Laguncularia racemosa
CTTTAAATAGAAGAATAATCACCTATAACCTTTTTTTTTTAGTGGGTTTAATGATCAAGGCTGACATTTTCAACTTTTTTGCACAACTTCACTTTATTTGCTGCTGGAAAAGATAGTCCAAAGTCTAAGGTGAGTGTTAGTCCAAAGTCTGAGGTGAGTGTAAGTTGGCTTTCCCAAAAGGCAGAGAGAGAGAATGGCGTATCAGCTAAGAAAGAGTGCTGTGTCTTCCTCTGAATTAGCTTGCTTGGTGCCTTTGTGGCTTTTGCCTTTTTTCCAACCATCTTGGCACCTTCCCTCTCATAAATTTTCTTGTCATACTTCCCAGTTGTACATTTGACTTTTCTTCCGACGAGCCAAATAATGTCAACCCTCCATTTTCAATCCAGTCTCATTTATACTCCATCATTGAATCATTATTATAGTCTCCGTCTCTATGAATAAAATCTAGTGAAATAAAGTATAGAATATTCGCACGTCTCTCTTTAGCAATCGAACAGTTTTTTATATCCTTATATTTATATGTTTTGCTTGGTTCACTCTAATAATATCACCATTTTACTTTTATTATTTATAGAATAATTATTCCCTTATTTGATTTCTAAAAAATTATGCTATAAACAATATTTATTATAAATGTAGAATGAATAAAGAATCTCTACTCTTTCATTTTATTAGAGGAATTACTATTCATCATAAAATATAAATTTTATTCCAAAAATAGCACTAAACACAAAAAAAAAAAAGTTTATTCCTTTCTAGTTTATTCTACTCTAGTGAGCAAAAGTTGAATTCTCCCAACTGCATAACTATGTGTCTTAGACATTTCCTCTTATGTAATTGATAATTGCTCTCCAAGTAGATAGGATAGTGAAAACTAACATGAAAACTACAAAAATTGAGGGGACCATGAATTTATAAAAGGATCATTGCAAGTGAGGGAACAATATGTTAAAAGTACCTAAGTTTTCCTCTCTCTTTTTTCATTTTAAGATCTATTATTAACGTACTCTTTGTAAGTATTATTAATAATAGGTCTTGAAATAAAAAAAAATTAAAAACATAGGTTCTAGAATTGAAAAACTTAGAAAACAATGGAGATCTACGTTTTTTGTTTTTCTTTTTTTTTTTGGGACCTACATTTTTATCTTTATTTTTATTTTAGGATCTACATTTTAATGTTTTTCCATTTTAGGACTTGACTTTTAATGATATTTGTAATGTAGAGTAATGAAGATCCTATTTTGCCTAATTTTTGAAAAATTAGCCCTTGAAATGAAAAAGAAAAAAAAAAAGAAAATATAGATTCTAAAATGAAAGAGTTTATAAAGCATAATCCTTCAACTGTATTTATCTCTTAGGATTATATGAGGAATATTATGAAAAGTAGGTAAACGACCGGAAAGAATAATGAAAGCAATAAAGTAATTAAAATTTATAATCCGCAAAGGATGTTACTTTGAAAGGCAGATTACAAAAAAATTCAAGGACGATTATGAATTGTCCGAATTCCATCAATGATAATAGCCATTTTTTTACAAGCAGTAAAAAATTTTAAAAAGTATTTTCATAACTGATCCCTTAATAAATTTTCATAAATCCGCTTAAATATTTTGAATTCATTTTCAAACTTCATCAACGATCCATGAATATGTAAGAAATTTCCCAAAGAACGATAGTGTTGAACTTCACTTGTCAGGAAGTTGTCCAGCTTTAATTTCCACGTGATGGGCTCAAAGACCAAGACTTGGTGCTCGGCTGAAAGTTTCCTGTTTGTTTTGTAAGGCAGATAGGAACCACTACATATCTACGAGAGAACGTGTGTCGTGTTTTACGCCTTTCTTCCCCGAGGTCTATGCAGTTTCCAAATCAGTTCGACTGGTACCATTCCTTCATTGACTGTTCTCATTCTAGGACTTAAGAGTGCCAAATATCAACCACACTTTCTCCAGTCTTATCTCGTTCATCATTATCCACAAACTCCTTATTAATTGAATATATCCTCAATCCCTCAGGGGATTCTCCTTACTGAATACCTTCGATCAGTTCAACCCCCGTAATTTGTAAGCATGTTAGGAAGAACACTGCTTTTTCTTCTCGTTTTACTATTTAGGACATGCACAGGAAACGCCGAGTATAATGATCGGTGTGCCCCTTCCTTTTGTCGCAATAATCGCATGAGGAATCCCTATCCGGAGTATGAATTAAGCTGTGAAAATAATAGCACGTTTTTATACTTGGGGGAAGGTAAGTATTACCTGTAATCAATAAATTATGACAACTACACGATAAGGATAGTTGATGGCGGATTGCAGAAGGGTAATGGTTCCTCCATGCCTTATTCTTCTTTCGATTGCTTTAAATATGAAAGCAAAGATGCTTACTCATGAGGAGAGAGAAAAGTGAAGTCAAAAGGAAATATATGAGTTGGAAAAATATCTAATTACGAGTTTGGTTAAAATGCATATTAATGATTTAATTAAATTGTTTAAATTATAATATTTTTATATAGAAACTTACAATATAAGTAAACTAAATAAAATATAATTGGGTGTAAATACATGCTTATAAATTCTAATTAACCATTCTAAATCTAAAATTTTAATTTTTATTTCCTATTTTTTTATAACTAACTAACAGATCTAATTTCTCTCTTATTTTTTAATTTTAAAATTTATTGTCATTTGTTATAAGATTTTCACTATACATAAATCATTAAAGTAGTATTAATATATTATAAATAATTATTATTAATATTTCCGAAATTTTTATCCATTAAGAAATTTGCTCATAAAGTTCTATTAATCCGAAATATGTTGAAATTAAAGATTTAGATTAATGATTATATTATTATATTACAAAATTACATATATTTATTTTATTCCATAGTCACTTCTAATTATTATTATGATTCTTATGGTATTTTTATAATCCTACAATTATATTAGTTGTGCTCATATTCAATAGTTATAATTAGACCAAATATTAGTTTATTATTTGTGTACTCGTATGATCTTTTATTTTTTTGTAGGTTCAGAAATTTATTAGATTAAGTATTAAAATTATTGATTTGTTTATTTATTTTTTATGTGTCTATTTTCTATTTTTAGTATCAATGTATCATAGTAACTTAATTTTTATTGTTAATATATTCAAAATTTTAAAATTATGAAAATATTATCCTTACTATCCTATCTTAAAAACACTTACGGCTTCGCTTATTAACTTTACATGAATTTCCTGTCTTTTTTTACCAGTGGAAGTCATCCAGTGTCATTGATAGTCCATCAATAGACTCCGTTTCTGTGAACAAAATCTTGCGGACTAAAATACACAATACTTGCGCTTTTCCCTACTGCATAGTTCTTTTATCTCGGACATTTTTCTCTTAAATAACTAATTGCTCTGCATAGATAGGAAAATGGCACTTCTAACATGAATATTGCGAAACAGATAATTGACTGAAGAGAATAATTACAACTATGGATTAATAATTTATAAAGGAAGTTACTTTAAATGCCGAATCACCAAGAGTCCAAGTACAATTATGAATTGTCCTTGAATTACAAGTGTTCCGAATTCCATCAGTGGATCTTTCTTATTCATAAATCTGCTTAAATGCTTCGAATTCTTTCTCAAACTTCATTAACAATTCATGAATAGGTAAGAAATTTCCTAAAAGCGATAATGTTGGACTTTACTTGTCATGAATTTATCCGGCTTTAATTTCCGTGTGATAGGCTCCATGACTTGGTCCACGGCTGCTTGTGTCACGTTTTATACTTTCTTCCCCAAGTTATACGCAACCGTGTGCGTGCATTTTGTACTTCTCTCATACCAGGAGTGCCATACATCAGCCACTCTTTCTCCAGTCCTATCCCATCCATCATATCATCCATTACGCCTTATTAATTTAATATATCCTCATTCCTCAAGGAATTCTCTTTATTCAACAGATTCAGCTCTACCCTCTTGAAGTTGTAAGCATGCTACGAAGAACCCTTCTTCTTCTCGTTCTACTGTTTAGCTCTAGCACATGCGATTCCAAGGATAATCATCGATGTGCCTCGTCCTTTTGTGGCAATAATACCATCAGGAAACCCTTTCGATTAAGTACCGACCCTATGGGTTGTGGCCATTCCGAGTATGAACTAAACTGTGAAAATAATCGAACGGTTTTGTACTTGGAAGAAGGTAAGTATTATGTGCAATCGATAAATTATGACAACTTCACCATCAGGATAGTTGATGCTGGATTATTGCAGGAGGGTAATTGTTCCTCCATGCCTTATTCTTCTTTCCAATGCATTAAATATGAAAAAAACAGTACATATTCATGTAGGTACATGGTTTATTATAATTATAGCAATTCATATACGAATGAAACTACAACTGGTAATGAATTTGAGGAACTCTCAAGGACAGTAGCCTATGTGGAGTGTGCAAACGAGATTGATTCGCCATTTTACACAAAGACTTTTCCATGCATTGAATCTCAGAATTCATCCACGGCTTTGTCCCGTATCAACGGCCATTCATACATTGTAGATGTTCATAACGCTTCCTGCTTGGAGGATCCTTGCAGCATACGATTGGTGACTAGGACTTCTTGGCCCGGAAGCAACATTTACGATCCTTTGTCTCACGAGGAGATACACGAAGAGTTAATTTATGGGTTTGAGCTGTCATGGCTTCATTTTCCCTGTAAAAGTTGCCACCATTACGGAATCTGCCAGGTCGATTTCAAGAATCAGGAATACAAGTCGAAATGCTTATCATCCTATTCTGGTATGTATAATTCAGCTAGTCATATAATATGCTACTTGGAATGAAATTCTTTTGACTTTTTCTTTTTACCCCCATATGGTTCAATTAAAAGTGTTAAGGTGCCTAAGAAAGTACCATCACGTAAATAAAAATGATTTGTAGTGTTTAATTTTTGGGCACACATCATATATGCATTATTGATTAATTTTAATTGGAGGCAATGGTATGTTCGCTTCATGGGAACTTTTTCAAAGCATTCAGATGTATGCATAATTGTATTTTGTATAGCTTACTTCTTGTAATTGTCCTAAATCATCGTGATAATTATAAAAAGTGCAAGTGAAAAATGATGAAAATGATTTCTTATTTTTAAAAAATCAAAATGATTTTTTTCTCATTTTTCATGACGGTTATAAAAAACACTTATTTTGCTCAAATGTCTCTTCTTTCAGTAAACTGGGTAAATATGGTAATAAACATCGGAATGATGTCATCAACGCTCCTTGGTAAGATCTTCGACAATTTTGTTCCCTATTGACCATGAAATATATTAAGCTATAATGTCAAGACATGTTATTATTCTTTTTACACATGCTTCAGTGCTATGGTGTATGTTCACAAGAGCAGTGGGGCTTCTATGTGTGCCAATATTCCTGATATACAAGTGGAAAAGAAGACACAGAGCAGCGGATGAAAACATTGAAGACTTTCTGCAGAATCAAAAGAAGTTATCTCCTCTTCGGTACTCCTATTCAAATATCAAGAAGATTACTAGAAATTTCAAGGACAGACTTGGGGAAGGAGGATACGGTTCTGTATACAAAGGAAAACTCAGAAGTGGTCAAGATGCAGCGATTAAAATTCTCAAAAATACTAAGGCTAATGGACAAGATTTTATTAATGAAGTTGCCACCATTGGAAGGATTCATCATGTAAATGTTGTCCAACTTGTTGGTTTTTGTGTTGAGGGCTCAAAGCGTGCTCTTGTATATGAGTTCATGCCTAATGGATCTTTAGATAAGCATATCTTTTACGGAGAAACAGGTACGTCTCTCGGTTACAAAGAAATATATGAGATCTCACTAGGAGTAGCAAGAGGAATTGAATATTTACATGGAGGATGTGATATGCAAATTTTGCATTTTGATATTAAGCCTCACAATATTCTTCTTGATAAAAAGTTCACTCCAAAGATTTCTGATTTTGGGCTAGCAAAACTTTATCCGACAAGTAACAATACCGTGTCCTTAACAGCGGCGAGAGGAACCCTCGGGTATATGGCTCCTGAACTCGTTTATAAGACCATTGGTAGAGTTTCCTACAAGTCTGATGTCTATAGTTTTGGGAAGATGTTGATGGAAATGGCAGGAAGAAGGAAGAATATTGATGCAGTTGTGGAGAACTCAAGCCAAATTTATTTTCCTTCATGGGTATATGACCAACTAAATAAAGGAAACAACGTTGAAATAGTTGCTTTCGTGGAAGAGGAAGAAAGACAGATAATCGAGAAAATGATGATAGTTGCATTGTGGTGTATACAGATGAATCCTGATGATCGTCCCTCAATGAATGAAGTCCTTAAAATGCTTGAGGGACCTAAGAACCCACCTATGCCTCATAAACCACTTTTATGCCCAACAACAATGTCAACTCAAATTCCCAATACCGCTACCCACTTCGAGTTGTCAGAGTCAAGTTTTATCAGTGGCTCAGTTAATCTCACCAACATTTATAATGGAGATGATGATATTATTGAAGAAGTTTCTCTTTTGTAATATTATTATTAATGCTAGCAAATACAGCTAAGATCTTATAGAGTTAGTGGGACAGTTAAGAATAATGTAAGCAATTTATCTTAATCTTATATTGCATCTTGAATATATGTTCTTTTTGTCAATCTATATGGGTGGATTATAATTGTACACCAAACCTATATCAAATGCATGGAGCAAAATCAATGTCAAGAATTTATATCCTAATCATATAGAAATTCTTTAGAATACTCCACAATTTGGAAAGAAAAGGCAATAAAATAAACCAACTGAAACCTAGCTAAGGCCTTTTAACCCGGTTCACATGGATACCTGTACTACTTAAGGGATGGAATAGTTTTGAATCTCAATTTCTATCAATTATAAAATATATAGTTTTCCAAAAAAAAAAAAATGATCCCAAACCTATAATCACTCCCATTATTCATCACTACGTTGTTAATAGGATTAACATTTAATAACTACAAATGCATATTATTTAAAGTTATAAATTGATCAATCATGTGTTATTTAATTATAGACATCTATCAATATGCTATAAATGCTAATGCTTTAATTAAGAACATCTTATGTAACTAAGACGATTACAATAGACTCACAACATGGTTTTAATTAAAAGTGAAGAGGTGTATTTAAAGTTTGATTATATTAGGATTATAAGTAAATTGACCCAAATCCATTTTCTAGTCAAAACGAATTCTCCATGCATAATCATCCATCATCTTGAACCATTAAAATTCTTATGATTGCAACTTTCGCTAGGGGATCTACGAACATTTGAATGGAATTATGAACAATTGAAGTGATTTTACGATCTTAATGTAATTTTGCAAAGTACAATGGATTTACAAACATTTGAATTTGTTGATAGACCATTTTAGATTTGGGCCCCTCAGGCCTAATCTGACCTCTCCTACCTTACACTAAGCTCCTACAGTAAAAAGTAGTATCAACAAATCTTAGATTAAGCCCTAACATGTTTCACCAACCTGTTCTATAGACAAATCAAACCACCTAAAGTAAAACAACATGGAAACATCCAAGCACTTGAGGACTTGAGCTCTAAGGTCAAGTTAACTAGGTTTAACCAAACCCCTATGATAAGGAATGCTTAAGAATCATCCAACAAATAAGGAAAGATTGTAGCCAAAGATATACATCCCATTAAATCAGGAGCGGATCTTAAAATCATTACACCCTTTCATAAAATAGCTTGGTCTCATCCTCTATAAAAAGAGGATGAGAGGATGAGGTCAATCAATAAAGTAATATAACTTTTTCCATACTTTCATGCACATTATTCTCCCTCATCATTGTGTTAACTTAGGCATGGAGTATTTATGCCAAAGTACCCTTCGATACCCCCCTATAGCCTACTTTAGGTAACTAAGAACTACCTCTCCAAATCCATAACACAACATTTGCTGCCATTTGTAGGACTTACCCACCACCACAATGGCTCTAAAATCAAAGAGCAACAAGTATAAGGAGACCATAGACCTCCTTACCTAGGGCCAACTTGTCCCCATAAACACATCCAACTCTCTAAACACTAACAATCAAATCATCAATCTACAACATTTTTCAAATTTAGAAAACCTATGCAAAACGTTGGCTATACATAATGAAACTATTAGAGTTGATAATTAGAGGCTTTAGGCTCGAGTGGCTACACTTGAGCAATTAAATAACATGTTAAAGCTAGAAAATGTGTCTACACATTTTGCAAAACATGGGAGAAACAACCCATTGCCGCCACCATTGCTACTAACTACAAACACTCCTTGTGAAAATCAACAAGCTTGATTTGTGGATGCCTGCGATTGAGCATCCACTAAGCAAATACTACTAGCCACTTTCCATAGTCGAGCTCATTCCCCTTCAATCTTACCAACTAACTCACGTAATGACATTAATGTTGTAGCTCGCAGCAACAAACCTAAGCCATCTAATGCTCAAATATAGCCTCACTTGCCAATCAACAATAAGGACATTAACTAGATCAATGACTACATTAAAAGGCTTTTCAAGCTAAAGGAAAGCAAGAAGGTCGACCCCTATCGAGCTTAATTTTTTTCATTATTTCCTAATATGACTCACACTAAACCTTATACTCATTTGGTGTAAACTCTCAATTATTATGATTGGGGAAAAAAATTAAGTTAGAATTAATAAAGTAGTATTAATTCTAACATAATTATTGATCTTGCGAAAAAAAAAATATATACTTATATTTTTACCAAACCTTATATTATATAATTAGGAACCATATTTTAAAACACCATGGTTACCACCTTAATCTTCCAAATTTAAATTTATTTTTCAAAGCATTTAACAAAAAAGAAGAAAGAAAAAACGTTATTTGTAAAGGGCTAACAATATTATGTAAATATATTAAGCTAAACCCATTGATTATTTGGCTTGACTCATTGGGCTAGGTAATAAAGCCTAATAAGTCCAGTCCAATTATTGGGATGACTCATTGAACTGATCCATCCACATCTAACCTTCCTAAGGCAGGCTCATGCACTTATGAAGAAGGCTATTGGTCTTTGGCTTATAGCAAGTTCATTAGGATAACCTTAAAATGAGTAGTCTCAATCTCGTCCGTTGATAGCTAAAGTAATCCAATGGATGTCATCAAGCTCAAGAGTCTATAAATACTCAATCATTCCTCCTCATTAAGGGACCTTTTCCCCATAATTCATGAGATCAAAGAAACAGTGTTCCACTAAAAGTTCTCTACTCTCAAAGATCAAACAAGAAATCAAGCGAAGAATGATCTCCATTGCCTAAGAACTACAAGGTTGACGCTTGAAGTCCCCTTAGCTCCCTTGTCTGTCACTTGTGCATTTGAGACGCTTAAGATTGCTTGTTCCTCCTCCTTACCTCTCTCTCCCTAGTCATCCTATTACATGTCATCTCTAAATTACTTTTCTTTAAATTCATGTGTAGTGCGATACCCATATGATATGCATGTGACCACTCCTACTAGGACACCCCATCTACATTTTGGTGACTCTGCTAGGGACAAAGTTAAGTGATAAAAGAGTAATGACACTCCTTAAGAAGAAAGGACCGCCTGATAATATCTATCAAAAACAAGATCCCGACATTGAACTGATGAAGTAGAACCTACCTCAAATACCACAAAATCCTGGTCATGGTCAAGGCAATTCATAGCCTAAGGCTCCTATAGATCTTACACAAATGATGTAAACTATGTAGGAGAACACAAGGGCTCTAAATCAACTTATGACCATGCTTACACCACTTGTCATAGGGTTGGCTGCTATTGCTACCGTATAACAAGGTGTGGCTTCGCCAAACACCAATAATGCTATGCAGCAAGGTGTCACCCATGTAACTCCATCACATGCAGTTCATCCCGTTAACCTTTATATGGATAAGGAGAACATTCCTTAAGAGCAAACCACTCAACCAAATGTTCTAACTCCTAATGCACTCGGTGGATTTAGCCGTCGGCCTACTCCCACACCTACTTCCATGGTATTTGCCTTAAGGACATCATTTGTAATGAAGAAAGACTTGGGCATATACCTAAAAGAAATACAAGCAAAGTCCACTATGGGAGTACCGAAGTTAAGAATCCTTTACCATTAGCACATTGTTGAAAAGCTATATCCTAAGAACTATGTTAGTCCTAAGTTTATCTTGTTCAATGGCAAGAAAGAGAGTACCAAAGAACATTTACTTAAGTTTATCGAGACCCTAGAAGTATATAGGTTGGAGGATGACTTGAAGCTTAAAGAATTTTCCAAATCATTGACCAAAAAAGCATACATCTAGTATGTCAATCTCCCTGTAGGGTTAGTTGATTCATAGGGGTCTATATGTAAGCTATTCTTGGAAAACATCTTCTCTACTCAAGAATGGGTCATAATCACGAACATGGGAAGAACACAATAATACCCTAAGGAAAACTTGATGGATTATATAAAATACTTTAGGGAGCAAACACTGGACATCCAAGATGTATGTGATGAGAGGGAGTTAGTGAAGATTTGCATCCAAGGGATGTTCACTGAGTACGCAATCTACTTAGAAAATCTTAATCTAAATTCCTTTTCTGCACTAGTCAAGACTACAAGGAGAAATAATAATTTTGTTGCAAGACAATAAGGAGAAAATGGGAGGTTTAAGAAATGAGAAACATCTACTAGCTCAACCTAGGTTGAAACCCCTAAGGACAATAAGAAGCCAAGGAATGATAGATCTCGATGATCAACATCAATCCCCCCTTTCCTATGCCTAGTGGGAAAGGTACATGCTTTGTTTGATCAATGGTTACTAGATGAGAATATCAAGCTCCCAAGAGTGGATCATTTACCAACATAAAATGAGAAAAATGATCTTAAGTTTTGTAAGTATCATAGGTTCGTAGGTCACCCTACGAAAGAGTGTTGGACTTTAAAGAAGATTTTCAATGATAAGGTCCGTAATGGGGAACTTATCATAGAAAATAATGATGCCCATAATAATCCACTTCCTACACACAATAATTAATGGGGTATCACAAGTGCCATCAGTCACAATCCTAATACTAAAGAATAAGATATGTCAGATGCCAAGGTGCATAATGCATAAGAAGCTATGATTGGGAATAATGAGGACACATGTATGCCTGAGGTAGTCGACCTAATGAAGACAACTAACTTCATAAATTTGTTTAACTTACTAGGGTTTAGCGAGGATGCACGTCCTGCAGCAGCAATTGCCCTTACCTAAATCGTAGAGAAACAATACGAGTAGTGTAGTCTAGCATAGCCTATACGAAAAATGGCAAAGATACATGAGAATGCAATTCTCTTTACTGATGCGGACATGTGTGCCAAGAACCCCAATCATAGTTTTCCTCTTTATGTGGAAAGTACGTTAAATGGGCATCCTATTAAGGGGACATTCATAGACAATTGCTCTTCCATAAACATAATGCCATTGTCCACACTAAAGGCTACAGGAATAGATAACCAGCGCTTAGTGAGACAACCTATTGTCATAAATAGTTTTACTGACACATCTACAAACATAATAGGGTATGTTAATGTAAGCTTTAAAGTAAGCCCTATATAGAGCTCTATACGGTTCCATGTGATCGATGCGCTCATATCCTACCATTTACCGGTTGGAAGAAAGTGGTTACATGATCACAATCTCATACCTTCAACATAGCATCAATGCATTAAGGGTTATTAGAAGGGAAAGGACATTTTATTCTCTCTACGAACGATCTATTTGAGCATAATAAGGCATACTTTACCAAAGTTGCATTCTTTGATGAATACGTTAAAGAGGGAGAAACTACTATTGCAACACCCTCTAGCATATGACTACCTACTTGGGAGGAGACTCAAGAGA
This sequence comes from Laguncularia racemosa, assembly GCA_037954665.1. Taxonomy (NCBI): domain Eukaryota; kingdom Viridiplantae; phylum Streptophyta; class Magnoliopsida; order Myrtales; family Combretaceae; genus Laguncularia; species Laguncularia racemosa. The sequence goes on from JBBMOL010000040.1 coordinate 5,104,163, forward strand.
AGCCTATGAGAAAGAAGAGAATGCGAAGCTCTCACGAGAGTTAAAAGAAGCAAAGGAGAAATGAAGTGATAGAGAGTTTCATTAGAGAAGATGGATAGAGGGCGTATTATTTATGATGGTCTACGGGATTTGAAGGAGATGGACCTGAAGAAGCTTGTTCATCTTCTTCAGATCCCATACCAATATAAGAAACCCAACTTGCCGCCCCCCCCCCCCCCCCCCCCCCCCAGAGATGCAAGATCAACTAAAGCCACAGGTTGATGAAATTGAAGAGTTAGATCTAGCGAAACTAGGGGAGTCTCTAAGACCTATCTTCATTGGTAAGCATCTTTTTCAAGAGCTGAAGGCCTACCTAGTGGAGTTGTTATAGGAGTATTGAGACATATTTGCATGGACTTATGATGAAATGCCAAGACTAGACCCTACTCTAGTAGTACATAGGTTGAACATTGTAGCCAAGGTTAAGCCAATAAAATAAGGATAACGAATTTTTTCACCTAAAAGTTGAGGTCCAAATTAAAGAAGAGATTGAGAAGTTGCTCAAAGCTAGCTTCATCAAGCCAATTGAGCACCTATCATGGTAGGCCAATATCATGCCTACGAGGAAGAAAAATGGCTAAATACTAATCTGTATGGATTTTCGTGATCTCAACAAGGCTTGCCTAAAAGATGACTTCCCATTGCCAAATATTGATATGTTAGTAAATGCCGCAACTGGACATAAGTTGTTCTCATTTATGGATGGTTTTAGCAGCTACAATCAAATTAAAATGGCTACTAGAGATGCTGAGTGTACTGCTTTTAGGACGCTGGTCAGGGATTTTTACTATACAGCCATGCCCTTTGGGCTTAAGAATGCAGGAGCTACTTACCAAAGAGCAATGACTACCATTTTCCATGATATGATGCATGACTTTATGGAAGACTATGTGGATGACATTGTTATCAAGTCAAGGTGGGTGCTAGATCACTTGATATACCTGCAAAAGGTTTTTGAGTGGTGCCAATTGTATAAGTTGTGCAAGAACCTACTAAAGTGCCTCTTTAGTGTAGCATCTGGAAACTTCCTTGGATTTATAGTTCATAGAAAAGGGATCGATGTTGATCTAGCAAAGGTGTAAGCTATACAATCCATGCCTTCACCTACTAACTTGAAGGAACTAAAAACATTCATGGGGAAGGTCTCTTATATCAGGCGATTTGTCCCAACACTAGCTGAGATCTCTTATACCCTACAACAGCTCATGAAGAAAGGAGTATTGTTCAATTGAGGGAAACTACAAGAGGAGGCCATTCAAAAGGTAAAAGATATACTCATGTCTCCATAAACGATGGCAATGCCGATCAAGAGTTTACCAATGATTCTCTACTTGACATCTACTAATAAGTCCATTGGTGCTTTACTTGCACAAGAACTTGAGGGAAAGGAACAACCTATATATTACATAAGTCAATCCCTCTAAGGGAGTGAACTCAATTATTTAACTTGTGAGAAGCATTGTCTTGCACTAATATTTACTACATAAAAGTTGCGTCATTACTTCTTGGCAAATAAAGTCAATCTTGTCACTCACTTTAACCTAATAAAATACTTGCTATCTCTGTCAGCATTATTTAGACGAATCGTAAAATAGTTACTTCTACTATTAGAGTTTGATATTATAGTTATGCCGCCTAAAGCTATTAAGTCTCAAGCTCTAGTAGACCACTTGGCCCATTTTCCTATGGCAAATGAGACTTAAACCGCATAGACGATCCTAATAGAATTTCATGAGGATTCTATAAGGATAGAATTGGGTGAAGAATGGCAATTACAGTTTAACGGCTCATCTACTAATACCGGGAAAGGAACTAGGGGTAGTATTAATAACCTTTGAAGGCCAAGAAATACCATTAACATTTAAGTTAGATTTCCATTGCACCAATAATGAGGCTGGGTATAAGGCTCCACTCATCAGACTCATGTCGGCGTAAATTGTTGAGGCATCTCACTTATGCATTTGTGGTGATTCAAACCTGATTATCAAACAGGCCAATGGTGAATTTGCTCTCAAAGAACCAACATTAGCACCTTACAGGGCTACAGTATAATCTTTGGTTAGCAAATTCAATTAGGTGAGATATGAACATACTAAATGATTGGCCAACCATTATGCGAATGCACTTGCAACTTTGGCATCCAAAGTTCCTATTCAAGCTGAAGAAGATGGTTTAAGTATTCAGGTCATTAAGAAATCGATTCCCTGCACAGCTCTACAGTTGTTAGATGAGGAAGAAGAAACGCCAAATGATTAGTGAACTCCCATCAAAGGTCAACTAGTGCATCCAATGTAGTTTCTAGCAACTTTAAAAACCTTCCTCCTCATTAATGGTATTTTGTACTTCAAAGGTCTAGAGGGCATCTTATCGCAATGTATTTGTTCAAAGCGAGTGTGCTTGACATTAGACAAGTATCACAAAATCTGGTATGGAGAGGAAGGCCCATCCTTGTATCGCCGCATACAACGCATAGGGTATTATTGGCTAACTATGGCTAAAGATGCTTCTCAAATACAAATTAGTTACCCAAAATGCTCTAAGATTCATGATCAAGGAGGATGCCACTTTGTAGCAAATGCCAACAATTGGAGACGCCCTTACATAGACTATTTGCAAAACGGCACCTTACCTTTGAATGGCATTGATGCTTGTATGGTAAAACATAAGGCAAGGAGGTATATCATGCATCAAGACTAGCTATACAGGGTATCATTCATAAGATAACCCCTTAGGCGTGTTACGCAACTCAAAACAAAGATTATACTAGCTGAAGCTCACTTCAAAGATGGTAGAGAGCATCAAGGAGGAAGGAAGCTATACTACTACCTATTGAGTTTAGGGTATTATTGGCCTACAATGAAAAATGATCCATTCAACTTTTCCAGGAGATGTTTCGCATGCCAGCAACACGGGAATGCCATCTATGCTCCTACCATTACACTACATAGCTTGACTACTCCATAGCCTTTCCATACGTGGGCATTCAACTTGATTAACCTAATACATCCACCATCTAGGGGATGTATTTAGATCTTGGTAAGTACCGAATGCTTGGGTGGAGGCAATCCTGTTAAAGAAAGCTATAGGATAAGTAGTAGCAAGCTTCATGAAAGAACATGTCATATTTCTCTTTGGAATCCTAAAGTGCATTCTTTCAAACAATGGTACACCATTTATTAACTCACAAGTACTACAACTATTGGCCTCCTATGGTATCAACCATGTGAAGTTCACACCTTACTACCTAAAAGGAAACGGCCAAGCAAAAGCAACAAATAAGACTCTTTTAAAAGTACTTAGTTATATGGTGCATGAAAATCACAAAGAATGGAATGACAAATTGCCATTGGCACTATAGGCATACAAAACATCTAAACGAAGTCCCAGTTAAGCCACTCCTTTTTCTTTAGTAAATGGATGTGAGGTGATGATGCCCATAGAAGTTTTGGTCCCATTTGCAAGATTGACCATTAATGCTGAACTTGAATCGAATATTTTACGTATGCTCAATCTCGAAGCTCTAGAAGAGAGACGAGACACTGCCAAGCATCACCTTGCTAACTATAGATAATAGTTGAGTACAACTTATGATCATTTGGTTAAGAAACAATCCTTTCAACAAGGTGACATTGTACTTCGCACAACATGGCATATGCGACAAGGTATTCCAGCACCAAAGTTCACACCAAAGTGGGAAGGCCCTTCATTGTTCATAAGGTTCATGACAGTAGTTACTATAAGCTTCTAAACCTAATAACTGATAAAGTTACTGCATCTATCAATTTTCAATACATTATGTATTTGCAAATTATCATGAATCATATATATGGCTCACACTGTTCAAGCCTTTTCAATGCTTTTCTTTTTAATACTCACTTATCTTGTTGTTATAAAGTTAGAGAGTTATCTTCTTAGTGCACAAACATAATTAACTATCACCTCTTACGTTGTTGTCACATGGTTAGAGCACATGCCCCCAAGTGCGCAATGAAATACTTAGCCCACAAAAACATATCTACAAATTCAAAAATAAAGAATACACGATTATGTATTAGGTAATACCCTCTTAATCATCAATGATAGTATATCGAACTATGCAATAAACACCATTATCGTTGCTTAAGTGCGATTGATTGTTTCAACCATTTAATGTATTGTTACTAGCAAGTGAAAGCTTTGTTTCGATGCGCAACACAATAACTTAACTAAATAATGTGATTGTGACTTGCATCACTCATGGTAAGTACATGTGAATAAGGCATGATTACACATATATAAAAACAAAATAAAGAAAACCAACTTTATTGATTTCAATGTAATACTTTAAAATGAAAACAAAAGCATAGTTATGCCGAATTACAGAAGACAATCTAAGCCTACTAAGAACTTAAGATCTAAGTCTCCTAAAAGTGCCTTCATCTCAAGATCGGATGCTTTAACTGCTTCTTGTAACTTTTGCACTTTGCTCATCAGTTCATCATGCCGTCTCTTGATAGTGTAGTAATTTAACACCCTATTGGCTTTAGCAACAACAAACCTTAAGCTATTAATTTTAAACTTTAGAAGGATGACCCCCTCATTGCATTTAATCACCTGCTCAAGTTCTACCTCTGATAAGAAATTCCAAGGCCCGTTTAACAATAACACGGTCTCCCCTAGCATCTTCACTATAGTGTAAGCTAGCTTAATCCCTAACACGGGATAATCGACCCAAAAGTCTTTGTCCATGGCATCAAGGATCTCGAACGAGTCCAATAACTAAGACAGCACGGTGAATCCTCAAAAGGATGTAGTCTCCTCTATCACAGCATAAACCTTCGGAGTCGCTTCCTTATCTTAAGGAGACATCGTAATCCATAGAAGATACATACAACCCATCTTCATATGTGCTAGAACAAAGTAGCGCATCGGCATGGTCACGAGCATCGGTGTTATCATTATCCTCATTTATATCTATGACTGACCCATCAGTATTAGTAATAAGTGCTCTAACTCCAATAGAGTCATGCAGCTCTTTAAAATCATCATCAACGCTTTTGCCATCTTCAATTGCTGATTCCGCATAATTTACTAAGTATTAATCATCGTCAACTTGAATTGAAACTGTCACTGAATTAGTAGAAGTACTAGAACGATTTAGAGCCCATCTCAACCTACACATATATAATAGACAAGGGTGGTTAGTAAAAAAGACTACATATACATATGTAATGACAAGAAAGATACAAGGATGTTACCTCATGAATAAAGGTATGCTTGGCCTATCTATCCTTTGTCAATGGAAGAAATGGGCATTATTCTTAGAAGATCTCCCTAATCCTGCATCAGTAAAAGATGTTGATCGCTAATCCATCCATTTAATAGTCTCTTGGGCATCACTAATAAGCTTAAGCTTAGGCTTAGGCAATAATTTAAGGTAGAACTCCCAACAATACATAGTAGACAGACAAAGTGTATCATCTATTGAAGCAAAAGTATACACTCAGAAGTCTTGCAAGCAATTCAACCAATATGTTAGCCAACCAAGAGAAGTAACCCCCGAGCAACTTAAAAAAGGAAAGTACAACTGACGCACTTCTGGATGAATATTTTCTACAATCACTTGGAAAGAGTAACCGACAACACAAAACGTGGGGTACCGCTTACTCAAACCTAAGCTGTCGTGCAACCCTATAAAGAGAGTATACTGCAACTCTTTGCTCCAAATAACACTTAAAGGAGTCTTTGTTATCTAGGAGGGAGTGTAGACTTCTTGGAGTACACCATAGAATAAATCTTACCTTGGAATTGCGGAAGCTTGTACATTTATCTACTAAGTTCACCTCATCCTTTGAGCTTAGAGGACATAATTCCACCTTCTCTTCATAACCAACAAGTCATTTCACATAAGGACGAAATGTGAATTTTGACTCAATGTCGATAAGCTGCAAAAGTGCTTGCTCAATAGTTCCTTCAACCCAAGCCCATGCTCTAGGAAGAGCAAGGTTGAATTTAGCACTATTGAGAGGAGGTGTAAAGTGTTTTCAAAACCGTTTGTAAAAGAAAAGTTAGAGAAATACTAGGTCTATATGCGAAATGTTCACATAGCGGCCCTTTAAATGAACAAAAGCCTTGTGGTACAGATCTAAGCGCCAATACAAAGAGCTTAGGTAAAAGGGACCTAGTGCAAAGCACTCACCCTGAGCAATTTGTATGGCTAAGGGAAATAGTCGAGGGCTCACACCTTCTTCTGGTCCACTAGGGAACATAAATTGCAAAGAGAGCTAATACATTATAAAAGCTGCAAGCCCTACAAAAAAAAATGACAAAAAAAAAAAAAAGTGAGAAAGGTATAAGTACACAATTATAAAATTATGCTCGAAAATGAATAAGAGTACTTACTCCTATCCACGACCTAGGCTAGAAACCCGAGGTTTATCTTTCCTTCACTCCTTAAAGAAGTATGTAAGCCAAGAAGAGAAACAAGACTTCCTTTTGCTGTTGCGAGTAGCTTTCAAGGCACCTAGTAAAGACATTTGAAAACTATGCTCCTTATAAGACACTTCAGTAGAGGTAATGTTGGTCTGCCCAAAACTAGTTAAGTTCGGGAGAAAGACCACATCCTCAAGTATTGGAGTAATTTCCCCCCAAGAAGTGACGAATGTATGAGTTTGAATACTTCAGCAATAGATGATCACCCACCACACTTCCGAGCCACTCATATGTGGGAACCACAGGCAGGTGGAAGTAGTAATGGCATGGAAGATGCCAGCCTTTTCCAAAAGAGTCACATGCTCTAAATTTGAACTGATATGTTCTACCCAAAATTTCCACTCGAAGGGTGGTTGCCTAAGAAATACAAACTCGGTGGTTGAGAGGGGTAGTTGCTTTCTTTCATTCCTAAAGCATAAAATTGAACTCGTGTTGATGGCGTCTCTCGAGCTAGCGTAGGGCTCACATCCAATAAAGTGAAGCATACTATCAGTGCAAGCCGTCATGTAGAGCTCTCGATGCTTGATTTTGTATAAGAAGGTATCTTTAGAGATAGTTTCATCTGACCACACATACTAAGGACTTGAGATTAACAATGGATGCCCATCTAAGTGCACTAGTAAGTCTTTTTGCTTGATTATTTTCATGCCCTTCCCCATCGATGCACAATATTACTAAAGGCGAAACAGAACCTAAAATTATAAAAAAAAAAAAAAAAAGTGAACAAGATTACATATATATATAAACAAAGAACTCAACCAAAAAACCAGATTTGGAAGAAAAGTCTCAAATAGTTGAATTCAAGCTACTTACTATGTGTTCATTGAACACTAGCCTGCCATCTTTTCACCTATCCTAAAAGTGTAACCTTTCCCTATTTAAAGAGCTACCTTCAGCACACTTCTCTTTCTTCGTGTATGTTTGTAGGATCTCGACTAGCTCCTTACCAAAACCAAAACTTCTTACATTTTGCCATCTACCTGTTGGAGCGTGTATCTCGCGTGCCTTAGACATTTGCTTAAATCACTATAGGTAAATTAATTGGCTTTCTTCGTATAGAACAGTCTCAGCCCAGCACCGGTGCCTCTCCTGACTCGACTAACCACAGTCTAGATATCCTTTCTCGGGCTATTGCTTCTCCAAAATGCGACTGCTATAACTTCGACGAGGAGGTTGCCAGTGTTATCAACTCACTTGATGGGCATGACTTCACCACCGATCTTCTCGACGAGTTACTCGCACATGTTTTCCACTTCCTCCATTCTGGTAACTGGAAAACTTGCTCCATAGTTTGTCATTGCTAGCTCCGTGTCGATACAGAGAGCCACCACCGGCTCTACCTCAAAGCGAATTCCGATCTCCTCTCCTCCTTCTCGTCGATCTTCATACGCTTCGATTTCGTCACGGAGCTTGTGCCTTTGGTACTCTGCCTCTGTGGGTGATGAAGACTTGGTCCTTATCTCCACAAAGTGACCTCACTTGCTTGGAGCTCCGCAGCTGCTGCGACCTGATGGACCTCGGTATTGCAGCCTTGGCAGCGAATTACAAAACCCTAAGGAAGCTCTTGTGTGGCTCTTGCTCCTTCGGCACCAAGGGGATTAATGTTGTGATCAATCTCTATGTTAATCTCGAGGAGATTTCAATGGAAGCGTTGACTGGAATCCACGACAGCATCAAACCGATGGAACCAGGTGTTGCCGCCTCAAACTTTAGATCAATTTGCCTGAAGGAATTGATTAATGGTCAATGTTCTGCTCCCCTTTTGATTGGTGCAAAAGAAAAAAAAAACAATTGAAAACTTTAAGGTTAATCAGATGTTTAGGTGATTGGGATGTTGTGCTCCATATACTCGAGTGTTGTAATAATTCGGGACTATTACAAGTCCATCTAAAGAGAATTCAAGTTAGCGATGTTGGTATCTCAGGCATTGCACATTGTAAGGGACTTGAGAGCTTGTATCTTGTTAAAACTCCGAAATGCTCGAATTTTGGGCTTAGTGCAATAGCTTTGAATTGTAAACATTTGAGGAAGCTTCTCATTGATGGTGATAGGAGACACAGGATTGGGGATGAGGGTTTGTTCACCATCGCGAGACTATGTGTTAATTGCAAGAACTTGTTTTTTATAGGGGTTAATGCCACGCGTTTGAGCTTAGCATCGATCGCGTCAAATTGCAAGAGTTGGAGACAGTGGTATTTTGTGGTTGTGAAACCATTGGTGATGCAGAGATTTTGTTTATAGTCGCGAAATGTAAGGCTCTAAGGAAGGTCTGTATTCAGGATTGTCCTATTTCAGATTTGGGGATTGAATCCCTTGCTTTGGGGTGTTCCGAGCTAATCGAGATTCGGGTGAGGAATGTAAAGGGGTTACTACTCGAAATATGATGTGTTCAAAATACCAAAGAGGGTCTGTGGTGGTATATATGCTTAGAGAGTGGAGTTCATCCATGTTTACTCAAGTAAATGCATCATCTCATGTTCCTCGAAGCAGCAATGATGGATTGAGCTTGGTAAGGGCAAAGCTTGGATTTTTCGCCAGTAGGAGTACAGTGGCTTGTACAATCAGGAGATGGTCATAGAGCGATCAAACTTCCAATGGTTCGCCAGTAGGAATACAGTGGCTTGTACAATCAGGAGATGGTCATAGAGCGATCGTACTTCCAATGGCAACTCAATCATTCGATAAGCTGAAAAACCGTATTGCTTTGATTGATTTGTTTGAGCAGCAACTTCCGCCGTCACTAATAAGCAAAATAATAATAATAATAATAATATGATTTACCACATTGAGTGGCATGATGAGCAAGAATAAGAGCAAGTGGAGATGAAGAAGCTTATTTTTAAAGAAAATAGTGGGAGTGACTAATGTAAATCATCATGTATCAAATCTTAATTGATTCTTGCTTGCAATTAATCTTGTCAAATGGTCCATCATTCTTGGGTAAAAAAACAAATTACGAGCATGGAAGAACCTCACGATGTCCAATGATGTAAGATGCTAAAGCATAGTGATGATCGGCAAAGCAATAAGCCTTTACCCCAAAATCAAACCTATAACAGAAGTAAAAGTAATAGTTTCTTAGTTACTGGCAACTGTAAAAAAAAAATACAAGAATGGTGTAAGAATTCAAAAAAAAAAAAAGGAGGGATATGTATTGCACAACCTTCAATACTCTACCATTAACGCGAGTACCTCAAGCATGAACAAACTAATTTATAAAGCAATGGTAAAGTTAAGGGAGGCAATCATTTCAAGACAAATAAAGAAAAGAAAAATTATGTCTGAAGATAGATTATGCACTTTTCATTCAATTGAATGGTAAACTTATATAAAGAATACCAATCAACAGCATGGGAGGCAACAAAATAATTACTAGACGCAATGTGAAGCATATAAGGAAGTGAATTTCACAAAGAAGATTGCTAAAGATATTATTACTTGCCAAAAGAAAAAGAAAATAAAGGGGGAAAACAAATGTGATCTTCCATCAAAAATTTGAAGTGGTTTAAGATATATATATATATATATATATATATATATATATATATATATATATATATATATATAGTTCAATGATTTATCAAAGATATATAATACGCTAAAATGACGCCAAACATGAAGTTACTATTATTATCTAGAACTTTTGCTCCTATCAAAATTAATATGCACATGATATGGAATTTATTGGTGCATTTTTAGAGTAAAATTAGCAAGTCCATTGAAGTCAATAACGGAGAATGGAACGTAATTTGACAAACCAGATACTAAAAAAAAACGAAAAAAAAAAGTTTATATATACATATATATATATATGGATTGTTTATTAAAGAAAATTTATGCATATATTGTTTTATGAGCAAAGTCATTTCGATGAGCTTAAAGGAGATACGCACAATTAAATGGTGTTACAAGCTTGCACATTGAAAAAAAAAAAACTAAACTAAATTATATGCAGCATTGGCTCTAAGCTCTTGTAATATGAATCACGCAAGAGGTAAATACAGCAGTGGTGTAGCTATTCAACAAACGCCCATGCACCAAACAATTTCATAGCTATTGAAAATGCTTATCTAATGCCTAAACCCCTTTGACCTCATTCGAATGATTGTAGTCAGGGGGTAAAATGCAGAGGGTTAAAAATATTATGGAAATATATTTGGCTAAGCTTATTGATTATTTAGCTTAACTTATTGGGCTAGGTGATAGGGCCTAATGAATTTGGTCAGGAAGAATTGGTTTAGTGGGCTCGAAACAAGGATTGTTAGATTGGTCCATCCGCATCCAACATTTTTTAGGTAGGCTCATATACTTATGAGGAAAGCTACTGGTCTTGGGCCTATGGCAAGTTTACTAGGAAAACCTTAAAATGAGCAATCTTTATCTTGTTCATTAATCGCTAAAGTGATCTAACAAATATCATCAAGCTTAAGAGTCTATAAATACTCAATCATTCCTCCTCATTAAGGAACCTTTTTCCCAGAATTCCTGAAATCAGAGAAATGGTGTTCCACCAAGAGTTCTCTACTCTCAAAAATCAATAAGAGATCAAGCGAAGAATGATCTCCATTTCCTAAGAACTACAAGGTTGATGCTTAAGGTCTCCTTAGCTCTCTTGTCTGTCACTTGTGCATTTAAGATGATTGAAATTACTTGTTTCTCCTCCCTACCTCTCTCTCTCTAGTCATCCCATCACGTGTCATCTTTATATCACTTTCTCTAAATTCACGTGCAGTACGATACCTCCATGATATGCACATGACCATTCCTACTAGGACCCCCCATCTACATTATTCTATCTTTTTCTTTTTCTTTTGTTGAGGTCACCTCATAGGTGCTCACATACCCATTATTCGGGATTAAACTTGTCATATTTCATGTTTATTAAAATTATAAATTGTTATCTTATTTTTAGCTACTTTACATTTTATTTTTATTGTTGTTCTTGTTATATTTTATTTTCTAATAAATTTATTAAAGATTTCTAAGAAAAGGATTTGAAAAAATGAATTTTTCTTTTTCTAGTCCAAATGAAAGGGGTGATCTTTATGGGTTTATTTATTACATGCCTTTAAAAAAAAAAAATAATAAAGGAAGTAAATGAACTCACCTGGAAAGACTTTCAGAACGCAACTAAGTTTGACTTGTGATGCGAGTCGCGAACCGAGCCCACAAAGCAAGATGTAGCGAAGCTTGCGTGGTCGTTCCTAGTGGTTGCCGAAGTTGGCAATCGTGTTTATGGTGGTGGCTTCACGATAGGTGCATGGTGGAGTGGTGTATCGCGCAGTAGCCAATCGAAGACTTATGGAGATGGCAGCTGAGAACGTCTGGAAGTGCTTCAAAGGGTGATTCTATGAGTACTTGAGATGGGGAAACTATTGTTGGTGATGGTTTATTTCAAAAACCATTAGAATGGGAGATTTTTTTAGAGAGAAAAAGAGAAATGAGCTGGCTAAAATTTTTTAGAGAGAGAAAGTTGGTGGATATGCTTGTAGAAAGAAGATGAATGAGAACTTATGCCAGGATGAAGAATGAAGGTCTTATTTATACTTGTTAAGCTTGTTTCGAGCTTGGCAAGCTCAATAATGGTGCAGATATGGTGGATATGGGTAAGGAGAAGTTACTCAGAATATTCCACATTCACGAGGAAAAAAACTTGATTTGAGCAATTGGAGTGTAAAAATCAAGAATGTAACCAAGTTAGAGCTTCAATTTTGTCCCAATCGAGCTATATGTGCAAGAGCTATATTTGCACAAGCTGATTTTTTTCTATTTTCCACTTTGAATTTGGCTAGGTAATTAAGTGTAATTTGATCAATTTTTGACCCAAATATAAAGCAAGTCATGTGATCTTTGTGATTTCATCATTATTTTGATAAAATCACGAAGAAAAACAATAAAAAAATGGCCTGAAAATAGCTATCCAAGAAGGGAAGAACTTAAAATGCAAAGGAAGGAGATAGAGGAGAAAAATGATGAATAGTGACCAATCAATGATCAATTGACACATGGCAAAGGGAAGAAAGTCAAATTAAAAATGGCACCAATGTACCTACTTAAGCTCGAACCAATGAGCTAAGGTACTCACACACATGCTCTTACCAGCTTAGTTAGTCATTTGTTCTTAACATTTTTTTCCATTTAATTAAATTTGTCCTTTATGCTGACTAGAACCGATTTTATGCACCAAGTTAAATTCAAGCCAAAATTAGGCCCTATCCAACTAGTTTTGCAATAAAATTCAACACATAAATGCTAATGGTTTTACAAGCTTATATTGATTGCTCATTTGGTTAATTTAATTATTGGTTTTATCATAAATCAATCAATTTAAATCCAATCAAGGTATTATTTGAAAACATCATTAACTTAAATCAACTTCATTTTTATAATATAGAAATAATTAACCTGGATTACATTCTAAATATTGAATTTAAAAAAAAAAAAACTTAATACTCTTATTTCGAGCCTTAAAATGACTCAATCGCATTTATGTACTATAACCATTAAGGTTGACTTACTAGAGTAGACTAAATTGGCCTTAAGGCAAATGGGTCAACTTTGACTTAAAGAAGACTTGGCTATTGGAGCTAACTTGTTGAAAAGAATAAACCTAGTCATTAAGACCGACTAAGAGCTTTCCAGATTCTAATAGCAAACTTTTGATTCTTATTTTTATTTTTATTTTTTTGAAGATTTACTAACAGATATAGATTCTTTATAAATTCCTAAGTAATCTTGCTAAGCAATAGGCCTTTCCATTTACCCATAATGATTGGTTTTATCTAGGGCCCATTTCTTTAGGGGCTTTAAACTCTTCCCTAAAGGTATTGAGCTTCTTTATTGGAATATTCATCTTCAAACTTGGGGTAAATGACCTTTATTCCACTAGGGATGGCTTTAATCATCTTTTTGCTTGAGAGTGGACATCTCACTAATGATCAATTTAGTCTAAAAGGACTTTCCTCACCTTCTCTTGGTCTAGATTTCACTCGACTACAATTCCAAAAATTATAGTTCATCACATAAGTGATATGTTTGAATCAATTTGTTAGGTCTTTTTTTATTTATAATGTAACATGGGCTTTTGGTTAAGTTTTTAATGAAATGGCCTATTTCAAAAGGGCAATCATTACTTTAACATAGGTTTACAGGTCAAGAACCCTTAGGAAAAACTAGAAGTGTGCTTGCTTCATTTTCAAAAGCAATTTTATCTAGGATAAAGGGGGGTGGTATTATGGATAGAACTTAGTTTTGAACTGTAGTTCTTAAAGGCTTGTAGATTGGTGGATTTTATTGTTACCCTCAGTGCTTTCAAACCTTTTTAGGCTCATTATTGATTATATATGGGCCTTAGTTACCTTTTCGAGCTTCTTTTTTTTTTTCCCCATAACATGTGATTGTTTATTTTTTATTGGATGATTTACAACTCAAAGTGTTTGGATTGTGTGTGGTTTTCATGATTTAGGCTCTTCTTAATCTCAAAGGAAATAAATTATCAATGACAATCGATCACTTTTGAATTGATGCAAGTAAGGCAAGCACAAATTAATTATTCATGTTCTCCTAGTTGATGGTTCTATCCTCCTTATTGCCCTATTGTAGGATGGTTCTCGATAAGCTTTTGTTTTGAAAATACTTCATTTAAAGGCTTAACATTGTTGACAAGAGATAATTTTGTTTAGGATAAAGAAATGAATGCCTAACATCATTTTGAATTGTGTATCATGTTCAAGATGGTCCTCTTTAAAGGAATGAGTCCAAAAAACCTCACAATGATGACACTCAACTTCTCAAGTATTTAAAGGTTGGTGTTTAGGATGTGGTTTGCCTCTTTTCATCCTAAAATTTTCAACTAGTGAGATGCCTTATTCAATTTCTTTCCTTATTTGGCTTAAATGGTTGAATGCCCTTAAAAAATCTTGATACCTCAAGTGGAGTACTTTAAACATCATTCCTAAAAACATGCCAATAGATAACTTTTATTCAAATGATTTGTTTCCTTATCATTACAAATCTAGCAAATATTGACTCTCTTAACTTGCTAACCTTTGCCCTTTACTCTCTTTCCCCAACTAATATCCCTAATCTTTTCAGATGACTGGTCAGCTTATTACATGGTAGCAACAAACTTTCAACATTAGTCACTAAAGATGGTCTTCATGGCTTGGGAAAGGATTGTTTTTGTACATGGATGCACTAACTTCCAAGAGTTCTAGTTGGATAATATTTAAATCTATGAGGTCTTGAAGCTTATTTTTTAGCCTCTAGCAATTTTCAGTTACATGGCCTATTTGGCCCATATGATAGTCACACTGTATGTATGGGTGTGACTTAATGAAGGCTTGAGCCATCGAGATCTTGAATGGAGTAAATTGCCTTTTGTGACCTTAGAATTATATTTTCTCATTTGGTAGGTTGGCCTCTAACTTCTTTCTTTTTGGCCACCCATTGTTACTAGGGTCTAGTAATTCCCTTTGAGTTTGAAGGAGTCGTGTTTTCTTAATAAAAGGAGTTGCAAGTTGGAATCTTTTCAATATAACTATATAAGGCCCATCGTCATTTCGAAGGCTATGATCCTTTCCTCTAAAGTCATCACTTTTCCTTAAAAAATTATGAGTCTTTCCTCATAGGATACAATCTCCTGTTGAATGAAAGGCTTCTTCCCTATAGCTTTTTCTTTCATAATGACCCCAAAAGCTATTAGTCTTTGCACTTCAATTTCAACTGAGGTTCGACCATTTAAGTCTACCTCTTGTAGATGAGTAACTCACTTTAAATCATAGACTAGTTGCTCAAAAGGCATTGATATTTCTTCCAAAGTTTAGACCATTTCAATTTCATCTGAGTTCAACATGTTGATAATATGCCTTGAGTCATAGGTAAAGTTTAGTTGGATTACCCTTGCATCTATTAAGTCATAGATTTTGTTTTTTAGTTCCTAATAGTTATTTGTAGCATGTCTCTATTGACTTATATGGTATTCACATTGTGAGTTTGGATCATATTTTCTTGGGTTATATCCCGGCATCGAATCTTTAGGATACAATAAGCTATTTCTCCTTAGATAACTAAAAACTTGTTACAATGGGATGAAGATTTGAGCGAATTTCCTTCTAGGTATCTTTAGGCCTTTCTTGCTTTATGTGAGCTCTAATATTGTAGCATTTATAGTTACCTTAGAATCTAGTGCAACTAGTTTTTTTCTTATCAACTTCCCTATTTTGATAGCTTTTTCAATTCAATTGCTAGCAACTACCATTTCTCTAAAATTAAACATAATGTTACCAATCAAATGCCTATAATATGGTTCATCTAATGTGTTGATGAACATAGAGGTGAGATCTTTTTCTAGGAGAGGAGGATTGACTCTAGCTACCCCTACCCCCAACCCCCCAATCTTTGGGCATATTCTTTTAAGGTTTCCTAGTTACTTTTGTTTATTCCTTAAAGATCCCATATTGAAAGAGTTATCCCCATGTTGAACTTATATTGGCTATAAAACACATAAGCTAATTTGACCCATGTATCGATCTCATTTAGATCTAGTTGGGTGTACTAATTTAGTGAAGGCCTAATTAGACTATCTTCAAAAGTTTATATCAGTAGCTACTCATGTCTTATGTAACAAGCCATCTTACATAAATACAACCTTATGTGAAGCTTAGGGCATCTAGTCCCATCATATTTTTCAAAATCTGATACTTTGAATTTTTTTAAATAAGCATTTATGTCATTTATAGTAATGCCAGTGATTTGATCAAACCCGTCATGATCTTTCAAAACTCTCATCTTGTCAGAAATTGCTAGATTTTCTCTCTATTTCCTTTTGTCTATTTTCCAATTCCTTTTTTAGGTCTTCAGTATTAAGGCCTATGCTGATTGTTGTGTTCGATCTAATTCCTTCAAGAGGTGGAATTTCAATTGTCTCTTTAAGGTAAGCCTTTAAACGCCTTTCTTATGATGGTTGGAGGGCCTTAAAAAAATTAATACCTTCGATGAGAAATTAGATTTGTTCAGCTATCTTCTTCACAATCTATTCTAGAGTAGATATCTTTAAGCAAACAAAGGTGTCAATGCTACTGTTGTTGCCATTGTTGTCACTAGCCATCATGAGCCTTGGTAGTAGACCTGGTCACTTCGAAGTAGGAATCTTAAGAGAATCTATTTTTGTTAGTAATTCTTTCTTTTTTTAGTTTATTAACTTTGAAAATAAAAAGGACTTAGACATTGACTAAAGAAACGATTGTGACTTTAAGATCTTAAGGAGATAGAGATGAGTGGAATAACCAATATTTACAAGGAGATGAAATAAGATGATTATTATTTATTTACAAGACAATTGATTATTATTGAAAAAGGAACTGAAGTTAAAGGGATTAAATGGCTCATGAAGAAACATCATTTATTATTATTATTACTCATGATCTTAACAATTATTTTCAAATCAACTGATGAGGTTACTTAATCAAATCTCGTAGTTGTGCTCCTAGTCATTACAGCATCTTCAATGCCTGTTCAAAGATACCTTTGGTTCGTTTAGCTTAGGCTAGGAGAGTCTACATGTCTAATTCTACCCCCCTTGACTCTTTCTCTCCAATAATTCACCTTTGCTTCAAGTAGCTAGACCTGAGAGTTGGGTATGGTTGGCATATTATTGACTTCTTGCTCCTTGCCTAGTTGATTGATTGCCATTAATCTAGGTCATTATCAATTTCATGAGTAATATTTATGAACTGTTTGATCTTTCTTTTAAATAAATAAATATGTATAGAAACACATAAATGTAAGAAACATTAAGGTAATACAGCACTTATTGAGTTGCAACCTATTAATACTTGATGTTTACATCATAATTCTAACATATAGGGAAATCTATTTACAAGGAATTTGTTTACAAGTTACAAAGGCATTTACAAGGAAATAATATGTTTACAATATACATTCAAGATACATATAGAAAGGTTTACAGAATCATTTACAAGAAACTCAATCATTAATTGGGTTGCAACTTTAATTAAATGTCATATTAACTTTACGGTGAATAAAAACTGTATGCAATTTATGTAAGTTTCAAAGGTTTCCAAGCTCTGTGGCCTCTCTTATTTTCAAATAAATGAATCATAGGTCACATTGAAGCATTGGGTAGAGTAGCCTAATTGGTCCTGAGTGGTAGTTATTCCACGACACCCAAAACTTACACAATGGCCCACCTTCTAAGTTCCTAATACAATATGAGTCTGACCTCGTTTAACATACATTGATGTTAAAATCTTCTTATTTAATAAACCTCAAATGCTGCATAACGTAAACATTACTACAACTATTTACAAAAGTATTTACAAGTAAAAATAAATGCTTTGAAAAAGAAAAATTATTTTGGAATGTTTAAGTGGCTAGCCTACTTAATAGTCCTCAGTAAAGTCACCATCCTGTCAAGCCTAATTTTTTTCGTTTTTTTTTTCCTAATTTGATTCACACTAAACCTTATGCTCATTTAGTGTAAACCCTCAACAAACATTAGAAAATAAAAAATTACTTTTGAACATAGGAGCCACCACTTAATTATGATCGAGAAAAAAAAAATCAAGTTAGAATTAATAAAGCGATATTAATTATAACCTAGCCACTAATCTTGTGAAAAATATATATATACTTATATTTTTAGAAAAAGAGAGATTCTATGCTTGAGAACTATCTTTTAAAACACCACAGTTACCACTTTAACTTTCCAAATTTAAATTTATTTTTTAAAGCATTTAACAAAAAAAAAAGAAGAAAAAAAAAGTTATATTATCTTCTTTTTTTTCGTAGAGGTTGCCTTATAGCTGCCTATATATCCGCTATTCGAGATCAAACTTGTCATAATCCATGTTTACTAAAATTATAAATTGTTATCTTATTTTTTACTATTCTATATATTATTATTATTATTATTGTTCTTGTTATATTATTTTTTTTCTAATAAATTTATTAAAGATTTCTAAGAAAAGAATTTGAAAAAATGAATATTTTTTTTAGTCTAAATGAAAGGGGCGATCTTTATTGGTTTATTAAGATGCAGCAATGTTTGTGTAGTCGCCGAAGTTGGCAATCTTGTTTAGGGTGGTAGCTTCACAATAGGTACGGTAGAGTGGTATATTGCACAATAGTCAATTGAAGACTTATGGAGATAGCAGTTGAGAACATCTAGAAGTGCTTTAAAGGGTGATTATATGAGTACTCGAGATGGGGAAACAATTAGTGGTGATGGTTTACTTCAAAAACCATTAGAATGGGAGTTTTTCTAGAGAGAAAAGGAGAAATGAGTTAGCTAAAATTTTCTAGAGAGAGAAAGTTGATGGACATGCTTGTAGAGAGAAGATGAGTGAGAACCGATGCCAAGATGAAGAATGGAAGGTCCTACTTATACTTGTGAAGCTCATTTTGAGCTTGGCAAGCTCAATAATGGTGCAGATATAGTGGACATGGGTAAGGAGAAGGTACTTGGAACATTCCTCATTCATGAGGAAAAAAACTTGATTTGAGCAATTGGAGTATAAAAATGAAGATATTTTTGCATGTGTAATCGAGTGGAAGCTTCAATTTTGTCTAAGTCAAGCTAGATGTGCAAGAGCTATATCCAAGTGAGTTGATTTTTTCCTATTTTTCACTTCGAATTTAGCTAGGTAATTAAGTGTACTTAGACTGATTTTTTACTTAGATACATAGTAGGTCATGTGATCTTCGAGATTTCACCATTATTTTGGTGAAATCACAAATATTAAGGTAAAAAAAATGGCTTAAAAGTAGCTATCCAAGAAAGAAAGAATTGAAAATTGAAAATGCGTGGGAAAGAGATAGAGAAGGAAGATGATGAATACTGACCAACTAATAATCGGTTGACACATAGCAAGGGGAAGAAAGTCAAATTAAAAATGACATTGATGTGCCTATTGAAGCTCAAACCAATGACCTAAGGTGCTCATGTGCATGCTCTTACCAACTTAATTGATCATCTATTTTTAACATTTTTTGCCATTTAATCAAATTTGTGCTTATGCTTACTAGAACTGATTTATGCACCAAGTTCAATTCTAGCTAAAATTAGGCCCTATCCAACTAGTTGTGCAATAAAATTCAACACACAAATGCAAATGGTTTTATGAGCTTCTATTAATTGCTCATTTGGTTAATTTAATTATTGACATAAATTAGTCAATTTAAATCCAATCAAGATATTATTTGAAACCATAATTAACTTAAATCAACTTCATTTTTATAATATAGAAATAATTAATCTGGATTACATTCAAAATATTGAATTTTTTTTTGGGGGGGGGGGGGGGGGGGGGTCGTCCTAGGGTGGAACTTAATACTCTTATTTAGAGCCTTAAAACTACTTAATCGCATTTGTGTACTATGACTTCCTTTAACCCCTAGAAATGAATAAACTAACAAATGAAACCTAACAACCTTTTACTTTTCCTATAAATTTTTTTTTTCATTTTCTCTCACTTTTTTATTCCTTCTTTCATTTTTTTTTTTCACTTTTTATGTATTTTCCCTTTTTATATATAAAAGAAAAGAAAACTAAATTTAAATAGGACAAAAATGGGGTGTCTATAGCCTCTCTATGTGTTCCCCCATCAATAGGACTCCATTTACCCAAGCCATTCAAGATGAAGTCCTCGTACACAACATTCGCCTATCCTAACTCAACAATTATGATGGGACAACTAATCTGGATGACCACTTATGTCATTTCCAAACTATGATGAGCTTACATAGCCTCAATGATGTGATCACCTGCAAAGCATTCCCTAATGTGCCTAATTCTAAAACAAAATCAAGGAATTCCAATCTAAGCCGATGAATTGCAACAATCACAATTCCAATAATCAAACGAACAATAATAACAAGATAAACCCTAAACCCCTACCAAATATTACGCACTAGCAAGAGAATAATCCTAGTACGAATTGTTGATATGATGCACAACAAGCCCAATACCGTCACTCGACACAATCCACAAGATTGATAAGAGTATAAGAAATGAAGTAAACTCCACTTTGCGTATTTCTCAAATGTCAAAAGTCTATCTTGTTTTCATTATAAAGAGGTATTTATAGTACTAAAGATAAACAAGCTCGAAACTACATAAAATAACTAGTCTAATGGAGTAAGCTGTCGACTTTGAACACGCGCACTGCCAACTTTGAAAGGGAAAGGCCACTGACCTTAGAGACTTACACCGCAAGCCTTGAGGGTCGCCTGAAATACATAAGCCGCCAACCTTGAGGATTAGCCTAAATAGCTAAGCCACCAGCCTTGAGGGCAGACCTAAATAGGTCCACCACCGGTCTTTGTGATTTGATTTTTTCATCAAGTGAATTTGTAATGGACATGATTTGATTCCCATCATCTCCTTAGACCTATAGAAGATTTGCCCTCAAATCTTATGGTTCTTCTATTTTAGATGAAAAATTATAAGAGTCACCTAGATTGAAAATTTAAGTCTACATATGTGTATTGCCCTGAAGTCATAACTACCCTTGAGTCTTCTTAAAATGTTCAAAAGCCTTTTAATGAAGCTTTTGAATCTCCTAAGACTATTCCACCCTACTTAAGTTGTCTTCTAGGTCCTTCTGCCCCACGAATAAAGACTTTTTTCCAGTGGTTTATTGATTTGTCCCTAGGCTTTTTGCACCTCAGATGATGACATAGGATGCAACACAATTCGCTCACCATCCTTCTGAAACACATAACACCCTCCTATTATATAACCAAGGTCTGCCAAGTAATATGTGCGATGCACACATGAGAAGAATATCACAGACAATCTCATCATGGTACATCTCCCCTATGTTGAATGGAGCCTTAGCCCTCTGAGTAACATGCAAACTGTCTTGTTCACTCAACCAATGCAATTTATAGGGCTTAAGATGTAAGCTAGTGACTAG
Organism: Laguncularia racemosa; assembly: GCA_037954665.1. Lineage (NCBI taxonomy): Eukaryota > Viridiplantae > Streptophyta > Magnoliopsida > Myrtales > Combretaceae > Laguncularia > Laguncularia racemosa. The sequence goes on from JBBMOL010000040.1 coordinate 5,125,612, forward strand.
TTTCAATTTATTCACTAGTGAAGCAACTACTACATTGGTGCAACTACCACCATCAATAGGAAGAACACAAAAATTACCTTAGACCCTGCAGGAAATATGAAATAGGATTTCCCTCTGTTCTTCCTCATTAACAGGAAAGGTAGTCATCACCCTGCACAAGACATTGATGGATAAATATTGATCATTCCCATTTTCCTCATGTACCTCAACATCTGGATCTCCATAATATTCAGCTAATACAGTGGAAAAATCTGTTAGCTCATGTATCTCTTCCTCGCCATCCTTACTCTCTACCTCCATAACAGTTATTACCCTCTTATTTAGACATTAAGCAGCCATATGTCCAAAGCCCAAACCTTTAAAGCATTGGATTAGACAAACCTTCCCACTTGATGACCCAGCCACTATCCGCTTAATGTCAACCCCAACAACTGCTTTCCCTTTTTTAGAAAATTCTTTCTCCCCTCCAACATCAGTAACAACAGCATTCTCTTCCGCATTCTTATCAAATCCCCCCTTGTCAACATGCTTACTATCGGACCTATATAGTTTAGTAGAGGATCCATACCTGTTATTTGCTGCTCTATAAAGGTTAGAATGCTTCTATCTCTCCACTTTCAAAGCTAACTGAATGGCATCATCAAGGGTGTCATACTGCTGCAACTCCACTATACACGTAATCTCATATTTTAGACCGAACACAAATCGTGCTAGAGTCTATTTAGGAGGCTCAATGGTCCCACATCAAATCAAAAGCACTTCAAATTCTTAGACATACTTGTCCACAGTCTCACATCCCTGCCTCAAGGTCTGAAGGTGCATGAATAGCTCATGCTTGTAATGCTCTGGAACAAATCTCTTCCTCAAGACCCACTTCATCTCCTGCAAAGTACAAATCTCAGCATCACTATCTCTCCTTCAACTAGCTACAATGTTCTTCCACCATAAGGTACCATACCCTATAAACTCAACTACTACCAAACGTACTTGAGTGTTGTCATTGATTTCATAACACTCAAAGAGTCCTTCTACCTTATCTTCCCAATCAAGACTATCCTCTATAGATCCCCTTCCAGAAAATGAAGGAATCTGCAATTTCACATATTCCAGACCCCTAGGTGGCATAAACTCACGATTAGGATAAAATTCATCCTCAAAGTTATCATCCCTTTCCTCCCAATAAACATGATAATCTCTTCCAACTTGCCTACCCCTATTTCCTCTTAATGCTCCTTCCCTACATACAACATTAAGGGCTACCTGAGGTGGGGGTGCCTATAGATTTGCCACTAACTATTGGGGTAACGTCATTTAATCGACCCATGTTGCTAGATTAGCAACAATAGTAGTTAGGTCCTGCAACTATTCTTCTAAAGTTCTTATTCCACTAGCAGCATGATGTCCTCAACCTCATCCTCTAACCTGACTATTAGCCTCACTCCCAATTCCTCCATTAACATTGTCATTTGACATGCTTCGCTAAATTGCAATCTCAATACAAACCCTAACAACACAATCCCTAAATTTCAATCTCCACTCAATTCCACTTCAAATCACAACATAATTGATAATACAAACCCTAACTTCAATCCTCTATCAATAACCAAGTTACAAGCCCTAATTACAATCACACACAAATAGCAACACAACCCAAACCCTAATTCTCAACCTTTTCCCAATCTCTTAAATTACAATCACACAACCCACAATAAAAACCACAATATAAACCCTAATTTTCAATTCTCAATATTTGATTAATCATGGCACAAATGATGCAATAATCCCAACTTCAATTCACAATCACATAATTGAAGAAGTCCATGACAAAAACCCTAATTCCTCAATTCAAAATCAACACTCCGACGTTGCAATTCCCTTCTCTCAACTAATGCTTTGATACCAAAACATGATATACCTAATTCCTATTCAGAACCAAGCTATCGTAATTCCAATCAAAAAATCACAACAAACAATTCCGATAATCAAATAAATAATAATAATAACAAGATAAACCCTAAACCCTTACCAGATATTATACACTAGCAAAAGAATAGTCCTAGCATAGATTTGTTGATATGATGTACAACAAGCTCAATATCATTACTCGCCACAATCCACAAGATTGATAAGAGTATAAAAGAATGACTAAACTCAAACTTATGTATTTCTCAAATGTCTAAAATCTATCTTCTTTTCATTACAAAAGGGTATTTTTAGTACTAAGGATAAATAAGCTCGAAACTACATAAAACAACAAATCTAATGGGGTAAGCCACCGGCTTTGAAGACACTTAGGCCATCGGCCTTAAACACATACACCGTCGGCCTTTATGGTCAGCTTAAATTCTTAAGCTATTGACCTTGAGGTCCGGCTCAAATGGCTAAGTCGTCAGCCTAAAACCTATGCTACCGGCCTTGAGGGTCGACCTAAATGCTTACATTGCCAGCCTTTATGGCCAGCCTAAATAGGTTCACCACCGGTCTTTGTGATTTGATTTTCCATCAAGTGAATTTATCATGGACATGATTTGATTCCCATCATTCCCTCTACGTTAAACTACATCTCCTCCTTTGATGAGCTTACCCATCAATTTCAGTAGCACTTTCTAGCAAGTAGATTACCTATGAAAGACTTATCTACCCTTAGCCTAATAAAGCAAGGTCCCAACAATTCCATCAAGGACTACTTGGCTTGGTTCAATGTTAAGGCATTAGAAATTCCTAATGTCGATAAGGGCATCACCTTAAACATTGTGATTCAAGGCGTAAAACCATTTAGTGACTTCTTCAAGTCCCTAGCTAAGAAAAAGCTAAAAACTTTTGAAGAATTTAGAGAGAAGGCCCAAAAGTATATACTATAAGAGGACTACAACCACATAAGGTGGAAGGCCAACTAAATTAGATCGAATAAAAAGAAAGATAAAGACAAGAGGTTAGTAAAATACTGCCTTACCCCAATAATGATCAGGGGTATTCATGAAACAAGGGTAATGACACCAGAGATCGAAAGTGCATCATCCCGACCTTTACAAACTACGCCTCTCAAACTGACCAATAGGGGATGTATTCATGGAAGTATATAACAGGGGCATCTTGCCAAACTAGATCAAATGAGGGGTGATCCAAACTAATGAAACACATAGAAGTACCGTGACTTCTATCCCGATAGAGGCTATAACATGAACAGGTGTTATCAACTGAAGAATGCTCTCAAACATCTTGTTCAATGTAAGTATCTTTAGGAGTATATCATTGACTCCAATAACAATGTTGAGCAACCTACTCAAAGATGGCAAGCAAAAGAAGGTTGAGCAAATGATGACACTAACAACAACCACTAGAACCAAGCCCCCAATGGCATCATCAATACAATCGTTGGGGCTTCCGAAGCTAGAAGCTGGCTAGGCTCATCTAGCCTGGTTAATGCTTAAAGGAGCCAACAGGTCATGAGCATACATGGAAAAAGATTGAGAATAAACAATTTTATCTCATTCTTAGATGAAGACTTAGAGGGAGTACAGACTCCCCATGAAGATGCCCTTTATGATCAGTGCAAGGATTATAAAGTTTAAAGTACTGAAGATCTTAGTTAATACAAGTAGCTTAGCAAATATAATCTTTGAGTCTGCCTTAGCCTAAATGAAGCTAAAGCTAATTACTAAGTTAAAGCCCTATGAGCATGACTTGTACGTGTTTAACAACCAACTAACACGGGCAACGGGCATTGTTACTCTTCCCATGGAGCTAGGTGATGATGGAATTGTTGTCAAACAGCTCATTGATTTCTTAATAGTATACTGCTAGTCACCTAGTCACCTTACAATGTAATTTTAAGCCAACTCAACCAAAACACTTTCAAGATGGTGTCCTCCACTACACACCTAAAGGCCAAATTCCCCATACCAAAAGGAGTTAGTATCTGCCATGGAGAATAAGAATTAGTAAGCACCATATACTTAAGGGCCCTAAAAAAGCAAGAGGTCTTCACTATAGAAGGTAAACTAGAGAAGAAATTAGTTCATAATTAAGAATTAACCAAGGAGATTGAGCAACTCCAACTTAGAAGTAGCACTGAGTAGACCACATAGGTAGCCAATTGCACACTTGTTAAAAAGTCCAACAAAAAGTGACAAATGTATATAAACTACACCCACTTAAATAAAGCTTACCCAAAAGACTGCTTTTCCCTCTTAAGGATTGGCTAGTTCATCAATTCTTCCTCTAACCATTCACTACTCAATTTTATAGATGCTTTCTCAAGCTACAACCATATTAAAATGAAGCTAAAGGATGAGGTACACACCTCCTTCACCACTACTTCAAAACATATTGCTATAAGGTGATACCCTTTAACCTCAAGAGCATTAGGGTAACCTACTAAAGATTGGTGATTGAGATGTTCAAAACCTAGCTTAGGCAAAATGTTGAAATATACATAGATGACATGATTGTGAAGAGTAGACAACTTAAGGACCTTCTTTAAAACTTATGCAAGACCTTAGATACATTAAGGCAATAAAACATAAAGCTTAACCCCAAAAGTATGTCTTTAGGGTGGCCTCAAGCAACTTCCTTAGACACATGGTCACCTAAGGTAACATTAAGGCAAACCTTGAGAAGATATGAGCCATCCTAGATATGCAACCTCCAAAGACTATAAAAGACATCTAATGGCTCATAGGACAAATTACTACACTAAACAAGTTTATCTCCAAAAGTTCTTACTAATGCTCTAAGTTCTTCAAAGTCCTAAAGAACCCCTCAAACTTCTAGTGGACCAACTAGTGTCAAGCAACCTTCGATGAGCTAAAGCTGCTCTTGATTAAGCCACATGTACTTTCAAAGCCTGTCCTAGGAGAAGCCTAGTATTTATATCTCTATTAGTGAGTGATTGAGCCCTCTATTTCATTCTAGTTCGAGTAGAGGGAAGGGAGCACCAACTTGTCTACTACATCAACCACATTCTCTAAGGACTTGGAACATAGTATTCCAAGGTGGAGAAGTTTTCCTTAGTAATGGTGATGAGGATCAACTAGCATAAAAAAGGAAGGAACCAAAATCTCATGATCCATTACATGGTATCGGTGGCCCGATGACTCAAGCTAAAGCTAAGAGGATGAATTAAGCTCTACAAGGATTAATCATGGACATACAAGCTAAGGAATCAACCTACACTAAAGGAGAACTAACATGTGTTAACTTGATTCATGTGACCATGGAAGGATGTGATGAGTTAAAGGCCTTAGAATAATTTTATTGAACCGAAAAAACAAAGAAGCACATCGATTTGTTTTGGTTTTAATTTGTTGGTTTGTAATTTATATTATTTAGTTGCTTACTTGATCACATGAGAATAAAGATATATTAGGCAACTTAGGTTATCCATATTGTTATTTGTATACTATATAAGTCGTACAAGGGGGCCGGCCATGAACAACATATGATTGAAAGAAAATATTCCTTTTCGTGATTTACAAAAAACCCTCTTTTTGGTTCTTTTGCAAAAGAACTCTTTCATAGGAATTCTTAACCGAATTGTTTGGAAAACCTTTTGATAACTTAGGTTTCATTCAACAAGTGTGATTGGGGTCTAGTTACACAATACTTGTTCGAGACGGTCCTTAAGGTAATTGATTTAAATAGCGACGTCGGGTTCTAGGTTTAATATACCTAAGGTTCATGCATCATTTAGTATCAGATCTTCAGCTTCTTGAACCAAGTAAATTCTATCCTTTTTCGTTATTCGTTTGTTGTTATTTTCCATACTCATATTTAGAAATTCGTATAAAAAAAAATCTTGTTCGATCACTAAAATCCCTTGGAGACTAACAGCATCTAGGTTTTAGTTAGTCTTTGAAAATTCAATTGTTGTTCATTTCATAGTTCATCTTGAAAGGCATACGTACGAAAAAAAAAAATCAATTCGGTTGCAAAAGAAAAATCAAGAACCGAAATTTCCTAAAAAAAATTTCTAGTTTTGGCAAGTTACAATTCAATTGCCAAATTCACTTTCTAATTCCAACTGCAACTTGTATCTTGTCTTTCTAAATCTTATATCTGAAATTAAATTTCATAATTCTTGTAGATTCGGTGTAAATTTGTTTATCCATTGAATTGCTTGTTAAGGAATTGTCTTGACTTGTTCCGAAATTAGTAGAAAGAAATTGTTCATATCTATTAGGACTCTTGCTTATTCTTCATTGCACCGTGACTTATAACCAATTAGTGATCATTAGGTGTTGAATTAGTGATTTGTGTTGAGGAGTTCCAATCTAAGTTCCTAGCAAACGATTATAAAAGCGGGTTGTGAGGACATATTTTGTGAGAGATATACACGAGTGGATTGTGAGAGTAATACTACTTGAGTGCAATACACAAGTGAATTGTGAGGAACATATTTTTACTTGTGACATCAATTTATTATTAACTGTAGAAATATGTCAGGACAGAACACTAATAGAGGAGAGAATAGAGTGATGTTTGTGGAGTTGATAGGAGAGATGAAGAGAATCTTGATGGGTGAACTTAAGCAGATCCATGAGAGAATGGATAAGATGGAGAGGTGTAGGGAACTGTTTAGTAGTACCACTGCCAGGAGAGGAGTAGGTGTCATATTTAAAGTGAGAGAGGAAAATGGATCATGTGTTTGAATTCCATAACTACACTGAGGGGAAAAAGATAAAACTAGCTCAAGTAGAGTTTTCATATTATGCCAGCGTATGGTAGGATCAGCTAATGCATAATAGGCGTAAGTATGGAGAGAGACCTGTTACCACTTGGGATGAGATGAAAACCATAATGTAAAAATGGTTTATTCCTAGTCACTACCACAGGGACTTACTTAGGAAAGTTTAGGGCTTGACATAGGGAACCAAAAGTGTAGAGGATTATTATAAGGAGATGGAGATAGCCTTGATTAGGGCTAGAGTTGAGGAGGATGATGAGGCCACTATGGCTAGATTCATTCATGGGTTGAATAGAGAAATAGTTGATGCAGTAGATCTACACCATTATTTGAATATGGAAGAGCTGCAGCATAGTGCAATTAAAGTAGAGTGGTAATTAAAATATAGAAGTCGACAGAAGACTGGTTCAACTTCCAAATCTCTATGGAAGTCTAATTAGAAGAGGAACTCCACAAATTCAAAGCCTAAAGAGGACGTAAAGGCTAAGAATCTAGTTGTTGCACCTAAGGGAAAAACTGACACTAAACCCCCTTCCAAGACTAGAGATATTAAGTGTTTTAGGTGTCAGGGGTTTAGGCACATTACATCCCAATGTCTAAATCAGAGAGCCATGATTATCTGTGACAATAGGGATGTAAAGAGTGTGAGCTCTGAGGAGAAGGAGGAGTCACCATCGTAAGAGTATGAGGATGTTGACTTAGAGAGACCCGTGAGTGGCAAGTTATATGTCACGAGGAGAGTATTTAGTGTACAACCCCAAGAGGATGGTGAGGGGATCCAGCGTGAACATATTTTTCATACACGGTGTCATGTGCAGAGTAAATTTTGTAGCTTGATAATCAATAGTAGCAGTTGTACTAATGTTGCTAGCACCTTACTGGTAGATAAGATGCAGTTGAAAGCAGTGAAACATCTAAGACCATATTGATTACAGTAGTTGACTGAATGTGAGGAGGTTAAGATGACTAAGCAGGTTCTTATAGCCTTTTCCATAGGGAGCTACAAAGATGAGGTCATGAGTGATGTGTTACCTACGCAGGCTAGCCACATATTGTTAGGGTGGCCCTAGCAATTTGATAGGAAGATTACATATGATGAGTACAAGAACCAGTATTCCTTTGTATTAAACAAAAGGAAAGTGGTTCTCACACCACAAAAACCGTGGGAAGCTTGTGAGGATGGCAAAAGAATTTAAAGCGAAACATGAGAGTGTACAAGAGAAGGGAGAGAAAAAAATAAAAGAGTAAGAGATAAACACTGGTGAGCCATGAGGGAAGAGAGTTTAAAACACTGAGAGGAGAGAAAATTGTAAGAAAAAATGAGTGTAAGTGTACAATGTTGGCGAGGAAACAACTACTTGTACTTATATACAAGGATGTTTATTTTACTTATACTGACACTAACTTTTCATTACCTAGTATGGTGCTTTCTTTTGGCTTTGTTACAGGTGCAAATGGGATAGCCATAGATGCAAAGAAATTGGAGGTGATTCGGAAGTGGCCAATACTAAAGGGACATGTCAGGATTGTGTTTCATCCAAGAGAAGGATTTAGGTGCATTTGAGAACAAAAAGATTTACAGAGTAGCGGAAGTCTAAATTGCATCCTAAAGGAGATAAACCTTTCCAAGAAGCGGAGTGCATCAATGACAATGCTTACAAGATTGACTTGCTAAATCACTATGGTAATGTAAATACAACTTTTAATGTTTCTGATCTTACTTTCTATCATGCAGGTGATTCGAGGATGAATTTTTTCGAGGAAGGAGGGAATGATGAGGATTAGCTAGCATAAAAAAGGAAGGAACCAAAATCCCACGATCCATTACATGATATTGGAGGCCTGATGACCTGAGCTAGAGCTAAGAGGATGAACGAAGCTCTACAAGGATTAGTCATGGACTTACAAGCTAAGGAATCAAGCTACACTAAAGGAGAACCAACATGTGTTAACTTGATTCATGTGACCATGGAAGGATGTGATGAGTGAGAGTCCTTAGAATAATTTTATTGAACCAACAAAACAAAGAAGCACATTTGGTTTATTTTGGTTTTAATTTTTTAATTTGTAATTTATATTATTTAGTTGCCTACTCGGTCACAAGAGGATAAGGATAGATTAGGCAACTTAGGTTTTCCATATTGTTATTTGTATAAGATATAAGTCGTGCAAGGGGGTCGGGCATGAACAACATATGATTGAAAGAAAACACTCCTTTTCGTGATTTACAAAAAAAAACCCTCTTTTTTGTTCTTTTGCAAAAGAACTCTTCCATAGGGATTCTTAATCGAATTACTTGGAAACCCTTTTGATAACTTAGGTTTCAGTTAACATGTGTGATTGGGGTCTAGTTACGTAATACTTATTCGAGACCGTCCTTAGGGTAATTGATTCAAATAGCAATGTTGGGTTCTATGTTTGATATACCTAGGGTTTACACATCAAATGGTAATATTGGCTTGAAGAATTTGACCTTACTTTAAGGCTTATCAAGTCGTAGTCCTAATCTGACCAACTATAGTGTAATATCTTACAAAAGCCAGATGTATCAAGACAAATGGTGAAGTATGAATTAAAGTTCAATGCATATAGAGTCCAATACCAACCTTGTGAGGCAATCAAGTCACAAGACTTTATAAACTTTATTGCTCTATACACCGTAAAAGAAGAAACACCCAACCAAGGTAACAAACCGACATAGACTCTCCATGTTAACAATTTATCCACTTATGAGGGGAGTCGAGCAAGATTTTTGCTAAATGCACCACATAAGATAGAAATTTCCTATATGCTAAAGTTTAGGTTATAATATGAAGCTATTATTCTTAGGCTTACGTTAGCAAAGGAAATTGGCATAGAAAAGCTAGAAATTTACTTAGACTCCGAGCTCATCGTCTAACAACTCAAAGGCGAATACACCATAAAGGCAAAAGGCATGACTAAGTACCTTCGAGTTGTATGTACCCTCACCTTAGAGTTCCCCTCTTAGACCAGTAACAAAATTCCTTAAGCCGAGAACTTCAAGGCAAACAAGTTATCAAAGTTAGCCTCCACTAATATTCTCAACTTAGATAAAAAAGATAAGAGAGTCCTCATCAAGTATCTCTTAAACAAGAGCATTGATAAGCCACATCCACAAGTTTTAGAGATATGACCTACATCGATTGAGCCATGTTGGATAGACCTAATACTTGCTTATTTAAAGCACGAAATTGTCTAAGAAGATAAAAGGGAGTTAAGGAAACTCATGTACCAAGCCATAAACTACACACTAATTGACAACCCCTTATACTGACGAAGTTAGAGTGTTCCTTTTCTTTAATGTCTCTAACTTGAGGAAGGTCAACATATTTAGAAGAGTAACATGTAGGGGTATATTGCAACCACATCAAGGGCCAAGCACTTTACATCCAAACTCTCTAATGTGATTACTACTAGCTAAGAGTGAGGGAAGATGCAAATGGTTCAAAGGTGCGTCCAATACCAAAAACACACACCTATCAAGCATGCACCAAGCAATGACCTCCAACCCCTTTGATAGGTGCTTAATTAGACACGCACACGCATACACACATACACACACACACATATATTAAGTGAGATTTAAAGTATTTTTCCCTTATTTTTGGTGTGTTTTTAAAGAATTTGAATTTTGATTGAGTAATATTTTAATTTTAGGGCTTGATGGATAATTGAATTAAAAAGGAAGATAGGAATCAAATTTTACTTAATTTAGAGCCAAGTAGAAGAAGTTATAAATTTTGGAAGATAAATATGGGCAGTTAACATAACCATGTCAAGATCAAATTGAAAAAACAAGTTTGAAAAAATTAATGCCAAGAGTTACACGAGGGCATAACATAACCATGTTTATTGGCCATGTATCTCTTGGAAATAATTGTTTTTAAGCATGACTTAGACAAGACTATATCTCAGCCATGTCAACTGCAGCGTCCATTTTTCCAAGTTTTTTATTAACAATTTTGACATGGCGTGAAGTACAACCATGTTAAACAATGTTTTAGCCTAACAATAAAGTTTTTAACATCAACTATATAAAGAACAAGAGGGACCCAACCTCATAACTTTTAGAAGACATTTTTTATTTGTTCTAGGTTTTTTTTATAGAATAAAAGATTATTTTTCTATACTTCAAAAAATTGGGGCTTATCTTTGATCTCTTTAATGATGCATGCTTTTGTATCATTGAAGATTTCTGTTTTCAATATGATTAGAGCTTAATATTATGGATCCTAGGATTATTATGTGACTAAATTTATTACTATTCAATGAATTCTTAGATTTCTTGATTTAAGGATGTATTCTTGATTTTGTTTAAATTAATACTTCTAAGATATTGTTCTAATTATTTGATATTATACATTATGATTGAGAAATCTGATGTGTAATTAGATTTCACATGTTTGAAAAAAAAATGATGTAATATTAGAAATAAGTTATATAATTCTTCTGGAATTAATTAATTTGTTTTAGGGAATTCATTGCTATTAATGTAACCTTTAAAATATGCTACTATGAAGAGATTCAAATAAGTATTTTTAATATTAGGTTTAATAAGCTTGAGAAAGTTATTAAACTAATTCAAGAAGTCTCCCGTCAATGAAATTAAAGAATGATTTGAATGAATTTTGTTGATGTCACATAATAGATCCTAAGGGAAGCAAAGTCTAGATACTTGTTTTACCATCTTAAAGTTAATTATAATTTTTTTTTTAATCTTTAGTTTATTAGTAAATAATTAGTTATAGGTTTAAATTTAATTAATCTTTACAATTTATCGGTTAGATAATAAGGAGTAGGTTAATATTAGTACTCGTAATTCTTGTAGGACGATATCTGTATTTAATCCACTCTATTACAAAATTTGATAAATATATCTGCCTCACATTACCCTTACTAGCCCATGACCCTTTACCTAATGGGGGATTGACATCTTAGTACTTCCCCCCAAGCTACCACTTAGCAACAATACATCATCATTACTGTCAGTTACTTCATGAAGTGGGTTGAAGCTAAGGCCTTAGTCAAGATAACCAAGAAGAGCATAAACTCTTTCATCTTCTATTCCATCCTAAGTAGATTTGGTGTCCCCTACACTTTGATCACAAACAATGGCACCTAATTTAACAATAAAAAATTCAAAGACTTTTGCAAGAAGCATCACATCAAGCTTCACTACATCTCAATTGAACATCCCCAATCCATTGAGCAAGTCAAGGTAGTGAACATGATTGTCCTCAATAGTATCAAGAAACAACTAGACCGAGCTAAAGGTAAATGGGCTAATAAGCTCTTGACTATCTTATAGGTGTATCAAACCACGCATAAGACCACCATAAGAGAAACCCCTTTTCACCTAGCTTTTCACATGGAAGTGGTATTACCCATTGAACTAAAGTTATCAAACATCTAAACTTAGAGTCTGGATGTGATAGCTAACTAAACCTGACTTTAAGCTAACTTTGACACCATCAAAGAGATCCAAGATGTGGCATAAGCTTAGGTGGCTGCTTACTAACACAAAGCTACTTGGTACAATGATAAGAAGGTCAAGCACAAGTGGGCAAAAAGTTAAAGGCCACTAGATCCATGGAAGAATAAGGGAAGCTCACCCCAAATTAAGAAGACCTTGTTAAAGTTAGAAAAGACTTAAGAAATTAGGCATATAGTTTAGAGAGTCTTGATGGTCAACTTATACCTTGAATATGAGATGTTGGTAACCTTAGATTATAGTATAATTAATTTATATTAAGTTCATGTAAATGTAATATACACTAATGAAATCTTAATTATTTTCTTTACAAATTTTAAGTTTGTTTGCCCAACATGTTTGTACTTGTAATTCATCTTAACTAAAAATTCTAAGTCCTAGCCTCTTCAAAGGTACCACTATAAACATCAAGTCCCAATCTCTTTTGAGGTGAGCAAACTTTTGATGACATCAAGTTCTAGCTAATCTTAAGGCAAACAGATTCTTGATTACACTAAGTCCTAACATCTTTCTAGGTGAATGAACTAGTATGCTCCTTAACCACCTTTCAATGGTCAAAGCACTAACCTCCTTAGGTCATGTTGGAAAGTGTTACCCATTTGACCCAATAAGGTAACATGTAGATAAGACTTAGGTCTACACGCCCAAAAACCCCCACAATAATGTTATAACCTTTACTTCATTTTAAGGAGTAACTTAACCATGTTAACTTTTGGTAAATAAATCTTTCAAACACCCAATGCTCATAAAGGCAAAACTATAGTAGCAATGTGTAAGTAAAAGAAAGAGAAGGGAAGGGAAGCAATGGCAAAACACTTAGCAAATTTTTCATTTCAATATCAAGTCTAATTACATTTAAAGGGCTAACATTCTACCTATCCCAATATAAAGAAAAAAGAAGAAAATTTTCAAAAGGTGTTAAAAGAAAATTCAAACACAATTGAAACAAAATCTTCATTTAGTAGTTGGTCAAAAAGGGCCTCAAGGCTTTGACCAACACCAACTTTGATTGCTTACTCTTGAGGAGTGGACTCGGTCGAAGGTGTAGGGTCTTTTGGTGGGTCAACACTCAATGGCAAGGTAATGTCTTCAACCTATTTGCCTTGGCCTTGCTCCTTAAGCATTTCCTCCCCTCAAGCTCATCCTTAATAACTACCTTAGATGCCTCCGAGTCATCATAGAAGGCAAAGCGACTCAGGTCATACTTGAGGTGAACTCTTAAGATCTCTACTCGAGCTATTTGGATGCTATGAATCAATTTCTTCTCTTGAAGATTAGACCATTCGTCATTGGCTATAATATTGTTAAATCCGTCTTTCTCTAATGTAGCCTTATTTGCAAAGCCCTTTAATTTTAGGAGTTATGCCCTATCGAGCTTAGCTTCTAACTAAAGTTGGTGTACCTTTTCTCTATAGCTCCTCTCCTTCTCCTCTAGATGGCCACTTAACTTTGAAGTAGTTGTCAAGCTACATCCAACTAGCTAGAAAGGCTCCTCACCTCAAGTTCGAGGTCCTTTTTGTGCCTCCCGAGCTCTCCAACCTTAATAGTAAGATTGACATTTGACTTCACCTTGAACTTAACCCAAGCTTTTAGAGCCTCCCCTTCAACCTTAGTCTTCCTTTAGAGTTTTTCCACTTAAGCAATTTGGCACAACAAATTAAAATATCGAGATGAAGCCACAAGTTGATCATACTTATGGAATAGGAAACTTTTATCAATGCTTATGAGTAAATTGGTTTACTAATTCATGCCTAACATTGCTTTGAGGATGATACGATTTGTAATATTGGTTATGGTTATGTATATAAATATATGTATGTATATATGTATGCACTGTGTTAGAGTAGTGAGTTACTCCAAGTTTAAGGCTAATTTAGAATAACTTTAAATTGTATTGTTTGAATAATTAAGATAAAAGGTAATAAACTTATGGCTAATGCAACAGCTTAAGATTTATGTGTATGTTTACATTTGTGTGATCATGCATGTGTACTTGATGATTATGTACGGTGATAGTGTTAATGCGAGTCTAGGATTCTATGATGAGGACTAGAGTATTTATCAGGCTAGTTTATGCTAAGACAATTTAATTTGTAAATGCTTATGTTTTTATTTGTAGACTTTTAGTTAGACTTTCTTAAGTATTTGGTTTTGCCTTTACTAAGTTGTTAAGACATTTAGCAAGTCTTTATTTGAAGACTTTTTTTTTTTGTAGTTTATTGATTTATTTATTGCATTATCTTTTTAGAGAGTTTTTTTTTTCCTAATGGAACATAGGAAATGTGAGCCTAAATGCATCTTACAAATCGATTACATAAATAAAAGTGAGAGATCTATTGTCCCTTACATATACACAACTAATAGCTTCTATAAACAAAAGCAACTGCAAGTATAGTGGAGGTACCAAAAACCACATTTTCTCCTTCCTTCTTCCCATCTTATTCTAACAACTGGCTAATCCGCAATACCATTTGCTTCCCTATATACAAATAGTAGCTTAGCTTCCTTAAGTAGTTCTAACTTTTCCCTATATGCCGAAACTACATGATAATACTTGTTCAAGAAATTATGATTAAAATTAATAAATTTTACCACCAGTTGTGAGTCCATATTTATTTCTAGTTTCCTTATTCCCATGTGGTAACAATATTGGAGGCCCTAAAACAAGCCCCACAACTTAACACTTAATATATCAATGCAACCAACTTTCCTAGCAAAACCCTTGATCTAACATCCTTATTCATCGCTTATCACCTTGCCAATTATCGCACATTTATCATCCTCAATCACTGATGCATTAGTATTAAGCTTAGCTCATCCTCCTTTAGGTAGTTTCCATTAAATGTTGTATTGGTAGATCTTGGAGAGTTATATGTGGTGCATGGAAATATATGTAATTGTGAGCTTTAATACGTAATTAAGCTTAGCATATCGTACTTTGTTATGGTTTTGTAGTGTAGATGTTACATTTTAGATTTTGGGGCATGATTACTTAACATTAGGATGAACATTTATTTATATATTTTGTTAAAAGAAAGGACTTTATTGAATTAAAAAGAGGAGTCTAGTATTGTAAACACCCATAATAAAAATGTATTTATTTAACATTTACTTAAAATAAACTAAGTTCAAATAAGTAATTTTTATAAACATAAGGGGGTAATTTGGTCTATAAACGGGATATAAATACCCCAATTTAACCTTGCGCTCCCCCCCCCCCCCCCCCCCCCCCCCCCTTTTTTTACTATTGGCATAGCAATAAATAAAAGTGATAGACTAGTAGATGCTCTTTAAAAGCCTAAAGGCAAACTAACGATTTCCACAAAGATCAAACATAATTCAATGAGGTAAAGAGTTTTCATGATTGAATTGTTAATTATGAATATAGAATTGTGAACTAAATCAATTGTCATTACCCAACTCAATCAAAATTCGAATCAAGGAAGAGACGAAACAAGCATAGAATAAAGAATTTGATAAGTAAGTATATCAACTGCACCTTGTATTAAAATTAACCAAAATTAAGATCCAATTACACTTAGGAACACAAAAATTCAGACTTGGAATGAATTGAAAAAGAAGAAATAAGGTTCATGAAGAATAGTGTGGTACTCAGTCAAGTACACACCTGTGTGCTTGCGATGTAGAAACATGCATTGTATACAAAAAGGTACATGGACAAATGGTACACCTGTATACTTAGGCATGTCAAAATATGAAAATCCATAGAAAAGTACATGGCCAATTACACAACTATGTACTTAGGCGTACCAAAAATATAAAACACACAAAAAGATATATAGCCACTATATATAAACGAGTATCCTAACTATACCAAAATACACGACCTAAAATATGACTGTATACTTAGAAATATTTTGTTTATCAATTTAATTTACATTCATTCGAAATCTCATGGAACCTAAATATCTAGTAAAACCCTAAAAACTTCAATAGAGTAAGAGAAGAAATCATACAATGATTAAGTAAATAGAATTAAGAAACGTAACTTATTCTTATATTAGTATAAAGAAGGAATCATTGGTTGTTTGACTTATTCTTATATTAGTATAAAGAAGGAATCATTGGTTGTTTGACTAATTACATATTAACTTTAAGTTCAAGACTAGATGGACTTAAGAATAAGATTCGAAGTATATGTAACTTTAGTTATCTTCTATGGTTGTTAAGTTAGTATTAAATTAGATTAAGTCAGATGGATTGGTTTAAGTGGTTAAGTTGCTTGTTGATTGTGCTTGGCTCGACTCAAGAACCTGTAACAGTAGATCCCTAAGGGGCACCCCCAATGATCTTTATATACGTTGTCCATATTGGAGTTATGCTTGGAAATAATCCGAGTTGGTTTAACGTTTAAGGACTTATAGGTGTTAAGGCCTATAGTGGCAATTGCCAACACCATATTAAGTTTTAAGTATGGTTAAGGTTTAAAGACTCATGAATGTTGGAGCCCGTAATGGCAGTTCTCAACACCATCTTAAGTATTAAGTATTTTCTTATATGTGCTTAACGGGGTCATGAATATCTCATTGGTGTTTTGTGAACTTAAGTAAAACATGAACTTGTTGTTTGATGTTTAGTGTTTGCATAAATGTATGTGAATTATTTCATGTTTGATCATATGTATGTATTTGCTAGTCATATGTACTAGGCATTAGCTCACCCCTTCAGAATTTTTTTTTTTTTATACAGGCATAACAAGAAAGCTACCCATGAAGAGGAGTAGGGAGTGAATGTATAGGAGGAAAGGATGAAGATTTATACTATTATTATGGTGATTAAGTGAAGTTAGGAATTTGAGTTCTTTATATGTAATAATGATGATTTTCTTTAGAAGATAATAGACTAGTGAATCTTAGAAGTTTAGTTACTTTAGACTTTGATCATGAATGATTTGTCAAAATTGTTTCAAAAGTTTGAAGAGTGAATAGGGTTGTACTTGTATCATGTTAGAAGAATAGGACTTACTAAATTAATGAATGTTAAGTATTACAGGTGATAAGCTTGAATGATATCAGAGTAGAGTTAAGAGCCTTAATGTGTACTTGTCTAGTAAGGACACGTGGTAATCCATAACACTCCTAGGTTTTGAAGCATTACAACTTAGATAGTATCAAAGCTTAGGTTTTGATCAATAGAGTATAGAATTGTCATCCATAGAGCTTAAGTTTGATGATCCTTAGAAACTAGATGATGATCAATAGGTCTATGTTTCAAACAATAGAAAATAAGATATTATCTTTAGAGAAATTATGCATTTATTCTATAAGTCGGTGAGATATGAAGAGAGTAGGTGAAATTATAGGCGATTTTTTATTTACTATATTATTATTTTATTTACACTTCTTTTAATTGCTTAGTAATTTATATATGAGTATGCAATTATTTGTGCGAGTATATATGTATATACTAACACATAATGACACTAACATTGATTGACACTAACTTTTAAGTTCATTCAGCTGTCTCTTCTCAAACAAAATGCTTCCCTAAAGAATCACTGGATTAAGCTTAAGAAGAGGTGCTAGACATGGTAACCCAAATGAGGAGAACATCTAGGGACAACGGCTACAAAGGGGATAAGGCCAAATGGTAGAACAAACTACCTAACTTTTGCAAACCGTGAACTGTTGACATGGTAACATCAAGTCCACCATGTCGAACAGAATAGAAATGCAAATGAACTAGTCAACTTTGATAGGTTCATTTAGGTGGCAAAGGAGTTTAACTTTAAGGTGGATAACCCGATTGAGGCTAAGGATTAGATGTAGGAGATTGAGAAGACATTTGTTGTTTTCCAACTACCTAAGGACAGGAAGGTTAACTATGTTACGTTTATGCTAAAGGGAATTACAACAAAATGGTGGGCATTAGTTCCCAAACTGATAGGAAAGTGTATGAATTGGACGATGTTCAAGGAACTGTTTTATTAGAGGTATTTCCCTAATAGCTCTAAAGATATAATGGAGAATGAATATTACAACTATGAATAAGGGAATAGGATAGTGGAAGAGTATGAGGTGAAATCGAATCTCCTAATTTAGTTCCTACCCAAGAATGTCCATGCTAATGATAAATCAAAGGCTAGAAGATTTTTGAGAAGATTAAAGCTAGATCTCTAACATGAGGTTAGGGCCTTTCAATTAAGCAAGTATGCAGAAGTATTTAATAAGGCCAAATACCTAGAATAGAGCAGGAAAAGGATAGAAGAACAGAGGAGCTACAAAACAAGGACTGCTTTAAGTAAGAGACTCACCTTAAAAATGATAGTCAAGGTAAGCGCAAGAGGCTCCAAATGTTCCAAAACATATCATAGAGTATTATAGCCCCCCATCTATAGATTAAACTAGTGCCTTTGGCACTTCCTATAGTAGCAGCTACTATCAAATGCACCAGGTGCTATAGGCCTCATGAACTAGGGGAATGTAGATGGTTAAGGGGCGCGTGCTTCTCTTATAGAAAGACAAGACAAATTAGTAAACACCGTAGTGAGAGGTCAATTCCTCTAATATTCTGTCATGTATGCAAACAAAGGGATATAAGCCAGTTGACTGCCCTTAGAGGCAAGTAAGAAATTAGGTAGCCCCAACTCTATGGCAACAAGACCTCCAACAAGAGCACAAACTAGTAGACCACATACAGGGGACCCAAAACAATGGGTTCCCAACAGTGTTCACAATTCAATAGTAGTAGCACCAGGACATTCTAGATATAGATACCATTGCAGATATGCTTTAAGTATATATTTGCAATGCTTATGTGTTATTTAATACCAATGCATCTATACTTTGTGTATCTAAAACCTTTTATATGTGAATGTACATTAGATGTTGAGAATATAGATGATAGTTTAACTATTAGTACTCCTTTGGGAGTTGGAGGGAAGATAGATAGAATCTACAGAAGAGTAGGAAAAAAGATATAAGGTGGGGTAATACCTGCAGATCTCTTGATTTTGGAAATGGTAGAGTTTAACATTATATTGGGAGTCAATTGGTTGTCAAAATATCATGCCACCATTGATTATCAAAACATAACGGTACAATTCAATATACCTAAGGAAGATTACTTTGAGTATAAACTGAAAACTCAAAGATCAATAGGATTACCCACTTATGAGTTATAAGGAAGGAATATGTTGGAAACTATAACAACTGAAGCTAGTGAAGAAACAAACTTGGAAATGGTGCTAGTGATGAGAGAATTTCCAAATGTGTTTTCAAAAGACCTTCCTGGTTTACCCCTAAATAAGGAGTTCGAGTTCAGCATTGATTTGGTACAAGGTATGTACCAATATCAAAACTAGTATACCAAATGGCACCAATTGAATTAGAAGAGCTAAGAAAGTAGTTGCAGGATTTACAAGATAAGGATTTCATATGACCTAGTGTATTTTCCAAGGGTGCGCTAGTCTTTTCTGTCAAGAAGAAGGATGGAAACATGAGGCCTTTCATAGACTATAGAGAGTTGAATCTGGTCACTATCAAGAATAAGTATCCTCTTCCTAGGATATATAACCCATTTGACCAACTATAAGGAGCTTAGGTGTTTTTAAAGATCGATTTGAGATCAAGATATCATTAGTTGAGGATTAAAGAAGAGGATATACAAAGACAACTTTCAAGACCTGATGTGGGCACTTTGAATTTCTGGTAATGCATTTCAAGTTGACCAATGCGCCTACAGCATTTATGGACCTGATGAATAGAAAGGACTTCCTAGATATATTTGTAATCATCTTCATAGATGATATCTTGATATACTCAAAAAGCAAAGAAGAACATGAAGAGCGCTTAAGATTGGTGTTGGACTAGTTAAAAGAAGAAAGACTACATGGCAAATTCAATAAATGTGAATTTTATTTGAAGCAAGTAGTTTTCTTGGGTCATGTGGTTAACAAGAATGGAATATTTGTAGACCCAAAAAAGGTAAGAGCTACAATGGATTGGCATAGACTAAAGACAGTGATAGCTATAAGAAGCTCCCTAGGTTTGGCAAGCTACTATAAAAGGTTTGTTGAGAGATTCTCCAAGATAGCAACTACTCTCACTAGGTTAACACAAAAGAATGTGAAGTTTGAGTGGGATGACAAATGTGAAGCTAGTTTTTACACACTCAAAGAGAAACTTGTGTCAACATCAGTTTTGGCATTACCCAAGAGTGAGGAAGAACTCATTATTTATAGTGATGCCTCAACTTAAGCGTTAAGATGTATATTAATGCAAGGTGGGCAAGTCATAGCATATGCATCCTACCAACTAAAGCCATATGAAAAGAACTACCTGACTCATGACTTTGAGTTGGTAGTAGTGGTACTAACCCTAAAATTATGAAGGCACTACTCATATGGAGAAAAATGCAGGATTTTCACTAATCATAGGAGCATGAAGTACATATTCACACAAAAGGAGTTAAACATGAGATAGATGGAATTGATCAATGATTTCAACCTAGAAATCTAGTACCATCCAAGAAAAGCTAATGTGGTAGTAGATGCCCTTAGGAGAAAGAAATAGGATAATGTTGCTATTCCCATCACTTCATAGCAAAAGTTGTTTAATGACATGTGTAAGTTACAGTTGGATGTTTAAACCCAAGAAGTGATAGTAAAGATGGCCACTTTACACATACAACCAGCTTTACTAGACAAAATCATGATTGACCAGGTAGAGGATAAAGATATCTAAGGGATTAAGAGCAAGATGGAACAGAGCAAGGTTCCTAAATTTAATATGGACATAGAAGGGACCTTAAGACATGGAATAAGATTATGTGTACTAGGGGGATGTGGAATTGAAGAAGGAAATAATGAAAAACACACACTACTCAGCCTATACAATCTATCCCGAGGGCACAAAAATGTACAAAGACTTGAAAAGACACTATTGGTAGAAACATATGAAAAGGGAGATAACTAAGTATGTAGCAAGATGCCTTACTTGGTGGCATATCAAAATTGAGCATTAGAAGCCAGCTGGAGAATTACCTCTACTACTACTAGAGTGGAAATGGGAGCATATGATAATAGACTTTGTTATGGTCCTCCCAAATACTAAAGAGAAGCACGATACAGTTTGGGTAATTGTAGATCGACTAACTAAGTCTTCTCTTTTTTTACCTATTAAAATAGGATACAAATTGGAGAAGTTAGCTTAGATATATATATATATATATATATAGGAGATAGTAAGACTACATGAAATGCTAGTATCTATAACCTCTTATAGAAACACACGGTTTTAAGTAGATTTGGAATAGCTTATATAAAGCTTTGGGCACAAAAGTGCGATTCAACACTACTTTTCATCCTCAAATGAATTGACAATCTAAGAGGACCATGTAGATTTTAGAAGATTTACTCAGAGCTTTTATGCTAGATTTTGGAGGTAATTGGAATAAGCACCTACCTTTGGTTGAGTTGCCCTATAACAAACATCTATTAAGTAACCATCTAAATGGCTTCTTATGAGGCTCTATATGGAAGAAGATATAGATCCCCACTATACTAGAATGAAGTGGGAGAAAGTTAGATAATAAGATTGAAATTGGTCCAAGAGGCTATGGACAAGGTGAAATTGATAAGGTAGAGAATATAAACGGCTCAATCCTAAGAAAAGAACTATGCATATAAGAGGGGATGCCCCTTAGAATTCCAAGTAGGAGAAAAGTTCTATTGAGAATTTCTCTAACAAAATAGGTGATCGGGTTTAGGTTAAAAGGAAAGTTAAACCCGAGATATGTAGGCCCATTTGAAATCTTAGAAAGAGTGGGTACTATGGCTTATAAGTTAGCTCTCCCACCTTGTTTGGCTAAGGTACATGATGTATTCCATGTTGAGAAAATTTTTACCAAACCCCAATCAAATAGTGGCTTTAAAGTCCTTAAATATATAGCTAAACTTATGCTCTATGGAAAGACTGGTTAGGATTGTGGATGTCAAGGAACAAGTTCTAAAACGAAGAGTGATTCTCTACATCAAGGTATAATGGACAAATCAAACTAAATGAAAAGCGACTTAGGAATTAGAAGATGGGATGAGAAAGAAATATCTAGAACTCTTCCAGAATCAAGTAACTTTTGAATACGAAAGTATTTATAAGGAGGGAAGAATATAAACACCTTGAATAAAAATATATTCATTTAACGTTTACTTAAAATAAGCTAAGGTTAAATAAGTAATTTTATAAATGTAAGGGGGTAATTTGGTCTTTTTACAAATGGGCTATAAATACTCCAATTTGACTTAGTGCTCCTCCCTTTTTGCTATTAGCACACTAACAAATAAAAGTGATAAACTAGAAGATGCTCTCTAAAACTTAAAGGAGAACTAGCGGTTTCCATAAAGATCGAACACAATTCAATGAGGTAAGGAGTTTTAATTATTGAATTGTTAATTATGAATATAGAATTGAGGACTAAATCAATTGTTATCACTTGACGCAATCAAAATATGGATCAAGAAGGAGGCGAAACTAGCACAAAATCGAGTGACTAAGGGATCTGAATCAAGAATTTGACAAGTATATCAACTACACATTGTATAAGAAGCAACAAAAACTAGGATCCAATTAGACTTAGGAACACAAAAATTCAGAATTTTGAATGAATTGAAAAAGAAGAAATAGGGCCCATGAAGAACAACGTGGTACACAATCAAGTACATGCCCGTGTACTTGCTCATGTAGAAACACGCATTATGTATATAAAGGTACATGGATGAATGGCACGCCTATATACTTGGACATGTCGAAATATGAAAATCCATAGAAAGGTACATAGCTAACTACATAACCATGTACCTGGGCATGCCAAAAATGCAAAACACACAGAAAGATATACAACCACTATATATGACTGCGTATCCTAACCATGCCAAAGTACACAACCTAAAACTTGATCATGTACTTATAAATATTTTGTTTAACAATTTAATTTACATTCGTTCAAAATCCTATGCAACTTAGACATCTAGTAAGAGAAGAAATCATATAACAATTAAGTGAATAGAATTAAGAAACGTAGCTTATTCTTTCATTAGTACTGAGAAGGAATTACTAGTGTTTTGACATATTATAAATTAACTTTAAGTTTAAGACCAAAAGTGCTTAAGACTAAGATTCCAGGTACATGTAACTTTAGTTGCCTTTGTGATTATTAAGCTAGTATTAAATTGGATTAAGTTGGATGGACTGATTTAAGTGGTTAAGTTACTTGTTGATTATGCTAAGCTTGGCCTAGGGGGACATAGTGATAGATCCTTAAAGGGCATCCCAATGATTCTTGTGTGATGTTGTCTTTAATGGAGTCATGCTTGAAAATAATTTAGGTTAGTTTAAGGTTTAAGAACTCATAGGTATTGAGGCCTATAGTGGCAATTCCAAACACCACATTAAGTTTTAAGT
Source organism: Laguncularia racemosa (assembly GCA_037954665.1). Lineage (NCBI taxonomy): Eukaryota > Viridiplantae > Streptophyta > Magnoliopsida > Myrtales > Combretaceae > Laguncularia > Laguncularia racemosa. Next base: position 5,149,229 of record JBBMOL010000040.1, read on the forward strand.
ATTTTTAAGGTTTAAGGACTTATAGGTGTTAAGGCCCGTAGTGACAATTCCTAACACTGTATTAAGTATTTTCTTATATGTGTTTGACGAGATCATGAGTATCTCATTGCTATTTTGTGGACTTAAGTAAAACATGAACTTATTGTTTGATGTTTAGTGTCTACATAAATGTATGTAAATTATTTCATGTTCGATCATACGTATATGTTTGTTGGTTATACGTACTAGGTGTTAACTCACCCCTCAAGGATATTTTTTTTAGATGCAAGCACAATAGGAAAAGTCACCCATGAAGAGGACCAACGAGTGAATGTACAAGAGAGAGAGGATAAAGATTTGTATTATTATTATGGTGATTAAGTGGAGTTCGAAATTCAAGTTTTTTATATGTAATGATGATGATTTTCTTTAGAAGATAATAGACTAGTGAATCTTAGAAGTTTAGTTGGTTTAGATTTTGATCATGAATAATATATTAAAATTGTTTCAAAAGTTTGAAGAGTGAATGGGGTTGTATTTATATTATATCAGATAGTACAAGTTATAAGCTTGAATAGTATCGGAGTGAAATTAAGAGCCTTAACATATCCTTATCTGATAAAGACGCATGGTGAGTTGTAACGCTCTCGGGTTTTGAGGCGTTACAGGTATGAAAGTTATCTTTGAATTTTGAAAAAAAAAAAAAAAAAAGGTTTCCAAGCTAAAGCTATGCTATATTAGCTATGGAAGTAGATCCTCCTATCTTTACCCTTGATTGCCAATCCTTTAAAGATAGTGAAAGTGATAAATTCAAGTGAAAAAAGAAATGAATAATGGAAGATAAGTCTAAGTATCTAGCTACAACAAGAGTAAAAAGTGAATATGAGAAAAGATGGGTAAAAAAGGAAGCGATAAGAAATTCTTATGATGCAAAGATACTGTGTTATCAAATATCCTAGGGCTTATAAACATGCCTTCTTTAGAGAATCCAACAATTCCTATGTGGATGGCATGGAGGACATGTAGATTAAAGATGATCGAAAGGAAAAATCAAAGGAAGATGAACAGTTAAAGAAGAGTGAACAAAACAATAAAAAGGAAGACAATACTCTCCCTACAAGGTGTAAAGAATTATCCTTTCCAAGAATGGAAAAATATTCAATTAAAGCTCCTTGGAGTAATACTATCATCATTAAACTTCTAAGACCAAACTTAGGTTTTAAAACCTTAGCCAACAAACATGAAGTAATGTGGAAGAGCAAGGAAAAGTTTAATTTGTTAAATGCAGGTTATGACTTTTTATATCAAATGAATATATCCAAAGGAGTATTAAGGAGGATCCTTAGTTTATTAATGGATTATTTGTTGCAATAAGAAGATGGACCTCGAATTTTAAGCTATCCCTTGCAAGTTTTGATTAAGCAACTATATGGGCAGGAATATATGAGTTGCCACTAGAATACTATACCCTAAGAGCACTAAAAAGAATTGGAAAGGCCATTGGTCCAATTCTAAGATTTGATACACATATGGTTGGAGCCAAAAGAGGAAGATTTGCTAGGATTTGTGTTCAAATAAATTTTAAGGTGCCTTTTACACATACAATAATCATTGATAATATTGAATATAAGATACAATATGAAAGGCTTCCATAATTTTGTAAAATATGTGGTGTTCTCGAGCAACAAACTAAAGACTGCAATAAGATTATATCAAAAAATAGTGTTGATGAAGGTATAGTGCAATCTAAGCAAGAGAAAGAATCATAATGATAAAGTAAAGTGGATACCACATTAAGCTACAAAAAGGTCAGAAGGAAACAAAGAAAGAAATAAGGTCTAAGGGAAGGAGGAAACAACAAATATACTTGTGACGGTAGAATAGGAGGACTATAGTAATCAAATTAGAGTGCAATCACAAAGGAAGTAGAAAAATAGACATCTAGCATTTAATGACAGGAAAAAGGGTTATCCAAGTTAGTAGACAAATAGGAAAGATCATAATGAAAGAGTAGAAGAAAAGGTGAGTGATGTAAATAGGTCATAGCAATATTCTTTGAAGAGTGTAAACAATAAAAAATCTTGGGAAACAGAGAATAAAAATGATGGACATAATGGCTAAAGTAATTATGATGAATTGTTAGTAAATGAAGAGACTATGAAAGGAAAAGATAGAAAAGATAGTGGAAACAAATTTGAAAATAAAAGTGAAACTAGGAAAAAGAGTAAAAATAATAAAGTAAGTAAAATTCTTATTTAAATTAAAAAGAAGAAGAAGAAGAAGCAAGGATAAAGGGAAATAAACATTCATATAATGCTAAGAGTTCTAATCATGCATGATACATCACCATTCCCAATAACATCTAGATCAATTATTTGGTAGATGTGCTCATTAAAGCACTCAATTTGGGTGCTGGTAGAAGTTGTGATGATAGACGTGATGGACAGATCAAGGATACAACAAGACTAAGTACCACTAATCTAGTTTAAGCTGATGTATCCCCAAGAGAGCATCTCCATAGACAAAATGAACCAATTGCTAAAGACATTAAGGGAAGTACTCATTGCTATAATGGTGAGGAAGCAAAAGGAACCAAGAGACATGCAACAAGTGCTGATGGAATGGGAATGGATGCGCGGACATGTAGTATGTGGAAGAGGTGATGTTAAGACCCATGATTTCGAAAACCTTACCTATCTTCTCAATAGTGATGCTGATGGAAGAAGGGGAACCAATGCCTCTATGGTTTGAGTTGGAGGAACAAACTCTAATCTTGTTATAGTCATGCCACAAGCCCTCTTGGTTGAAGACAAAAATGTACAGGATGATAGATCCTAATATTAGGCTAATTTCTTAGACAAGAATCCTAACAATTGTTTTGAATCCTATTTTAATGGATATAGAAATGGTTGGTACAAGGAGGATCCCTTTTAAAATATTGACATGGAATACTAAGGGTGCAAGTTCAAGCTTACAAAGGCAAGCTATTAATGATCCCATGGTAACTTATCAATAAGACTTGTTGATTCTGCTTGAGACTAAAATTGGAAGAGAGGAAGTAGAGAATTTAAGAGGATTCTTGAGTTACAATAGCCTAATTTATGTGGAGTCTAATGGTCTAAGCGGTTGAATTATAATTTTGTGGAATAGAGTCAATGTAGAGGTTAATGAACTTTTCTCAACAAGGCAGGATTTCCTCATGATTGCTAAGGTAACCCAAACAAATATTTACTTTTTCATATCTATAATTTATGCTAGTACTAGTTATAATGAATGTAAAATCTTGTAAAGTAACCTTGAAAAAGCAGCAGACCTTTTTAAGAGACCTTAGTAGTGATAGGAGACTTCAATAAAGTACTATCAAGTGATGAAAAACAAGAGTGGTCAACTATGTCCCAACTAAGAGCCCAAACCTATCAGTTTATTAGATGTGCATGAATAGCTATGGGCTTAAGGATGTTGGCTTCATGGGAAAAATGTTTACATGGTTAAACATGAGTAAATCTCTAACTAATTTAATTCAATTAAGATTAGATCATGTGTAGTTGAATCAAATTTGGACCCAAGTGTTTCCCAAAACTCAACTAAAGCACTTAACCTATTCCCAATCTGATTATTGTCCAATAATTTTGCAAACTTATCTATCCTTTTGGGTTGGAAAAGGATCTTTAAGACCTTTTAGATTCCAAGTTATGTGGCTCCACCATTTGGAGTTTTAACCCTTTACTAGAAATTATTTGCAAGCTCTACATTTTAGAATTATATCTGACTTAGAGTAGTTTAAACAAAAACTAAGATGTTGGAATAAGGAAACCTTCGGTTTAATTCATGAAAGGAAAAAAGCAATAAGAAATAAAATGATGAGGGGTGGAGAATTTGTTATGGGTTTGCCTTTCCTAAAACCTTGTTGACTAAAAAAGATTTCTAAGGAAGGAGCTAAATGAAATTTGGAATATGAGGAAATCTTATAGGCCAGTAAATCAAGAACAAAATGAGTTATTAAGGGTGAGAGAAACACAAAAAAAGAAAAAGAAAAAGAAAAGAAATTCACTTCTCAACTATAGCTAGAAGAGCAAAATCTAAAATCATTGGTCTTTTTTTTTGTATTATATAGGAGACTAGCTAGAGGATAAGAAGCAAGTAGCGAAAATGGACTATGAAATTCTATTTGGAATTATTTTCTTTTGGAAAAGAGAAATGTGAAAGATCTTTTTTTGTAGAAGGTTTTGAAGGAAACAAATCAAGTTAAGAAGATCGCATATATCTTAACTGTTGGCACAAGTATGTAAATATCTCGCCTATATTAAAGGCTAGAATAGGCTAAGTCACAATTAAATGTGCCACTTGAATTGTTATATGATTAAAATGATTTGAGTTACACATCACTATCAACTATAGCTTTTGGTGCAATGGTAAAGGGCTTGATCCAACAATTGATATAAGAGTCAAGGTCATGAGTTTGATTCCTATCGAGTATGATGCTAAGGGAGAGATTTTTTGCAAAAGTGTATCAACATTTCACTTATAGTAGAAGCCAAGATGGGTCAAGTTACAATCGAACATGGTACTTAGATTGTTGTATAATTGAAATGATTTGAGTTGCATATCACCATCAACTATAACTTTTGATATAGTGATAAAGCACTCAATTCAACATTAACAAACAAATCACTAATGAAGAGATCAAAAGAGCTTTAAATAGTATAGGTCCAGATAAATCTCTTGGCATTGATGGATTAAATGCCTGATTTTGTTATGAGTGTTGGGATATTATGGGTTAAGCAATGGAGAAGGAAATAAAAAATGCATTCAAGGGTAAGAAAATCTACCTAGGATTGAATAAGATTGTTTGTTTTAATTCTAAAGACGATGTAAATAATTTAAAAGACTTTAAGCTTATTAGTTTATGCACCACTGTCTATAAGATTATACCAAAGATTCTTGTGAGCTAGCTAAGGCCCTCTCTTGATGAGCTTATTAGTTCATTACAACTGAGCTATGTACCTAGGAGATCAATTGTTTATAATGTGGTCATTATTAGGGAATTTATGAACTCTTTCCCTTAAAAAAAGGGAAGAAAGGATAGATGGTGTTGAAAATCGACCTAAAAAAAGCATTTGATCACATGGAATGGGACTTTATCCTTGTAGCAATGAGGTGCTTAAACTTCTTTGAAAATTGAATAAAAATGATCACATCTCACATGTTTACAACTAGCATTTTAGTTTTATTAAATGGTTAGCCTACATAGGGGATTCTCCCTTTTAGGAATTTAAGACAAGGTAATTCGTTATTCCCCCATTTACTTATATTGGCAATGGAAATGTTAAGTAAGTAGGTTGAAGGTTACGGACAAATAGGTTGGTGGAAACCAATAAAAGTCAAAGGAGATGAATGTGCTATCTCTCACCTTTTTTTTTTTTTTGCCGAGGTGAAACCATTGTTTGGGGAAGCCTCAACAAGAAATGTTGAAAAAATGATGAAGGTGATGGAACAATTTAGAAGTCTCTTTGGACAAAAGGTGAATCTCGAAAAGTCAATGGTTTACTTCTCAAATAATGTATTGAGATATCTAAAAAATTAGATTTGCTAAGAGTAAGATTGAAGAGTTGTCCTAACTTAGGAATTTATCTTGGACTCCTGATAACTAAAAGTGGCAGCCTAAAACACAATGATTTAACCTTGATTATTGAGAAGTTAAGATCTAAACCAATAGGATAGGAAGCTAAATGCTTGAGTATGGTAGGTAAAAGTGTGTTAATCAGATCTGCCTTAGAGGGAATCCTAAGTTATTATATGTAGGGCATTGAATTACCAATGAATATGATAGGAAAATTTGAAAAAAAAAAATTAGAAACTTCCTTTAGAGTTCCTCAAAGGAGGAAAGGAAAATACACTAGATTTTATGGAAAAAGATTTCAAAACCATAGGAGTTGAGAGGACTAGAAATTCATAATCTAAGGAAGAGAAATAAGACCTACCTAGCAAAGTTGATGTGGAGACTTTAAAGGAAGTCTCTAAAGTAGATTAAAGGCCTTATTAGAAAGAAGAGGGGAAGGAAAGGAGCAAAATCACAACTGTATAAATCCTTGGAGAAAATTAATGAGTAAATAGAGCAAAACTATTTAGTAAGGCTTAAGAATGGCAAATAACATCCTTTTAGACAATGAACTAGGTTGAAAATGAGGTTTCCTATTCGTAGGTCCATAGTCCTTTGATAAGAGTTATAGAGTTAATAAAACCTAGTGATGTCTAGGAGGATATTGATAGATGGAAAGAAGATTTGATTAACTATTCGCTGGATGCATACATAAAAGGAAATTTAGGAACTATTACTCTAGATAGACACTATGGCATACAGGACATAATAACTTGGTAGTGAGATGTGACTGGGGAAATTATTCCAAAATTTGCATACCTAGCTCTTTATAGAGAGGGGGAAGAAAAGGAAATGCAAGTTGGTATGTAGTAGCTATGGAAATTACCAAGTAGCTTGAAAATCATGTTTTTTTTTATTTGAAAATGTCCAAAAAATGGCTTGCCAATGAAGTGATTATGGAACTAGAGGAAGTTTGTGTCATCTTTGGAAGAGAACTTAAGACTATCTCACATATCTTGAAGGACCATAATTATAGTAGAAAATATGGAGAAATCTAAACCACTCAAATGAGTTTACTAACTTTTTTGACTTAAAATTTCAGAACTGGCTAAGAGTGAACTACAAAACCTCTAAAAAAGTGAGAAGTGTTCAGGTCTTGGCAAGTGATCTTCGGCTATATTCTATGAGGTGTCTAGAAAGCAAGAAACTACCTCATTTTCAATAATAATAGTGCAAGTAATAACTAGGTTGATATGAGCTTAATAGTTGTAGTAGAATATTCAGCAAATGTAGGGAGAAAAAAGAATAATGCTTGTCAAGGAAGGGACAAGATTGAGTAGAAACCATTTATAGATGGATTAGCCAAGTTAAATTGTGATGGTGTTTTTGTAATAGAGGGTGCAAAAGTGGGAATAGGGGGATTGTTGAGGGATTCTAAAGTAAACTATTTAATAGCTTTCTTAAAGAAATTAAATGTTTTATCCCCACTTGAAATTGAACTGTGGAGTTTTTTTTTTTTTTATGAGTTTCTATTGCTTTAGAAAATCAAATCAAGAAGCAGAAGTGATGAGGATCATCTAGCACTTAAGAAGATAGAACTAAGGACTTAAGATCCATTGCAAGGAATTGGAAACTAATGACCCAAGCTAAAGCAAAGAGAATGAATGATGCCTTAAAAGGACTGGTTATGGACCTACAAGCCAAGGAATCAAACTACATGAAAGGAGAACCAACACCTATTAATGTAATTCATGTTTCCATGGAAGAAAAGTAAGGATTTGAAGTTCTAGAATAAAAAATATTATATATTGAACTGAAATAGGAAAGGAAATTTATAGGTTTGTTGTTATATTTTTTAGTATTTGTTTTGGTTTGTAATTTATATTATTTAGTTGCTTACTCGGTCACATGAGGATAAGGATAGATTAGGCAACTTAGGTTTTCCATATTCTTGTATGACACTATATAAGCCGTGCAAGGGCCGCCCATGAAGAGATATCTTTTAATATATGAAAAAACACATCTTTTTCGTGAAATACGAAATACCTCTTTTTGTTCTTTTGCAAAAGAACTTTTCCTTAAGATTCTTAACGGAATTACTAAGAATAACTATTAATAACTTAGGTTACAGTCAACAAGTTTAATTGGGGTCTAGTTACACATCACTTATTCAAGACAATCCTTAGGGTAATTGAAACCAACTTGCGTCGTTGAGGTTCTAGGTTTAACATACATAGGGTTTCACGCATTATTTAGTATTAGAGCTTTGGTTTCTTGAATCAAGTAAATTCTATCATTTTCTTTAATTTTTTTGTTATTCTTTTCCATATTCGTCTATTGTTCTTTTCCATATTCGTCTATTGTTCTTTTCCATACTCGTCTATTGTCTTTTCCATATTCATAGTTAGAAATTCATATATAAAAAAATCTGTTGTTCTTTTCCATACTTGTATATTGTCTTTTCCATATTTGTCTATTGTTCCGTTTCCATACTCGTCTATTGTCTTTTCCATATTCATAATTAGAGATTCGCAATAAAAAAAAATTCTGTTGTTCTTTTCCATACTTGTCTATTATCTTTTCCATATTCATAGACAAAAGTTGTATAAAAAAAATTCGTTCTTGTTCGATCATTACAATCCATTAGAGCCGATGATATCTAGGTTTTCTTGAACAATCAAATTGTGTCCAATTCATAGCTTATCTAAAAAAAAAAAAAGAATTAAATTCGGTTGCAAAAGAAAGAATCAAGAACTGAAATTCAAAAAAAAAAAAAGGAATTCGGCTATGAAAGAATTACAATTATCGAAATCACGAAATAGCTTCTTGAATTGTCAATTATATAATTGGTTGAGTCAATTTACTTTCTATATCAATTGTTTTCAATTCCAACTGTGATAGATGCTTTGTGATTTCTAAATTGTGCATCCAAAAAATTACATTCCATAATCATTCATTGTGTTTCGGTGCAAATTATACCCTCTTGAGATTGCATGCAAAAGAATTAATTGTCTTGTTTCCAAGTTCTATTGTGTGTTGTAGCTATTGAAATTTGCTTCTAATTTCCAAATTGTCACTGTGATTGAAAACCGATAGTAATCATTAGTGTTGACTTAGTAATTTGAGTTTAAGAGTTCCAAATTGAGTTCCTAGCAAAAGAATTACAAAAAGTAGGTTGTGAGATCATATTTTATGAGAGATATACATGAGTGGAATTGTGAGCATATCATTTGTGAGCAATACACGAGTGAGTGTGAAGAACATACTTATATATTTCTTGTAATTGTGATCGTAACTTGCTGTAAATTATTAGAATTATGTCGAGACAGAACACTAATGGAAGAGAAAGTCGAGTGATGTTTAAGGAATTGATGGGGGTGATGAAGAAAATCCTAATGGGTGAGCTAGAGTAGATCCATGAAATGATAGATAAGATGGAAAGGAGTAGGGAACCGTCTAGTAGTACCACTATCAGGCGAGAAGTAGGTAGACAAAATAGGAGAGGAGTTAGGATAGATGAAGAGGGGGAATCTGATTTTGGAGATTACCAACGTGTGAGGGATAGGGGAAGTATCCTAAGGCGTGATAGTAATTTAGGGAGTATTAAATTGAAAATCTTAACCTTTCAAGGAAAGAATGATCCAAAGTTGTATTTAGAATGGGAGAGGAAGATGGATCATGGGTTTGAATGCCACAACTACACTAAAGAGAAAAAGATAAAATTAGCTGCAGTAGAGTTTTCAGATTACACCAGTGTATGGTGGGATCAATTGGTGCGTAATAGGCGCAGGTATGGAGAGCGACCTATTAGCACTTGGGAGGAGATGAAAACTATCATACAAAAGCATTTTATTCCTAGTCACTACCATAGGGACTTACTTAGGAAAGTCTAAAGGTTGACTCGGGGGAATAATAGTGTAAAGGATTATTACAAATAGTTGGAGATGGCCATGATTAGGGCGAGAATTGAGGAGGATGATGAGGCCATTATGGCTAGATTCATCAACGGGTTGAATAGGGAGATAGCTAATGTAATAGATTTTCACCATTACTTAGATATAGAAGAGTTGCTGCATAAAGTTATTAAAGTAGAGCGGCAATTAAAATACATGAGTGAGTAAAGGACTAGCTCAACTTCCAAAGCTCCATGGAAGTCCATGTAAAAGAAAAACTCCACTGATTCAAAGGCTAAGGAGGATGCGAGGGCTAAGAATCTAATTGTTGCACTTAAGGAAAATACTGACACTAAATGCCCTTCCAAGACGAGAGATATTAAATGTTTTAGGTGTCAAGGATTTGGGCACATTGCATCTCAATGTCCAAATCAAAGGGCTATGATTATTAGTGATAGTGGGGATATAGAGAGTGTGAGCTCTAAGGAGGAAGAGGAGTCACTATTGTAAGAACATGATGATGTTGACTTAGAGGGACCCGTAAGTGGCGAGTTGTATGTCACGAGGAAAGTACTTAGTGTATAACCCTAGGAGGATGGTGAGGGGATCCAACGTAAACATATTTTTCATATACGGTGTCATGTGCATGGTAGAGTCTATAGCTTGATAATCGATAGTGGCAGCTGCACTAATGTTGCTAGCACCTTACTAGTAGAAAAGATACAGTTGAAAGTTGTGAAACATCTGAGACCATATCAATTACAGCGGTTTAATGATTATGGGGAGTTTAAGGTGACTAAGCAAGTTCTTATAGCCTTTTCTATAGGGAGCTACAAAGGCAAGGTTATGTGTGATGTGGTACCTATATAGACTAGTCATATCTTGTTAGGGTAACCTTAGCAATTTGATAGGAAGGTTATATATGATAAGCACAAGAATCTTGTGGATGTTGTCATTGATGCTCTCCAAGACTTAGAAAGGTCTATCTCTTCTAAGATGTAATTTAGGCTTTTGTTGCGGTGTAAATCTTTCTTTTCTCAAATGCACCCAAACCTTTTCTCCTAAATGAAACACGGTTTTGATACATCCCTTTGGTATTGGCCACTCCCAAATCACATCCAATTTCTTCTCATCCACAGCTATGCCATTTGTACCTATCACAAAGTTAAAAGAAAACACCATACTAGGCAACGAAAGGTTAGTATCAGTATAAGTAAAATAAACATCCTTATACATAAGTACAAGTAGTTGTTTCCTTGCTAACATTACACTCTTAACCTCACTTTTTTTAGTAAATTTCTCTTCTCTCAATGTTTCGAACTCTTTTCCCTTACAACTCATTAGTGTTTGTCTCTCACTCTTTTCTTTTCTTTTTTCTCCATTCTCTCGTACACTCTCATGTTTCGCTCTAACTTTTTTGGCAATTTTCACTTGATCCTCACAAGCTTCCCATGGTTTTGTGGTTTTTATGGTAATGTAAGCACAATTATAATGTTTCTAATCTTACTTTTTATAATGCAGGCGATTTGAGGATGAATCTTTTCGAGGAATGAGGAAATGATGAGGATCATCTACCATTTAAGAAGATAGAACTAAGGACTTAAGATCCGTTGCAAGGAATTGGAGGACTAATGACTCGAGCTAGAGCAAAGAGGATGAATGATACCCTACAAGGATTGGTTATGAACCTACAAGCCAAGGAATCAAATTACATGAAAGGAGAACCAACACCTATTAATATAATTCGTGTTTCTATGGAAGAAAAACAAGGATTTGAAGTTCTAGAATAAGAAATATTATATATTGAACTGAAATAGGAAAGGGAATTTGCAGGTTTATTGTTATATTTTGTAGTATTTGTTTTGGTTTGTAATTTATATTATTTAGTTGCCTACTTAGTTACATGAGGATAAAGATAGATTAGGCAACTTAGGTTTTCCATATTCTTGTATGACACTATTTAAGCCGTGCAAGGGCCACTCATGAGGAGATATCTTTTGATATATGAAAAACACATTTTTTTTAGTAAGATACGAAATACCTCTTTTTGTTCTTTTGCAAAAGAACTTTTTTATAGGATTCTTAACCGAATTACTAGGGATAACTATTGATAACTTATGTTACAGTCCATGGGTTTAATTGGGGTCTAGTTACACGTCGTTTATTTAAGATGATCCTTGGGATAATTAAAACCAACTAGCATCGTTGGGGTTCTAGGTTTAACATACTTAGAGTTTCACGCATAAAGAAGATTGAGATGGATTGTGAAGAAGCTCTAGATTCATTAAGGAGGGATACAAATCGTGATTCTTTACCTAATGTTGTTTATACGTGTAAGCAAAAACTCCAAATGATTGACTTGGATTTTGTGTGAATGCAGTGTTGCTGCAAATAAATAGGCAAAACTAGCAAGAGATACCGGTCAAGATTTAAGAGTGTTTTGTGTGAATAATGATGTTTGTTTTGGAAACTATGCTTGGTGGAACTCAAATGTTGTTGAGAATTAAGGTGTAATTTACAGGATAATAGTCTCATAGAATTAGGATGATAGACAATATAGCCGATGGACTTGTATTGTGTTTTGTTTGTCCTTTCTTAATGAAGTCTTATGATTTCACAAAAAAGAAAAGAAAAGGAGAAGTATGGTGGACATAAATTCCAATCCACAAATAATAGTGTCCAAGCATTTGGATTTTCATTATTTATAAGAATATTTTTATAAAAAATTTAAAGACTTAAGTCGCACAAGGACTTTCACAATTTAAATTATAATTAAAAATATAAATATCTCATAATTAACGTAATTTCTTGTAACCTTCACATAATTCTAATGCAGCTATTCGGCACAAGTTCTTGGCTTAAACAAAATTGATTTTTTGCGCTAATGAAGCACTCACCAGTTAAACTCCAAATGCTTCCCAAAAATAAAAATAAAACTCTAAATGCTTCGGATTGGTTGTAAATTGAAATAACACTTAAGATATTCTAAACGGTAATATATATATATATATATGCAACACTACTTAACTTAAGCTTTTTAAGTATTTTTTCAACTTTAGGTCGGAGTTGAAAATTATTAAATATAATATCTAATCGAATTTTTATTTATTATATTTTATATTAAAAAGTTAAAATAATTAAATATTATACTTAATTGAATTTTTATTTAATAAATTTACTATTTTTATTATATTGAGAAATATAAACTAACAAGTGCTCATTAAACAAAGTACGAATTAAAGTAAGATTATAAATTTAATACGTTAAATTTCCATTATGAATTTATCAAGAAAAAATTCGATCAAATTATCACACTCCGCAAGCCATCCAAAACTTGGCTATTAATTTTGAGATCGTTCCGTGGTCTCTCTTTGCGCATTGCATCTTACTCCTAACATCCAACCAATAATGGGAAGGAAGAACCACAAAGAACAAGAAAGAGATCGGTTGTTCAACTTGGAAATAGAAAGAGAACTCGGGACGCTTCTAGTCCTTTCTCAACGACTTCGTAACATACCGCTGGTGTGTATAGGCCCATCCTTTCCCTCTAAACGCTAAACCCTATTGCTCCCGACACTGGCCCTCTTCCCCTCATTCTTCTTCATCCAAACAGGTTGCTTTCATTCTCCCCGCTCCAGCTCAAAAGGTATGTATATATCTCTCTCTCTCCCTCTCTCTTCATTCATCGCATCTTTCTCATTTATACAGTTATAAGATTTGATAAAACGTTGCAGCTATGCCGAAAAGTATCTCTTGATTTTTATTAAGTTTATATCGTCGGGTTATGTGTGCAGATAGATTAGACCTAATTAATCAAACCAATGGAGGCAAGCACTAATCCTAACGAGCAAATTGACGTGAGGTCCGTTGTGGAAGCTGTCTCCACCGACGATGTAGACGTTCCTCTTTATCAAGTTGAAAGTCTCTGCATGCGCTGCGGTGAAAATGTACTCTCTCTCCACTTCTTTCTCTCACTTTTTTTACTTTTTATACTTCGAGACCATGCCTCGTGTTCTAATTACACGGAAAGTTGTTCTTTTGAAAGAGAAAGTAATGTTTAGTTTCAGAATTGTGACTGCTTCTTTTGGGTGAAACTTCTATGCTCTAGTATCCTCTTCGTATTCCCCAAATCACATTCTGCCTGGACGAATATTTAATTCAGCCGCATTCTTCTTCTTTTTTTTTTTTTTTTTAATTTTTTTTGTTGGATAGGTTCGTGAGTTTTTTTTTTCTTTAAATTATTCTGACAAGTTTTGAAATGTCCCTAGGTTTGATATATTGATTATTTTACTTTTGACTTGCAGTTTATTATATGCTCTCCATAGAATTTGGATTAAGGAAACTTTTGGTCTAAACCTTGCAATTATTTTAATTTAGTTTCAAGTGGGTTTAAAACTTTTTAAAATTTCACAAGTTAATACACTTTGCACATTTTGAATGCCACTTGTACATGGTGAAAATAGGATTTGATTGAATGTCTGGAAATACAGTCCTAGAATAAATTGAGCATTTGTGAAAAGTTTAATGATGAAATTTTTACACTCTTTCCACCTCTCTGGTTGGATTTAGATGGTTTTGCTTCTGTTGACAAGTTGTTCAAATCATTCCCAAATGTTCTATGTATTGTTTACTCATTAGTCTTTTGTCTTGTGTTGTAAACAGGGTATAACAAGGTTATTACTCACACTAATCCCTCATTTTAGAAAGGTACTTTTATTTTCCATGATGACTGAAATTTGCTTATTCCTATATGTGCTTTTCTTTCTTGCTATGTGCTTTTGAAATAATTTCATTACCTACAATTTGATTTTACTGTCTTTGTTGCAGATCTTATTATCAGCTTTTGACTGCCCACATTGTGGTGAGAGGTAAAGTAACTTCATCTCCTATCTTAGGTGTTTGTTATGCAGTAGTTACAATATTATATATTGAGAAAATTATTGGGTTATTGTTTTACTTTGTCTTTAGGAACAATGAAGTCCAGTTTGCTGGTGAGATCCAACCTCGTGGATGTTGCTATACGTTACACGTTCCTTCAGGGGATCAGAAGGTTAGGTTAAGTGTTGAGTATCTTTAGCTCAGGATTCATTTTCTTTGTTTCTGTATCTAGAGTGAACATTGATTTTATTAATCTTGCCTCATGATAGTCACTAAAGGCTACATTACTGAGCATGAATTAGTTATAAATTCTTGTTTTAGGGAAGATTACTCTCTAGATTGCATTCATTACCAATCAAAGATTTAATTCTTACGTCTCTTTCACTAGTGCTAATAGGTGCAATGTTTCATTTATTTTGGATTTCATAGTGCTTCACAATGATATTATAGGAGGTCAATCTTATCCTTCCAATTAATTTTGGGTTGGTTTTTTCCAAAATTCTGCTCATTATTTCCTTTTCAAATGCAGGTGCTTAATCGGCAAGTTGTGAAATCTGAATCTGCCACAATTAAGGTATTCTTTTTCTGTATTTCTGCATTAAGTGTGATCAGTGTCGTCGTCATCATCTTCTTCTTCTTCTTCTTTTTAGAATTTGTTTTTATGCTTGAAAAATGATTTACTTGGCTTATCTCAAATTCTTCTTATGGTGATGCATATGATACTGAACTGCTCTGTCTTGTGTAGCAGTTGGATAAACATTATTGATGCTGTTCCTAGGTTCTTTATTTTTTATGATTGCATTTTGATATTCTCTAATGTGATAAATTTCTTAGTTTGATAATTATTTCAAGGAATTTTGTGATAATGATTTTTTATTAACTTTTAATATAGGATAGATAGATAGTGCGAGATAAGATGTGATGGGGTAAGATAAACTGAGATTCGATATGCATGTCTAAGTTATATACATATGCACACTTATGATATATCCACCTTTGTCCTACACTTGTGTCCATATCATTTTTCCACCTGACCTATCCTTATCTAGAAGTGCATGCCAATGCAAGGTTAGGATCCTATTGCAGTCCTTGTAATACTGTACAAACAAAGATGACCATAAATGGATAATATGATTGGCAATGAGGGAGAACTGTTGGGATTGATGTGGATGTTTGAAGATTGAATCATACAATGGAGCTTTCTCATCAAGTAACTTTGAAACTTGCAATTATTAGCTTGTGTATGTGTTTTCCTTTTGAAGTACAAGGCTTCGCAATTTAGGGAAGTGGTTAAAGATTGAATATCTTTTGTGCTTAATGGGTATGTTATATTTAAATTTTACTGAAGGTGGCAAGGTTATAATTAGACCAACTACCTTTGGGCACATGCACCTCCACAAGATGGTAGAAGACTAATGCACACTGGTTAAATCCAGCTTGCATATCCTATTGTAGACCTTGTAGTACTGTCCAAAGATGACCATAAACAGATAATGATGATTGGCAATGAGGGAGCATTGTTGAAATTGATGTGCATGTGAGAAGATTGAATCATAGAATGGAGTTTCCTCATCAAGTAACTTTGAAACTTGCAATTATTAGCCTGTGTATGCATTTTCCTTTTGAAGTACAAGGCTTAGCAATTTAGGGAAGTGTTTAGAGATTGAATATCTCTTGTGTTTAGTGAGTATGTTTTATTTAAATTCAGGGCTATAAATAGACCGACTACCTTTGGGCATGTTTACCTCCACAAGATGGTAGAAGACTAATGTGCACTAGTTAAATCCAGCTTGCATTGTCGCAAGTTCAACATATCACTTTGATGCTTACGTGGCAATTGCCCCAAGGGTATTTGGGTGGAATGGACCAATACTTTTGAAGGGGTCAAATTTGTGGTTCATTAAAAGTTGGCTGATTGCTCTTGGCATTGTAAAAAGTTGCTTAATATTTGAGCTATGGCTGTGTGGTGGTTTAAATGGGATGTTGGAAGTGGTTATGATATTCTTCTTTGGTGTGATTCATGGTTGCCAATTATTCCATTTATCGATCTGGTTGACCACAAAGCTGTTGCCTCATTGTGTGTCCCCAAGAATGCTTATCTATAATTGAGGATGATGCCCACACTTTAAACCCTTTATTTTGTTGGAGTGGCCAGCTTTTTCTGACATGGCAATTTTTAACTATTTGAGTTTTATTTGTATGCAATTTGTTATGGCTTTCACTAGAGTGCTTGTACACATTGATACTAATGAAATGAACCAACCTAGAAAAAAGGATTTGGGTGTGGCACAAGTTGGATTGGAAACCTCGTGTAGTTAGTCAAATTAGTGTCTGTCTCTCAAGGCCAATTAGGATTGTATGGATTTTGATGATTCACCTGTTGGCCAGATCTCATACTAGTAAGCTATTCAAGAACTCCATAGATTTGATAATCCTTTGAAATAAAATGATGGCTCTCTTTCTTGTGGGTAAATTTGCACCAGTGATCAGTAGCTGATGGTGATGATCAGTTTTGATCTGAAAAGTGCTGTAGCATTTATAAATGATCTTCATCCTGAAAATTTAATGACTAGTTGACTAAAGTCTTGGGGCTAAAACCGACAGAGAACATTGATGTTAGTGGTCATATTTAAATACATCATTCACATTTTGGTGAATCCAGCAAAAAAGTATCACCCTTTTGGCCAATGCTTCAAAAGGGTAGGTCACTAATTATATCACTTCTTTCTTTAACATGTTAAGAGGGTGCCTCTAAGCAGTTACTCAATGGTGTCCTAATGATGTTAGCTGTTTGAAGTATCACTAAAGGGTCGATCCTTTTTTTGACCCACTAAAAATATTAATGACCTGTTTGACCATGATATCAGACGTTCATCTCCTCTGGTTTATCATTCGATTGTGTTATCCATTCTGTTGAAAGCACATAATTCCAAAAACATTTCTTTTGTGAACCATATGCCTCTTAGAAAACATGTAATAGTTCCCTTTCCAGTTGTAATGCTTGCTGTCTTTTTAAAATTAAGGGAACTCTTCTAATTGAAACTTGGTGAGACATTTTTGGAATTTTGAAGGAGTTTCAAGCATTGCATCTTAGTGTGTGAAAGTTTGGAATTGATTTATGAGTCTCCTAGTTGGATACTTATTCAGCCCTTGATGATGATCCATTTTTATGTTTGTGGTGTTTTGCTTCATTTGGTGTTTTCCTTCATAGAATAGTAATTCTAACTTCACCTTCCTGCTGCTGCAGATTCCTGAACTGGATTTTGAGATCCCTCCTGAGGCTCAAAAGGGATCTCTGTCCACGGTATTCATCTTAGTCCTTGACTATTATTAATAAAAGCTATTTATTTAGCTGCTGCTTTTCATGATTTGTGTGAAAGGGAAAAATGACTTGGTATTGTTTATTGCAAGGTTTTTTACCTCTACTCTATCCCTCTATGAGGAATTTGTTGTTTTGATTTTTTAATGGTTCAGTGAACATTCATTCTATTTTTAGAGGAATTGATATAGAAATAAGTTATCTCCAGTTTTGGATATGCTCTCTTATGGTGCTCTCTTCAAGTTAATGGCAAGTTGAGTCTGCATATCTTGGAATTTATTATGTACAGTACCTAAAATATCCTAGTTGCTGTATAGAAGCACATCTTGCAGGTTTCTAATAGATGACTGTAAAATAAACCACACTATCATAGGAGGCCTGTTCTGATGAGAGTGGAAAGAAATAAGTGAGAATTCACATGAGCATATTAACTTAACTACAGTTGAAGTAAAATAAAGAAGTTATTCGTTGTTGTAGAATTGATTGGTAGAGTAAGAGACAGAGGCTCCATGAAATGGTTCACTTTTTGTAAGCTGGTATCATCTTATTCCATGCCATGATCATCTGCAGCCATGATGTTGTAGGTTGAAGGAACATTAGTACGTGCTGCGGATGAACTGGAAGCCCTCCAAGAAGAACGCAAGGTTCTTAAAACTTCCAGACATGATGGCCTGATAATATGTAGCTTTTGTTCTGTTTCTTATCTACAATTCTCCCTTTCAGAAAGTAGATCCTCAAACTGCCGAAGCAATTGATCAATTTCTACTGAAACTGAAGGCTTGTGCTGTGGGAGAATCATCATTTACCTACATCTTGGATGATCCTGCTGGAAACAGCTTCATTGAAAATCCGTAAGAGTGTATCTTTTGACTTTAGTTGTTTTAATCATGTGGCACAATATGTTATCTTCATATCCTAGCTGTTCCTCTGCTATTAGCATTTTAGGACTTTGGAGATCTGGAATGTGCTAGGGAACTGTTGTGAAAGATTAAAAACCATTAGCTGGTGGATAAAAATAACTGGCATTCATATAATTATTGTAATTGAAATGGTGCATATTATGAGAATAACAATTGATATATCTTATGCTTGCAAATTTCTTTGTGCAATGTATGCTTACAAAATTGGTAAGGATCAGGAAAAAAACAAGGAGATTAGACACACTGTGTTATATCCATCTATTTCATCCATCTACTTTATATTTATATACAGTAGGGTATTGTGTTAAAGAATCAATTCAGCTGTTACAACTAGGCTGACTTATGCCATCAACAGTTCTGCTCCATCCTCAGATCCATTGCTGGTAATAAAATTTTATGAGAGGACTCCACAGCAGCAAGCTTTATTAGGGTATCTTGTCGATCCATCACAATCTGTAGAAGTTCATGGTGAAGAATCAGCTGGACTGAGCACTCGAACTGATCAAACACTTGAACAGCCACATGGAGCAGTTGGAGCAGCTTCTGGTCATCGGGCCATTGCACAAAGTAATAGTGCTGAGATTGCTGAAGCTTTGTTTCGTTATTCTGCACCAGAAGAAGTAATTACTGTCATTCTCTCTCTCTTCTGTTTTTTTATAAAATAAATTATAGCAAATAAAAATTTTGTAATCTGATCTAGTGTTTTTCTAAATTATGGTGTATTTTTTGCTTGCTTCTTGTTCTATAGGTAATGACATTTCCCTCAACTTGCGGGGCTTGTGCAACTCGGTGTGAGACTCGAATGTTTGTTACCAGTATCCTTTGAGAACATGGTTGATTTGACTTGATCTCTGGTTAATCTAATTGCATGTTTCCAGATTTATGCAATCTTAATTACCTAAAATACGTGGTACTTGGTATAGGGTTGACTTGAAAGCAAAAATTATCTGTTGGTATATTTTTGACATGCAAAATGGCATTGATTCAATGGTTCTTGGCATATGATCTAAATTTTAGACATCTTTTATAAATCATGAAATGGTATTTTTTTCCTTGGTACAATTTAGATTCAAAGATTATTCTTTTTTTTTTTTTTCCTAGAATGGCTAGAAGCAATCTTACTGTTGAAGCCACTGAAGCAGTACATGTTTATGAGATGTTAGTCTGATATCATCACATCTTGACTCTATGGAACTATTAGGGGAGAACATTGTCAAACTTGCTAATTCCTGCTGAGTTGCCTGGAGGTTTTACTGGAGATTTTCATAGTATATCTTGCCAACTATTCTGAGGTGAATGCGTAATGGATGATATGCAGCTCTGCTGGTTTAGAACAATATTCAATTTGGATACGATAAAAGGATTATTAAGCCTGCAACTTCTTTTTGAGTGGGTATACAGCTTCCGTTGGAAGATGTAGTGTGTTAGAGTTACTTGAGCCTGGGAAATTGCAATTTTTTAAACAATTGATTTATGTTGTTATTTCTTTTGGGTTTCCCTGTAAATTATACCAAAAAACATAAAAAAGAATCTGTTGAGCCTTAGTTCCTGCAGAAATCCCATACTTTCAGGAAGTAATTGTGATGGCATCGATATGTGATGCCTGTGGTTATCGCAATTCTGAGGTCAGCAAATTTCTGTGCATGTGTTTTCTCCCCCCTTCCTCTTTCATGCCTTACTCATGTCTTCTGTCTCTTTGCAGTTGAAGCCAGGTGGAAGAATTCCTGAGAAAGGAAAAAGAATAACTCTTCATGTGAAAAATATTAAAGATTTAAGCCGTGATGTAATAAAGGTTGCTAAGATGCACTTGTTACTCATTTGCTTCAAATTTCTATTTCCCCTTTGATCGAAATGATTGCCTTTAGTAGATACTTGTTAGCTTTTTCTGATTTCTACATTATCTTTGAGTCAGTCAGATACTGCCAGTGTGTGGATTCCTGAGCTTGACTTGGAGCTGGCCAGTGGCACTCTAGGTGGAGTTGTCACTACTGTTGAAGGGTTGATTACCAAAATCAGTGAAAGTAAGTATGTTTTCATGGTCTTTTTTTATGCTTTCTTTATCTTAAAATGGAATATCAGAGGAATAGAACTAGCTTCATGGAAAAAGCCTTTTGGGGCTTTGTGTAGTATTCTAGAATGCTTCATCATTTGCCTTTGTAGGTTTGAACTTTCTTGATCTTAAAAGAGAACAATTTTTTTGGGTAATTAATAATTTTATTAAATTGAAGAAGTACAATGCACAAGTGAGATCAAGTTACAAAGAGCACATAGTCGATGATCGTGCTTGCATATTAAGCCTAGGCACTAAATTAAAGCAAAGCGTTAGGATTACAATGGCTTAACATAGGCTTGTATTTGGTGTGCTAACATGCTAATCCCTGGAAGGTTATTCCCTAACCGCACTTGATTCCGAATGTGCCATATGCAGTAGACTGCTATTGCTAGTGTAGCTCGCCATCTCTGATGGGTCGATGAGTCTCCCAATGCCATCATAAATCTAGTAACACTATCCCAGTTGTTGGATAGGACTGGGCAGTGCATGTAGTCACAGACTATACTTCAAACTTGCGATGTGTAGTCGCACTAGAAGAATAGGTGGGAATGGTCCTCCTGATGCCGATTACATAGAAGCAAGTAGTAGATTGCACTAGTCCCCAATGGTGTACCCTATCAAGGGTGGAGAGCTTCCCTAACTAGGCTAACCATAGTATAAAGGCGTTTTTAGGTAGGGAGGATTTATTCCATACCACTTTCTGCCAAGGTACAATGGGTCCTGGGGGGTTAAGGAAACCATAATCACTCTTGATGGTGTACTCTCCAGATCTTTAATGTTTCCAATGAAAACGGTCCGACTCTATTCCACAGTGGGCCCTCAGGGATACACCATTCATTTTCATTCATGATGGAGCATAGTCTCGTAGTATCTGGAAAGCCCGTGCTGCTTATGGCACGTGCTCTAAACAAAGTGTTCAAAGGTCCTGTCGGTAGCCAGAAGTTTGCCCATAGAGAGATTTCAAGGCCATTATTTAGTTCCCAATAGAAACAAGATCTAACCAATCCTCTCAGCTTGAGTAATTTCTTCGATGTCCATGAACAGATGGCTGGTGCTTTGGATGACCAAAAATTCTTGCCCTTGAGTAGAGTGGAATGAATCCATTCCGGCCATAAACTCTTTGCACCTTCCTTGCATAGTTTCCATATGTGCTTGATTTGGATGGCTTTGTTCCACAGATGAATATCCAGTAACCCTAGGCCATCATTTCCCTTAGGTTGACACACTTTAGCCCATTTGACCTTAGCTTTGGTAAATATGTGTAGGTTGCCACTCCAAAGGAAATTCCTTAGTAGTTGTTCTATCTTTGAGACAATTGACTTGGGAAGGATGAAAATGGAACACCAGTAGACTTGCATGGAGAAGAGGATAGACTTGATTAATCGGAGCCTACTCGCATAGGACAAATATTTTGCTGTCCACGAGTTGATCCGAGACAGGGTGTGTTCCACTAGCACCTCACAATCTTGTTTTTTGAGTTTTGAAGAGATGAGGGAAACCCTTAGGTATCGTGCAGGTAGTTGACCTTCACTGAACTGGGTGCACTGGAGAATGGCCTCCTTAGTACTTGCTGGGACCTGGGAAAAGAAAATGCTGCTCTTCTTCTTGTTTATTGCTAAACCCGAGATGATCTGAAAATTCTGTAAGGTTTGTTGTATTAAGGATATAGATTCCTTGTCGCCTCTGGCAAAAATGAGGAGGTCATCTGCAAAACAAAGGTGGGTCAAGCGTTCATTTTGGCATCTCCAATGAAGTGAGAAACTCAGTTTTTAGACTAATTGTCTCAAACACATGGAGAGGATTTCCATACAAAGGACGAATAGGTAAGGTGAGATAGGGTCCCCTTGCCTTAAGCCCCTTTTGTTTGCGAAAAACTCCACCGATTCCCCATTGATGTTGATGGAGTATTTCGGCATGGATATGCACTGGCTAATGAGATGGTAGAAATGGGGAGAAAATTGCATAGCCATAAGAACTCCTAGAACAAAATCTTATTTAATTGTGTCATAGGCTTTTTGGAGGTCCACCTTCATCATACAGTGGGGAGATCCTACTTTGCAATGGTAGTTTGCCATGAGCTCCTAGGCCAAGAAAACATTATCAATTATCCTCCTACCTAGGATGAATGCCGCCTGTTCCCGCCCAACTAGAGTAGGCAACGCCAATTTCATCTTTGCTGCAAGTACCTTGGATATCACCTTATAAATGACATTACAACAGGCAATTGGCCTGAAATCCTCCAGTCTAGTAGGGTTAGCCACTTTGGGTACTAGAGTAATGGTAGTGTTGTTGATCTCTTTCAGTAGGTGCCCTGATGTCATGAACTCTCTAATGGCGATGATCATGTCCTCACTTATAATGTCCCAGGCTTTCTTAAAGAAGAGAGCAGAGAATCCATCTGGGCCAAAGGCCTTTCCATTCGCTTGTGATGTGAAGCTCCATTTTATCTCCTCATCTGAAAAATTGGCATCAAGGGTGAGCCGTTGTTGGTCATTCAAAGTCTAGGGTGTAAAGCTCTCCACATCAATAGGAGTGGTAGGAGTTGTAGGTGGATCATATAAGCGTTGGAAGTATTGAAGTATCTCCAGCTCGATCTCTCTCTCCCCAGCCACCTCGTTGCCATCCTCCCTAATCAATTTGTGTATGGAGCTGCGGTTATGAAGACTTTTCATGGCTTTGTGGAAATAGGCCGTATTCTTATCCCCCAACTCCAACCATTTTTGTCCTAGATTTCTGTTTAAAGTTCTCCTCTGCCTCTCTTAGAATATAATACTCCTTATAGGCTATACGCTCCTCCTCTAACCTAGTCGTGTCCCCAGCTGCATGTATGGTAACTTGCAATTGAACCAACCGTTGCTTCGTGTTTTGTACTCTGCGATATGTTGGAGAATTCGGCTTTATTCAGGCATTTGAGACCCTCCTTAACAAGCCTTAGTTTCTTCACTACCTAGAACATGTGAGAGCCCTAGATGTCCCTCCTCCATATTTTGCTAACTAGGTCTTTGAAACTTTCATGGTCTGCCCAATAATTGAAAATTTTGAATGGGCTCCTTTTGGCCCTCAATCCATACTCCATACGAACCACAACTAATGAGTGATTGGATAGGATAGGTGAGAGGAATTGGGCATGAGCATTCGGGTGTAGATTCATCCAAGGGAGGTTGATCATGGCCCGAGCAAGTTTCCTAAGGATAGGCACCTGATGTTGTCTATTAGACTATGTAAAGAAATCTCCAGTATATCTCAGGTCTTCCACCTCCACTTTGGCTAGACATCTTTGGAAATCCAACATTGCCTCCATTAGAAAACCTCTACCTCTGTCTTTCTCTGTGACTAGTCGAATCGTGTTAAAATCGCCCATAACCAACCACGGTCTTCCGCCTATAGTATGGACCGGCGCCTCAAGGTTCAACTACAATTCCTTGCATTCTTGATCACTATTAGATCCATAAACAAAAGTGACTGCCATATCACTATTTGCTCTCAAGTTTGTCACGATGCAATGTAGAAATTGCATGTGTTTTTTTTCCACACGAATATCCTACTCACTTGGTTGCCAAGCAATCCAAATGCGCTTTCGTGTCATGGTGTTAATCCATACTTGCCAATGCTGACCCAACATATTCTTGATGGAATCTTCATTTGCAGCATTCACTTTTGTCTCCAATAAACCAATCAAGCTAATGCTATGCACAGTACACAACTTTTTAACGTCCGAAACCTTAATGGGGTTCATTTAAGCCCCTTATATTCCATGCTGCCAATGACATGGAAATATGGATATAATTTGATTATGTGAAATTTCGTCTCCTTTTGTGCTGCTTCTTCTTGTGGCGACTAGAGGAGCTAGAACTTTTGTTAGATGTGGGGTGAGTCCTCGACATTTGGTTCATGTGAACTAATAATTTGTCGAGTGGGTTGTTCTCAAAATCATCACCTCCATCTGCCTCCTCCCCACCCTGACCGAACAATGGCAAATCCTTCGTGCAGCTAGGGGAATTCGGCACCACATTTGCTGCCAGAGAGGGTGCTACCCCATTCGAAGCCGCTCCAACTGTCAAACCAGGTACCTTCATTACATTGTCCACCTCCATCCATTCGATCAATGTTTGCCTCAAAGTTACAGGACTGTCCTTAGGCTCCTTAGCGGTGCAATACCCTTCCAATGGCATCTCATTCCACAATGTTGCTCCTCCCCTCTTGCTGTTGTTGTGCCCCTAAAGGGCGTCTTCTTTGCTACTCTAATGGGTTGCTGGAGGTGGTTAGTGGGTGAACCTTGCTTCTCCTTTTCCTCTCCCCACAGCTCCTTTTGTCCAGTAGCGACTTGTGGAGCATCCTTACTACCTTCCTCACCCATGGTCTTTTTATCATCCCTTTGTGTTGTCTGCATGGGTTGACATTTATGCTCGAACACTTTGCACCTCGCACAACGTGGAGGGAGCCACTAATACTCCACATGGACAACCACAGCAACGCCATTCTCACCCTCCACCATTACTCGAGTGACCAGGTCATCACGCGGGTCAAGTTCCACTAAGACCTACGCACGGTTTGCCCTTTGCCTCCTAGCCGTCAAGATGTCAGCCTTGAGTGGCACTCCTACACCACTCACTATATGGCTTAGACCTTCAGCCCCTAGGAATTCACATGGAATGCGCGAAAAGGTTGTCCACACTGGGATGTTTGTGGGTTGCAGCTTGTCTAGTAACATGCCTCTCCTCCATTTCTGTAGGATGAGGAACCGTTGGGCAAAATGCCACGTCTTCTCCAATACAAGGCTGGTGTCGCTCTCTAAGCTGAAACGGAAGTAGAAGAATCCCTCCAAACTTCCCAGCACATCTACAGGGCCGTACTCCTTCCATAGTTTGAAAGCAATGGATCGGAGTAGGGAGTAGGGCAACTTGCGGCCAAGGAAATAGCCCACTAGTGTGTTGTTCCAAAATTCTGCCCCTAGATCCCCCACTGCCTTGGGTATTTTCACTGTTGGAGATGAACCCTTTGTGGTCGGTGGAAGGTATTGAAGGGTGAACGTTGGTGAGTTGGCCTCCGTCTTGGAACTGGACGCTTGGGCATATATTCTGGCGGCCAGAGTCCTCTATGTGGTTGAGTAGCCGTTGCAAGGTGGTTTCCAAGTAAGCTCCTCAGAGTTCTCAAATAGTACCTTATCTTTTTCCAATGCAGAATTTCCAAAAGGAGGAAGGCCTTGGGATAAGGGTGGGCCATGGCTGGGTTGTGTGTCTATTTTTATGTATGTGAGACATCGGTTGTATGTGCTAGACTTGCTATGAGTTGTATGGCACAAGGCTCCACATTACCTTTTCTAGTTATGACTTGTCCATTGCTTTTCCCAACTGGAAAAGCAAGCCTTTGACTTACCTCTTTTGGGTCAACTTTAAATGCCACCTTTGGAACTGTGTTCACCCCCTGGTGAGCATCATGATCATGCGACACCGATGATGTTAAGCCACTCCCGGTAGCATTGCTCTTTGCCCCCAAGTCGGGCATCACTTGAGGGCAGTCCGACGCCACTTCCTTCGTCAGACTTGCCATGATGGTTGGTAGGTTGGTAAATGGTTCCTTTAAGCTACTGGACTAGGGGCAAGGAGAGTTTAGTTACGGTGGTTTCTATGGGTGAAAGTGTATGGGGAAGTGTGTGGGAAGAGGAGAGAGAAGAGAGCATTTTCCTCCATATGCCCAAGACAAAGAAAGGGAGGCATAGTGTTATGGCTTCTTAAAAGAGAATATTGGAGAAGTGGAAATCACCTCATGGAAAAAGGCCCTTTTGTAGCATTCAAGAAATATTTCATCATTTGCCTTTGCAATTTTTAAAACCTAACATCCAAAAAAGAGTTGATGATTATGCTAAAAGGTTATGTATAATTATTTCTATTGTTGTTGGTCTGGTATCACATATGATGAAGGCAAAAAATAGTGGTAGAGATATAGAACATGCAAATTGGCTGCTTGCCCTTTAGAAGAGTAGATAGCTTGGAAAAAACATTGATTCCATGTCTAGTGAGAAAACTTGCATGTCATAGAAGATGTAAAGGAATTTATATGGAAATTTCAATCAATTAACCCCTAAACACTGGTTCCACATGGTGGTTTGGGTGGCTAGACACATAAACTTGGTAATCAAGCCTGTGACTCATGGTTCTGGAATTCTAGTACATTTAGTGGACTTGGTTTCTGATAGAACTGTTATTGGACTTAGTCTTCAAGGCCAGTTCATGAAGTCGAATCCCCTTGTTGCTCCTTCCTAAGTGAAGGCAGTAGTTGTCACTCTCCTGTTTCCTATTCCAGTTACCATTTCATCTGTCCCATGTCTTTCTTTAGCAACATGTTTCCTGTAGCGAAGCTCCTAACAATGCAACACAACCTACTCTCTCTCTAATGGTAAAATTTTCCCTGCTTTTTGCTATGTTGGGCAATGTAACTTAAAATAGGAAAGGCCCGTGATGTGGGTGCAAAATTATAGCAATATTGCGAAGCAGTTGCTGAATAAGAAGGAAAATTAATTAGTGGAAGCATGCTAACTGCATTGGCAGTCAAAAGTTTGGGGAGTTAGAAATGCAGTAGAGTAGTGGGTAAATTTAAAACAAAGAGATTAACAGTTACATCCTTTTGGCTCAAGCCATTAGCAAAGCCCATAAGGTCTATTATATTAAAGAGGTCTTCTCTTTTGTTGTCAGTCTCTTATCCTTCATTCATTGATCTAGACTGTTTTTGGAATGCTTTTTATTATGAAATTTTGAGAAGACATGTCGAGAGAATAATGCAAATAAATCTGGAGGGAGATTCTATATAAAAATATCTTAAATGTGTAGTGCTAATAGAGTAAATATGAAATACATGAGATATTCTTATGTCAATTCTTCCTTCTCAGAGTAGATACTGCATTTTTTGTCTTTGATTCTCTAGTAAGAGCAGTTTCTCTCTACCTATCTTCTCAACTTATAGAGTATCTCAATCTTTTGAAATATGCTGCCAAACGTAGCTCCTCCTTTATATGTCAATTTTAGGATACATTGGAATTAGATTGCTGCATCTTCTAGCATGTGATTATAAATAACTTTTTGGAAAGAATTTTCTGCCTTAAGCAGTTTGCAATTGAGTTTACAAATTTGATTCATTTGGTCTCATTTCTTTTATTGTGGAGTTGTAATGTTGGCTTGAATTGAACCTTGAAGGCCTTGAGAGGGTGCACGGATTTACTTTTGGGGATAGTCTTGATGATCACAAGCGTGCCAAGTGGCAAGACTTTAAAGCAAGGTTAATCAAGGTAAGCATTGATAAGAAAATTCAACTGTTCCTGAAAATTTGTCTATGTATTAATGCACCCTTTCATTAGTGCTATGCATGGGTTTTAGTAATTCGTGCAGCTCATAGTATGTATGGTACCGGAGCAAACCCTAACCTGTACTCTTATCTAATACTTTATCAATCCTTGTGAGCAAACCCTAACCTGTACTCTTATCTAATACTTTATCAATCCTTTATCACAAGGAAAAGTGTGTGTGTGTTTTGGCAAGTGGTTTCAGTAAAAATATTAAAGGCTCTGCCTTCTTTCCTTTTTTTTTTTTTTGGTTATATCATCAGTATCAAGCTGGCTCATTACCTATTAGGGCTTACTCCACATTGTTTTTAGTTTAACTTACCAGAGTAACTTATTTGAGTCAAGTGAGATTTCTTAAAATATGAATTGGTGGACTCTTATGTCATTTTTAGCTTAGCTTGAGTGCAGATGAGCTCTAGGCTGACCTCAACAGCTATTGGTGCATTTTCTTGCTGCAGCCTGTTGCATTGACCACTGTGTAGGTTTCTGTCCATCTTATGTCATCTTCTCCTGTTTTTCTTGCGTGACCATCAATCTGTGCATTAGTGCTGAGGTACATGCATGTCCCAAGCAGTCGAGAAAGAAACTGGAGAACATTTTGTTACACAGGTGGTTGTATTGTTGGTTCTCTGCTGCTTTTTTCATGGATGAGGACGTGACTTAGCAAATAAGATAAGGCATTCAACTGTAGAAGCAGTTATGACATTTCCCATGATTACTGATGGACATCTCAGCTTATGTTCTTTGACAGAATCTCCTTAGCCTAATTTTCAGTATGAAAGAAAAGGTTGTGATATGATGCCAGCTCTCAAAGTTCAACCTTTGGGGCTGCAAGAACATGTACAACTATGACAGTATTGTGGTCTTTCTAAATCATCAGTTTAGAAGAAACTCTACTGTCCTATAAGTTCGAGTAACTTTTTGATTGCCCTCTGCATCCATTATATTTTGAGGAAATTGTTGCGTATAATTGAAAGCAATCTGGGTTCCTGCCATAATTTTTCTAGTTGGACCTTTTGCTTTGACTTTCCTGGTAAGTGATCTATTAACTGAGGAGTGGGTAATATTTTGGAAAATTACTTTTACCCCAAAAAAAAAAAAAGTGGAAAAATTCCCACCTGTAATCTATTTTTAGCCAAGACACGGGAGATCAATTTAAGTTGTAAAAAATGCATACTATTGTTAATTTCATGGTTTGATTTCTCCATGAGTTACATAGCTACAGTAGCCACTACAATTAGTAGTCTCAGAATAACTTTACGTCATTTTATTTTTCATTGCCAATGAAATGGAGAAGTGAAAATATTTGCCAGCTAATGTGGAGCCCAGCAGATCTTGCTAAGCCACTAGGCCTCTTTCTTGAGCAGTGCGCTGGTCTTATCAATTGAGCTACTCTTCAATCTAGTGCGCAATTGAAAATGATGCTGGATAACCTTTCATTTGAATATGGGATTTTAATCTTGATTTTCTTGTTTGTGTCACTTTCATGACTCGATAGGTCAATGTAGCTTTTGTCTAAGAAAGTGAAAATGCTTAGTCATGTCTATTTGAAAAATGGATAATTGTGGAAGGAGATATATATATATATATATATATCATGTACATGCTTTATGTTTTTTTTTGTAAATTGTGTAATCAGCCTTGAAAAAAAGATAAGTTTCCTTTTTATGCCTGTTAACTAATCTACTGTGGATACTCATTCATGGGACCCATTTTTGTATCTCAATGGGAGTGGTCACTATTCAACAAGTATATTTTTCATGAATTGCATCGCTCTACTTTTAGCTAACTATTTCTTGTTTTGGTGGTTTTCTCTTATGTGCACAAATGTGTTGCAGCTTTTAGCACTGGAAGAACCTTGGACTTTAATCCTTGATGATGCATTGTCAAATTCTTTTATTGCTCCTGGAACTGATGATATCAAGGATGATCATCAGTTAACATGTAAGTTCTTGGTCCTTCAGGCTGATGAATGGTTATTTGTTGCATGATATTCCTCCTGTTTTTAGTTGGACTGTCTCGTCTCTACAGTATATTGCATATTTTACATGAGTGGCAGCAATTTGTAATTTTTGAACATTGTCTCGATCGACACCCTAAATTTTGGATTATAATTGGCTTTATACTTCGGTTCTTAAAGTTGCTATAATGAAATCTATCTATATATTTATACACATTGGTGGTTGTAAAATGATAGTATTGCTGCAAAGCTTGCACTTGTTTTACAATAGATGCTCTCTAGACTACTTCGCATGTTTACCTTGATTTTTCCCTTATCATGGCTAAATATCATTGAATCAACTGAAAGTGGTTGTGTCAGCTGGCAACTTTTGTGGTAGGTAGCAATAGGAGGCAATGATATTGACTAACTTCCTGTTTTATTGGTAAACATAAGCAGAAAATATTAAATGAAAGTGAGAATAATGGCTTTCATTTTTTACGGGGGAATATATAACATTGTTAGGTCAGTCACTTGACTGTTGTCTCCTCCCACCATTCAAAAAATGGTGGGTAATTTAGGAAGCAGTAATTTTTCATTTCTGCCATTATTAACCATTGAAAGCTTCATTATGAGATCCTTGACACCATCCCCAAGTATTAGTTTAATTTGGGTATATTTTGTATTTATCAATATTATCACTAGGAATTTTTTATGGTCCCACTTATGCTATTAGCGGGGTCGGTCGAATTTTCAATCTCATTGTTAATTTACTATTAATTTACATACTAATAGTGAAGATTTATATTAAGAAGAAAAAAAAAAAGAAAAAGAGGGGGAGTGGGAGTGGGAGGAGGGGTGGTGGGGGGAGGGGGTTGAATATCTAAGGAACTCTCATGGGCTTTAGGAAGAAAGTGCAGAGAATAGTTTTAAGTGCTAACATGATATTACAGGGAAGCCAGAAAAGGATGGTTCCCTCCCCAACACCACCCCCCTCCAAACCCACCTCCCCTCCCCCTTTTCTGGTTGTACTATATAAATGCAAGAAAATGTAGTTGACGGTTTTCTAAAACAAATGGAGTTTTGAGGTTGCATATGCTAAATTGGTTTCATGGTTAAAATCACAAGTTGATTTATGATTCTCTGCATTATGATTTTATTTGACTCTTGGTAGAATGTGAGTTTGAGTGTATAATTTTTACTAGAATACAATTCTACCGGCTATCGACAATTTTACTGATTCTATACATTTTAATTTAATATAGCATTGTTGAGTTTAACAACTTTGATTTGTATTGTTAGAGATCTCATTGACAAGTACCTATAGCATTTTTTTTTTTTGGGTAATTGTATTAATTACCCAAAAAAAAAGTACCTATTGTATAGCTTTTTCATGAATTGCTCTTTCCTTGCTGCAATTTCAGTTGAGGAGTATGAAAGATCCTGGGAGCAAAACGAAGAATTGGGTCTAAATGACATGGATACGAGCTCTGCTGATGTTGCTTATGATTCCTCAAAACATGCTCCTGATAAGGAAGCCGTTTGACGACACCTATAGTTTTACGTGGAAGAGGACGTGAGCTCTTTCTGTATTGGCATCAGCGATGTAGCATTGTTTATTAATTTGTTTATTTTGTAGTCGCTGGGCAGTCTCTGCTGTAAGTTACAGGGCTTTATTTTTTTTGTCCCTATTGGGTGCTTGCCAGGTAAAGCTTCTTTTTCATCCAATTCTTAGTGAATATTTCAAGTTACATCAAGTGCTCCATTTGCCACTTTAGTATAGACACTCATATTTTAGGGTGAGATTAATAGTACATTGGAGAAAAACTAAAAATTAATAATTCAAACATCAGAATTCTGAACCCAAATTGCTGCTTTGACCTTGAGAGTGAAGCTTACGGTACTCTTAGTTATAACAGCATGGTCTGTACCTTCTGCAAAAGTGGTCAACCCATAGATTATCATTAATTCCATGTGATACAAAGTG
This sequence comes from Laguncularia racemosa, assembly GCA_037954665.1. NCBI lineage: Eukaryota > Viridiplantae > Streptophyta > Magnoliopsida > Myrtales > Combretaceae > Laguncularia > Laguncularia racemosa. The sequence continues at coordinate 5,181,132 of JBBMOL010000040.1, forward strand.
ATGCGTTTATGCAAAACTGGCCCGTGTATGTTCATTAGCATCTAGTAATTTGACCTTGATTGAATTGACACCATTAATGGCAAGATTGCAGGAAGATAGAGAAGAGTTTGGGAAATCGAGCGGAAGTCCATTTTGTCCTAAGAAAGACCAACGAAACCACAAACGATAGATACAATTTTCTTTGCGTGTAAGCAATAGTTGCGAAGCGCATGATAAATGGTTCTTCCCCGTGGAGACGATAGAATATTCACATATCCTATAGATCAGTCCATATCTCTCCAATTACGGTCTTAACGCTCCTGGCTTTTACTTCCCCTTCGTGTCTCCAGTGGAGGGTTGAAAGAACAACGTATTCATACCTTGGTCGACTGTCTAGGCAATAAATTAAAACTTTAGATATAATCTCCAAAAAAGGGAAAAAAAAATAAAAATAATGGTGTACGATTGGCATCACGGTTTACTAGGATGGTGCTGCAATTGACTAGGGAGATACTATGGTCGATTGAGTGAGGAGAAAAGGTGGTTCATTGATTGCTTGCGTACGTCAATTGGAGTAACATTCGGGTCAACTGATTAGCGTCCTTGGCCAACCAAGATGAATAGAAGGAATGTTTAGATCAATCAATTAGGGTCCTTGGCTAATTAGGATGAACAGAAAAGTAAGAAAATGATCCTTTAAGCATGATCTATATCTTAAGACTTATGAAATGATCATATATTGAAGATATACAATATAAGTTTAGAGGAAATATACCAAGTTGTTTTCAATTGGTGAGTAATAATTAAGTATGTGAATTATTGTTGTTTCATATAAATGAATTTAATGAATATTTAACCTTAAAATAAATAATTGTTTTCATGCTTGTTCTTATATTGGGGTTAGATAGCCATTCTAAATAGGTATGTCATTGACTAGGTGCTTGCAATGTCCTTTTAGAGGGTTAACATCTAGAATGGAGTGATCGATGGTTTAGGCTTTGAGGCCATCAAGTGTGGATAAGTGGGTGGTCAATATGGTGGAATATTGGTGGCTAACATAAGTTGGACCATCGAAAAGGAAAATGTGAACGTGTCATACTAATTGTATGGGACGCTACTATGGATGATTATAATGGATTGTACTATTAATGATGATATGAGCTATAAATCTAGTATGAGATAATGAAAATATGGTTTAGGGCAATGGAACTATAGATCGTCACATGTTGTTTCTATTAGATTGTATTGCTAGAGTCTCAGTTATTCTAAACCTTAAGATGCTAAGGTTGTTCTATATGTTTATGCCTAATTTACAACCTTAATGGATGTTGCATGTTTCATTAATTATTTATTGTATGCATATGGTATGACTAGGGGTAAGCAGATACATGATGAGTAAAATATGATATTTTTTTTCGTACTTCACTATATAAAGTACAAATTCTTAATTTGTAAAACTAGAACTTACTCGGTAGTACCTTAAAACCACTCTATAAAACCTATAGGATATAAGGTATCTTATAAATCTTATAAATTTTATATTTTTTCTTTCTATAAATTTTAAGTTTATATAATATTAAAAAATAATTTATATGTAAATTATAAATTCTTTACATACAAAATTTATGGAACCTATGACAAAAAAAAATGTGAAATTAATAAAACTAAACTTTTGACCTTAATTATTTCAAATTTTATGATCTTACCACTTAGCAAATAGGAAAGAACAAGGCAAAATAATAGAATGCATAAAGTTAGAGAGGAAAATGGGGAAGAATAAGGAAAAGAAAGAGGATGACATTAGGTTTAACCATTTAGGGTATTAACTTATAAATTTAGACTTTTTTTCCATTTTACTAAAATATTTATTGCTAAAAAATCATAATATTTTTATTTACTATTCGTTTATTAATATTATTTAACAATATTTTATATGATAGATATGTAGTATCTAATAACTATACTCTATATATCATGGGGTACAAGTTTTAAGGTGAATACAAGATGGAAAGATCTCTTACTTGCACCCCACCCTGCAAATAGGAAGACTACCTTGCTTGCACTCCACCTTGTGGAAGTAGATTCTTGAAAATTTGCACTCGAAGCTGGCCCTATGATTTATAATGCCTACTTGAAACTTACTTAACATTTAAGGTTCATGCCTATACTCTCTAACTTTAAGTCCAAATCTCCATTACCTAAAAAATAAAATCCAAAAAATGAGTGAGCAAAAGCCCAGTAAGTAATGTACTGCATCAAACACACACGTAAGCTAATTATCATGAATCACATACATGCCTAAATTCATTGCAATAAACATCCATAAAATAAACATAGTTTTGGTATCCTAGAAATTGGAGTTTTTGATGACTCCTTAACACACGGATATAATCGTGGTATGGGTATTCCCTAGCACTTTAAAACTAATGAGAAAAACCTATAGAGATTTCATTGATAATAAAATTAATGAATTATCTAGATTACACTTTACCTATATTTATTTATTTCTTTATAGTTTTATGAAAAAATTATAAAGTGTTTCTTGTAGATGTCTACTTTGATTTTAATTTTCTTAAAAGGAATATGAATTTAAGTCATTAGTTTTTCCTCATCCTAATTGATTGGGATAAGGAGGGTGTAGTTGACCAAAGATGCTTTTCTTATATTGTTGAATGGATGACTATGGTCGACTTTAGTAAAGGAATGTATGTTTTTAATTTATTGATCATTTTATTAATTAATTAGAATCTATCTTGGTCCTATAAGGTAATTTAATTTAAAGCCCACATCCATTATTTCTAATTTATTTAAGAAAATTCATTTGCTAATTTCACCATAGAGTATTCTTGAAGTTCCAAATTAAATTTGGTTACAGGATTAGTTATCGATTTCATTTTAAACATCATAGATCAAGACTAGAGTTCATATTTTCTTGAAAAAGAGCAAGTTTCCAATTTTATGAAAAAAAAGAAGAAGAAAGAAAAACTAGGATTTGGGTTGTGGGAATCGAGGCCAAATTAATAAATTAGAAATAGGATTGGGGTTTAATATGTTATGAATCAAAACAAATCCAATTTTGTTTTCTTTAGCAAAAACAAATTTAAAGTTTTTAGGCTTTTTCAAATGAGAAGTAAGATTGGGGTTTAATTTTCTTCATGTTGAATTGTATTTTGTTTCTGAAAGGATTAATTCACTAAAGTGTTCATTATGAACATAGTAGATTAAGAAAGATAACTTCTAGGGTTTTTGGAGACTTGCTTATTGATAGGTCTTGATCTCTTGTTAGAGCAATTTTTGAGATGGAGTAGAGTTGTGTGTGGACTCCAGGTTTGTCTTATCTAGCAAGTGTTTCATTTTTGTTTCTTTTTTAATTTGTGGCTTTTATATACCTTAATTATTAAATTTCCATTTACATAGTTTATAAAATTAAATTTCTTTATATATCATTTGTATTTATTTTTGAGATAATAACATAATTGCTACCTGAAATTTACATTTTTTTTTCAATATCAAACTTCAATATTTGGAATTACTAAATGTCATACTAACTGAACTTTTGTTTGTCCAATTTTAGACCTAAAATTTAAATTTACTAAATATCATATCTAATTAAACTTTTACTTATCAAATTTATTATTTTTATGAGATGACATGATAAATGTTTATTGATAAAGAGTGTAAGTTAAATGTAAGGTAGTAAACTTGTTAAGAAAAAGTTTAATTAGGTACGAAATTTAATAACTTTAAATTTCTAGTGTGAAATTAGAAAAAAAAAATACTTAAATTTCATATACTGATTTTAACTTTTTTTCCCCTTTATTATAAATGTGTTCATTTCAAGTGCGCACCAAATAGGTTGATATTATTTTGTTTTTATTTACTTAATATTATTTTAACTCAACGATTTCATTTTATTTCATTGAAACGTCAATTAAGTATATATTTAACCGTTTGTTTGTAGCTACCTATAATGTGGACATTTATTTACTAGCCTGAGGCATTTCGTATGGAATATATTATCGGAGTGAGTGAGACCTGTTGGCAGTAGGAGAAGGCGGTGGAACAATCGTATCCCAAAGGTGGGAGGATGTGACGGACAGTTTGTATACTTCAAACCTATCTAGGGTATATTTGCCCACAAGATGTCATGTTCTTTTTTTACCTCGAAACCCTTTATTTGCTTCCTTTACAATTCCTAGCAACCCTATAGAGATTTCAATGATAATAAATCTAGGGTACACTTTACCCATTTTAGTTTTATGCCAAAATTATAATAAATTTTTTATAAAAATCTACTTAGGTTTTGTTTTTATTTTATTTTTTAATACAAATTTATCTCAATCGAGATAAATAGACGTGGTTGATTAAAAATACTTTTCTTATATCAATTATTCCTTTTTAGTCATCATAGATCAAGTGGAAGTTTCCATTTTATGAAGCAAGACAAAATTAGGATTTAAGCTTTGAGAATTGGGGCCAAATTAATAAATTAGAAATAGAATTAGGGTTTTATATGTTATGAATCAAAATAAATTAGGGATTTTGATTTCTTCAACAAAACAAATCTAAGGTCCTTAAACTTTTGCAAATATGGAACAAAATTAAGGCTTCATTTTTTTTTTTCATATTAAATCATATTTTCTTTTTTTTTTTAAAATTAATTCGCTAAATTATCCATTAGGAATCTAATAGATAAAAAAGGATTAATTGTAGTGTGTTCGGAGACTTGCTCATTAACAAGTCTTGATCTCTTCTGGAAAACCTTCGTTGTGAGATGGGGAGCCTATTATTCTATTCATAGACTTGTAGATGGTCCTTACGTATGTCCTATTTCAGAAGTGTCTTATTTTATTCCTATGTTATTTATGGCTTTTATATGCTCTAATCATTGAATTTTCATTTATATAATTTATAAAATTAAAATTCATCGCGTACCATTTGTTTTATTTTTGAGATAATATCGTAATTGTTATTTGAAATATATAATATATATATATATATTTTCAATTTTATGTTTCAAATTTAAAATTATTGAGCATCATAAATTTTTGCTTATTAAATTTCTTGCTTTAAAAGTTAAATATATTAAATATAGAATCTAATTGAACTTTTATTTATTAATCCTACTTCTTTTATAGAAGAGGCACGACAAACATTAACTGATTAAAGGGTATAATTCTAGATGCAATAGTTTGTAAATCAACGGGGGAAAAGATGTAAATCAGATGCAAACAAGCATGTCCTAACTGAGAAGGCACCTATTCTTCCAAGCAAAGTTTGCAAAGTGCAATGCGCAAACCATCCAGCCGCGGAATTGAAAGAGGATAAGCCCGAGTATATCATGAATGGCCGACCCGGACCTAGTTGGGAATTGCTACGGACAGGACAAGCTACAAAGCTACATCGATCACCATGCCCCAAAACAAGGTGGATTTGTCGCCCAGGCCATTTGATTTCAAAACGTGGACATCCTCCAACCTTTGCTCGCGTAAGTGTGAACGGAACTTCCACTTCCCCTGACCACCAATCGCCATAAGCTCCAAATTGATAAAGCTTGCTGAACTTACATTACGGACCCCCACCAATCACCACGCTACCATCAGTATCATCCATCCCTTGCTGCAACTCCTACTACAGCGGGCCATGATTTTGCTTGATAAAATCTGCAGGGCAGGGCGGAGGTGGCAGATCGCAGCCAGAAATTGCGCCCCAACCCCCCCCCCCCCCCCCCCCCCCCCCCCCGGCTGGGAGTAATTTACGGAAGCATCCAAATTTAAACACGCTCTCCAAGCCAATTAAACAAACGCAGATCTGAGGCCTCTGGTAGCTTTTAAAAGTGTCAGCTTTTGCCAACTGATTCAATGAATTTTCTTTTCATCTTTGGTCTGATCTCTGATCCCCACCAATACTATACTATGGGAAAGAGTTCACTTCATTGTAACATCTCATCTCTTGGCAAACAAGGAACAGCGCATTGAGTAAGTGGGCATGGCTTTTTGCTACTAATTTGGTTCAAATTCAATCTGATTTTTATCCAGTACGAACGAACTGTGAAGCCTCAGACTTGGATCCTTCCCCGAATTGCTGCCGCCTTACCCAAGTGCTTACCAGGATTGGTATGATCTCATTTGAATTGCTCGTTAGATAATAATAGAATGTATGTTGGTCTAGTGCTTAATACAATCCTCTTGGGAATCTATGTACTCTTTGTTACTTGTGCGATCCACTGTACTTGCTAGCATTCCTAAGGAAAAATCTCCACATCATATTCCATGTCCTATTTTTGACTCTCTAAGAATTGGTTTTAATGCCATGTTAGCAAACTTTTTGTGCAAGTGAAGAGGAGAAAAGAAGATTCTTTGGTGTAGTAGTAGTTGGTATGGGTTCAAAAATTTAAATCTCTTACTCTTTCTCGTTTGACTAAATTGACTAGGAGGATAGGGGAGAACCCAGATGCTTTATGGGTGATAATTTAAAAGGATAGTACTTCCCCAAGTCAGATTTTTTTTTAAGCTACTGAAAGTCCATGCGTTTCTTGGGCATGTGTATCATCTTGTAGGGGCAAAGTCCGTAGATAGAGCTTCTTGGCAGGTAGCTGGTGGTAATAGCATACGGATCTGGCAAGATAGGTGGATCCTAGGCGTTCAACTTAGAATGTTCATCTAGGGAACTGGAAGTGCAATACCAAGATAGGGTAGCTTGCGCCTATTGAAGAGTTTTGTATGGATATAGGGCCTTTTTAAGAGGGGAAAGTAGAATCCTAAGCTGACATTTTATCCAAAAAAAAAGAAAAGAAAAGAAAATCTTAAGAACGGGTTATTCAAGAAATAATTCATCTCTTATCCAAAAAAAAAGAAATAATTCATCTAGTAGGGTAATGAAAATACATTCATATAAGGATTTTTGTTGGCATTAATAACTGCATTTCTACGGAGAAATTCAAGCAAACAAAGCCATACTATTATCCCACACTCTTCATTAGGATACAGTAGTTTGGCCAATGGATAAGTCAATACTCAGTTAAATTAGGCTATTTTCATGTCAAATACGAGAAAGAAATGTGACAGTGGAATCACATAGAATTTTCACATTGAATTTGAGGAAGTTTCTGGAATATGATGTGGTATGGACCCAAAGTACGTAAAGTGACACGATTTATGTGGAAATCCTCCAAGCATATACTAGTTACCTGTAATAACCTCTATTATAGACAAATTGGGTAAATTCCAGATTGTGCTATTTGCAAACAGTAAGTGACAACTGTGCGTGCTTGGTCATTATGCCCTTGGTCACAATGTGTATGGTTTGGTAGTTTGGGCCTGCTATTGACTCACCACGAGTAACTCAGATAGATGTGTAAAATAAGCAGTTTGAATTAGCCAGAACTGCATACACGTAATGATAAGATTTTTTGAGGCTGAGTCATGTGTTTTAGTATATTTGGAAGGGCAGATTTTGTGCAGTGTATGAGGGAAGACCCATGTGTTGGGAATCAAAGTATAGAAGCAGCAAACTCAGAGCATCTGAGCTTAATGCAGACATCGAATCATCAGTCTAACGAGCAATGTGAGGCTAATAGTACATGGTGGAATTTCATGAAGTTAATCAAATTTAAATTGACGTAGATAGATCTTTTCTTGAGGCTAGAGTTGAAGGCATAGGAAAAATTGCTAGAATTGGGAGAGGCCAACTAGTTGGAAGTGTTGCGATGGAAGTGCATGCTGTTTTTGCGAAATTCGCAGAGTGCCATGCGATGTTAGCTAGAGTCAGTTTTGCAAAATTGGTGAGTTGGTGGAATTATTTCCTCAAACAAATAACAAGAATCTTAACAAGAGTTTGCAGTCCTTAGATTCATATTGCCATTGGAGTGTTGACTTCATTATTAAGGAGATTAAAAGAAGCCTTAAGACTAGAGAAGGATGTTCTAAAGTATGTGCCTGGAAAAGCAAATCAAGATGGCTTATTGGCTAGCTGAGAAGCAAGAGAGAAGATGTTTATGGGGAAAAAAGAAAAGAATTATGCAGATCCATGTTCTAAAACATTTTAAGATCAAATGACCTCTTGTACATTGAAGCGAATATTAAGAGCCATGATGAAATTGTTTTATAGTAGGTAAATTGGAGTATATTCAGCTTTGGAGATATGGTCGACAAAAGGGCTTCTTATATATAAGTGAAGATAGAGGATTACTCTAGGTAAGAGAAAGATCCTGAGTTCAAGCTCCCATGTTACCCCTTGACTTGCTATTTAATTAATTTCCGGAGGTTTAGGCAATACCTTTGCTAACATGTGAGATGAGTAACTAAACTTAAATATATAGCCACACAAGCCTCCAAGTTTGAACTTTAGATGAGTGAATTATGCTATCAAATTTTATTAGCAGTTATGCATCTTAAAATCAGCTCTGCACACTGGTAACTTTCACAAATCTCATTTACTGATAACAGCTGCAACGGCCATTATAGCTGTTTGTAATCCATTTATTTCAAACAAAAAACATCTGGTTCATCAAGTGATCATGCAGTTTCACGGATGATGACGCTCCTGGAGATGGAGACTGCTCCATCATCGCCTCATGGTAAAGTCGTCCTCTATAAGCCGCAAGGTCAGCATAAAACAGTGGAGGGACTAATGAAACTGACGTGCTGCACCGAGCAGAGGTGAAGCATAAGTGGTATATCAACTCCTGCAATTCATCTGAAGTAAAGTTGTGCTTATCCCAAAGGACATAGTAATGAGCCGGCTTGCTCGTTCCTGTGCCTGCAATGTGGCTGCAAAGGTAGAAATCGAACTTCGAAGGGTGCACAATTGTTGTGTCGACAACAGTTCCAGATGGTATGTTTCTAGTTGGACCTCTACATCCCCTTTGATGGAAAAGGCGAGTTAAATGATTTTTCTGTGCAACAACCATGGTTATGGTTGGGTCATAGCCGATTCCCCTGAAGGACTTTCTCATGTCTGATAGTTCTTCTCTGAGCACCATGTCGAACTGACTTTCGCCAACTCCATCACGAAACAGCACAATTTTCTCCAGTCGATTCCCATTGAGCTCGAAGAATGTTTCTACAAGCTCAAGACACATTTCTCCAAAGTTGGAGATCTTTTCTTCCCGGCATTCTTGCAGGCGTATCCTGGAGGCATAGTGACTTGCAGCAGGCCAATTAAGGCTGGCAACAACAGCAGCAATTCCTAGAGCTGGGATGATTAATGTCTGCACCAATAAACATCACAGAAGCTGCACTCTTGTATTGTGGGAACCACATTGGTACTCCAAGTTTTGCGTTAATCTTCATGGCAACATTATGAAGATGATTTTTGCCTATGTTGGCATGCTTAGATAAACAGCACTGAGTGATTACCCCAATTTCGGTCTCTGAAATCCATTTCAGGTTCTTGTAGCCTTTGTTCCTTTCAGACACCACACAGAGTATTAACTGCAGAGGGTATCCATCATTTCTAGCAGCTTCATCATTGACTGTTAATAGAGTCTCGTGTAGTTTACCGACATTTGAGAAGTCTGACATCTTTGCTGGCTTGGTGATGATGGGCTGTGCCATTTGGATACCTAGATTTCTGCTCCGTTTTAAAAGGTTTGGGATGAATTCTGGATCCAATCTATAGAGTTCCTCTCTATCTCTCTAGAGGTGAAGTCGATTAGGGCCCACCGCTGGATTGATGTCCCATCTACAACAGATTTCTCTATAGGATTCTGCTGACATTTCTCCTTGACTTTCAGTAAGGGCATTCCAATCACACGTCCTACTACAGTTGTCATGTTCTTGTCAATTTCAATTCCAAAATTCTGACTGACATCTCCCCTGTCATAATATGAGATATCATAAGAACCTCATACAAAATCGAATGAACACAGTAACTAAAAGTGTGGAGGAGGGTCTATTCTTTGGAAGAAAATATTTTTGCAAGAATAAGTAGGCATTTATCTAGAGTTATGCAATCTTTCTGTTTTTATGTATTTATGTTATTTTAGAGATAATGCGTCTTGTGTTACTAGGTTCATTACTCAATAAATAAGACAGTAAAATGGTATAATCACAATATGTACATGATGAGTTGAAGAACCATACCCACAAGGTCCATCATTTGATCTTATCATGTCACATATAAAATCTTTCCTTTTGCTTGGGGCAACTATCAATAGGGCCTTTAGCTCCTGGGCGACACCATCTTCAAGATTTTCCTCTGGATACCTCTGCCCCTCAACCAAGGTGCAGAATTCCATAGGGACATAGTTTTTTCTATTGTTTTCGCTCAGGTCTAAGCTGGGAATATTCTTATGTTGGACTTGAAATAATCCACGAGGCTAACATGTCTTGCTGGATTCTTGCCCTCAGGATCTTCAAGTGTGAATGATATACACCCTGTTTTTTCGTCAGTTAACCCCACCACCGTAAACTGTCGCTCACTTCTTCGATGAGTCACTTTGACTTTCAATCCTTTAAGTGCTTTATCAAGTTTCTCTCGAATCCTAGGGTTTGGAAAATAGCTCGTACTGAAACCTTTTATGTGTTCCTTAACGAATTCTATGACAGGCAAGCTTTTTGGAAATGCCTGGACCGAGTGGTCAAGACACAAAGCAAGGCCATTAGCTGTGGGCTTCAGGCTATATCGGAATCCCTGAAACGCTGCAAGCTCGAGTCCGAGATCATCTTCCTCGTTGTAATGAAGATGATAGAAGTTTTGACCTTGAGATAACATGTGCCCATTTGGATTTTCCCTTATCACCACATCCATTCCGTGCAATATATCTCGGGGAATCGACAATGAGGTACCAATGAGATAGTCCCTTAACTTCGAAAGCTTTAGCTCATTAACAAGCTGTACGGTACATTTGAATATTCGATCTGGCTCGTCTTCCCCACCAGATATTTTCACATTGAATACGCTGGTAGGTAATCTTGACACTGAGAAATATAATGTAAACTAACAGACATCATTGACAAAAGTATGCTCCATAACCTAATACATGCTCGTTAATCTAAAGTTTGCTCTTTAATTTTAGCCGGTCTTAAGTAAAATTTTATTTTTAACAATCAAACAAAGCAAGTTTAATATTTGCTATCAGAACATGTACCTTATGACATACTTAGTAAACTAGTATCTTCGAAATAGGTACAAACTTTTTTGTGAGTGTGTTTTGGTGGTCAGACTTAAAAGTTAACATCTTCTCTTTTTTTTAATTCCATGTCAGCCTGTGGGATCAATGGCTACTTGCATTGCATTGTCTCCATTAAGACAATTTAAGAGGCTGAAAGTGGAAAGGTGGGGGGCTTCCATGTTTGTTTGAGCTTAAGCTAAATATATAAGATTATTAAAGAAACAACCCAACCCAATGCATGAATGTAGCGTTGGTATTTGTCGCAACAAAGAATCTACATGAGGCTTATTTATTTATTTTTTTAAAAAGTGGCACCAAGTTATGAATTTTTCTGGATCTATCGCAACCATATGCTAAGCAACTATCATCTATCTTTTTCTTATCGTATACTAATATAAAGGATTTCCTTGCTCAAGGCAATTACCTATAGGAATTTGGGTTATCGACTGTTATGCACTTTTGGTACTACCCAAAATGGATCTAGAGAACTTAGCATAAATTCAAAAGAATATATATCCAAGTCGAAAGCAAAATAGACTCCAACAAAGGTAATCCTAATCCACAAGATGCCCAAGAAATTAAGATATCGGGCATATTTAACCTTCAATGGCCAATAAAGTTTTTAAGATACGGTTCTTGATTAGATTCTTCACATACATACATACATATGGAAAGACCAAAAGAGAATAAATGTTTTGTGTTGTAAGAATGTGCATTGAAATTGATGATTAATTCGGGCATAAAAGCAAGATAAAATTTAATAATACAATACATAGATAGACTTAAAATATTAAAGAAAGCTTGGACTTTCCCAAACAACATCTTTTTTAGCCTTGTCCATCTTCTCTCTCCTAGCCCCCTCTCTTTCTATTCAAAATTTTGAATGTAACGTCTAGACTCTATATGAGTCGAGTTTGTAAATGAAGGAGAAACGAATGAGTTTAGTTTGGTAGTGGAAATGTATATTAAAGGGTGTGCAACTCTCAAACTCTACTCTGGGATGGAATTAGAAGGTTGGAAATGGAATAAAATAATAGTAATAACAAAAATAATTATTAAAATGTATTTGAAAAAAGGTAAATATATATTATACGTAATATTTTAAAAAGCAAGCCTTAATATTATATTAAGTATACCTAAGTGATTAGACACATGATTTTTATAAAATGAGGTTATGGGCTCAATTGTTATAAAAGTCATGCTACCTTTTCAAGTTGTACTTATTTTTATGTTACTTGAATAATATTTTCTTTTTTTTTTTTTACCTTTTTTCTTATAATATTAAGTTCCATTTACTAAAAATGTGCAATTAACTTAAAAAATTATCCAGACATGATATTTTCTTATTAATAGTATATAATAATTACATTAGCAATACCATAAATATTTCTATATTCTGCTGTAAAGGCTTTAACAAATAACTAGCAATTGACGCACACGTGATACCTGTGTAGAAAATGACCAATTATATGTACATATACATTGGTTACATGGCTTATGAAAGTGGGGAAAACAAATTAAGCATTACCACGACACTTTGCACAAAATTGGGAAAGTAGGGAGATAGACGTGCAGTATAAACTATATAAGGATTTTACAATATTATCTTTATGCTAAAACTTTTTTACTAAAGATAAGGATTATATAGTGAAATTAAGAGTGAAAAATATCAAAGATACCAAAGCAATGTCATTCTCTTTAATAATTTAGTTAACAATCATATAACTTGATGTATTAATATTCTTTTACAATTAATATTGTGTAAACAAATATGAATTTCTAAACATTTGATTATCAAATCACTTACACTGAAAATGATTTTTATTTTTATTTTTATTTAGTATTGTTAGATAAACAATCTTGCATAATCATCATGAAAAAAATCATAAAATACTCATATTTATATTATATTACTCTTTTAACTCTATGCAATTTCCTATAAATATTTTTTGTTGAAGATAAATCCTGCACAAGTTTTATATATTAATTTTAATTTTTTTTTAGGATTGATAGTGAAATAAAAATTAATATATGAATTATAATGAAAAGTTAAAATATTTATTCTTTCTTTTTTTTTTTTTAAGAAGTGCATTGCTCAAGCCTAATTATTTCCTAAAAAACTTAAAGTTCTCTTCCAATAGAATATTTGAAAGTGTCACTAGTGCACTCATTGACAAGATCTTTTATATATATAAGATGTACCGTAGTTATAATTACAAGCGAACTTTTTCTTTCTTTTATTTTTTCCCCATATAATTTTAACATAAACTCAAATAAGGTTAGTCCCCTCTTGATTGCATGATTATGCATTCATCCCTATTGTAACTACCATTGTGGTATACAATTCAAAAATTAGAATAGAGCTCATCTTAGCCTTCCTTGTAAACTAATCCTTATCCTAACTTTTTGTTTAGACTATTAATCTAGGCAAATGAAGTAAATTTAACTTATTAGAGCTTCTAGGTAGTAATCTTTCAAACAATACTTCTCATTACTCATTGATTTTTCTTGTAATTTGATAGAACTGTATCTTGAATCATAATGGAAATTCAAGCTAATTGTGTTCAAGTTTAAATGGGGATCTAATGAATGCCAATCCTTTGTATGGTTTTGGATTTAATAATCCTTTTATGAAAATACAGAACATTATATTCAATGGCTCAAATTACTTATGGCACAATAGATCAATTCAAATGGCTTTAAGTGTAAAACTAAAATTAGGATTTATTGATATATGCTTACTAAAACGCAATGAGCTTTTTTATGCACAATTGATTGTAGAACTTCAAAATGAGACTAGTGAACAATGTAAACAAAGGAATGGTCCCCTGATATTTCAATCGCAACGTGAAATTTCTAATCTAAAATAAGGTAACCATTTAGTAGCTATTTACTATGGCAAATTGAAAAGATGTTGGGATGAATTACATTTGAATGAAAGACTTGTTGAATTTAGTCACAAAACAAAGTTAATGCAATTTTTAGTAGGGTTATCAGAAGCTTATGAAGCCATGAGAAACTAGATCTTATCCACAGACCACTTGCCAACGGTAAAGAGGGCATTTTACTTTATTCTATTAGGGTTGGCGCACAATAACAAAGTAAGGTAAAAGGGGGAGAAAATGGAAACATAGGATTTTATCCTGGTTCACCCTTAAACTAGGGCTACATTCAACAGGTGATTCCATTATAATTAACATCTCGCCTCTTTTCATTGCATAACTTAATTACAAGCGAAAAATATATATATATATTAACAACTATCATTGTTGTAACGGAGTATGAGTCACACCTCAACATATTCAACATATAGAAAAACAACGTCAAGTAATTGTGTTGATGTCTATTGACAGTGAGACATCAATTTTTGTGCTAACAAATCGAATAGGAAGCTGTTTCCTAGTGATAAAAACGGAGACAAAGAAAGACATGTTGCATTGTAAGAATTGTTATGCACATGGACACTCAATTGAGAGTTGTTTTGAAATATCTTAGTATTGAGGGTGGTACAAAGGGAATAAAAGAGAGAAGGGAAAAGGAAAAAGTTGGCAGCAAATTGTAGAATCACTAATTCGATTCTCATCTTAATAATTCCTTGATCAAATGCTTGATATGATGGACACTAATACAATGGTAGCTGCAGATACAATTAGTTTGCAGAGGTATATCCGTGAGCTTGGTCCATTATGCATGTAACTTCACTCCTACGGTTTGTTTTAGTGCTTTAAATGACAAAATGGACTGTTAGATAGTTGATGCAGGAGCAATGGACCGCATGACACCTTTTTAAACCTTGATGTTTGATAAACATCAACTTCCTACACCAATAACAATAAATCTCTACCCAATGGCACTGTTAAAAGCATTTTATATTGTTTTCAATAATTTTGAAATAAGTCAAGAACCGATCGAGTTCAATCCCCCTCCTTTGAAAGGTCACTGTGCCCAATTTAATGTAAAACATATCTTATGATGTCCTCCGAGGGACGGCAACAACTTGATTAATGCATCCAATTCCATAGGTCCATAATCTTTGGCTCCTCTTTGTCCCATGATCCCTTCAATATTCACATCTGCTAGTCGCTGCTGCCAAACATCTCCATCTCCATCTCCTCTCTCAGCAAACCACATACACATGAACTGCATGCAAAATAAATAAATAGTCGATTTTCCAATGAATAATTATGCTCCATTTTCCCATTACTTTCAAAAAATATGGCGTGCTATATAGGAAGTCCATCACAATGTATTAGAGGTAGAGGTGTACCTTTATAAAGTCCTTGTCCTTTTGGGAAGCTGTTGAATATAAAATCATGGGATGGCAAATTGAAAACAGGCCGCGAAGAATTACCAAATAAGTTGATGGATCTGCATTGATCACTCTTAATTTCAATTCCTTAACAACATATGCTGGTCGATCCAAGTCTACGGGTTCTTCATAAATTTCCGTGATCACCTGTGGAAAAGGAAAAAAGAAAAAAAAGGGTCAGTAATTGTTTGTACTTTAAAGTTGTCAAAAGAGTCAGATATATATATATGTATACATATGCAGCTCAAAGTGCCAATTGCTTACCGATTGATGAACTATAGAAAAGGACAAAGTGCTGTCTTGTGAAATGCTCGAGAGATGTTGCCCCAGTTTTTGAATCCAAGAAAATTTTTTAGACCATGTCCAATACCTGATCAAATATTCACCATTCTCGTCCAATGGATCTATCATCAACACAAAAGCGCTTATACAATACGACTTTGCAAAGTCAAATAAGAAGGAAGAGGGAGCAGATATTTCGCCCTCTTCTCCTATAATGAACATTTCAAAGCAAATTTCCTTGATCCGCGGAAGCCAGAGCCGGAGAGATGCTGGGTGATGGCCACGTACTCTCAAATTTTCAAGAGAAGGAAACTTCGACGTGAATTCCTGGAGCCAGGAATTCTCACAATAAGACTCTATCAGTTCCAAACTCTTGATGTTTTGTGTATTATCGATGGACAGATTAGACCGATTACTGTACCAATGAACACCGAGAGACTCGAGACATGGGAGTGCTGTAATCTCAATTTCTCCCATTGATTGGATTTCCAACTTCTTGAGATTTCGAATGCCCGATATCTTGATATCGGTAATGCTAGAACACCCGAGATAGAGATCTTCAAGCAAAGGACACCTTGAAAGGATACCCTCGAGAGTGTGATGATCAATAGAGTTGGTGTAGATCGAAAGCGATCTAAGAGACCATAGATGAATATCTTTGATCTCGAGAGGAGGAATCTCCTTAAGGTTCAAATCCAAGGATTTAAGAGATTTTGCAGAGAACACGGTTTCAGGGATGTCCAAGTTCAACCTTGAAAAACCGCCAAGGAACAGGTCTTGAACTTTGTTTTCTAAAGCCATGGCTACCCACTTTTCGATCCAAGTGTAGTCTATATAGATATCATCATGTAGATATAGATAAAATTCCCGCATGACCAGCTTATTATGATTACTGCGAGCATTGACATTTGCAACAAATGTTTCCATCGAATCATCGATAATTTTACTGAAGCATTCTATGCGAAACTCATCGTCCTCTACTTGTGGTAACAATTCGTATCTATCAAACTTCAAAACGGGGTATGACATCCATGCCCTTCGCCATGATTTGGATAATATATTGGCTTTAGTAGCTTCTCTTCTTGTTAAAAAGGAAAATATGTGATGGATGATATCTTCATCCAAATCTGAAAATGTATTTGACTTCTTCTCCTCGGTCGACAATCCGGTGGTGGAGTCCTCCATTATACCTACTTGTATTAACAAACATCAATATGTGCTGCAAATAAGGAATATGTGTCTATATAAGTTTTATTTCAATGTCGTTAGGGGGATCTATAAATCTTTGATTTCCTTTCCCTTTTCCTTGTTGACAACTTTCGTTTCTTTCGGTGCAGAAAAATGAAAATATGATATCTTAAGAAACTTTCTAAGGACTCATTGTTAAAGTTACTCTACGTACTCACTTTTTAAAAAAAAGCTCCAGGTCTATATAATTTACAAAATTTTCTAAAAAAATCCATGTAATTTATCCCCTCTTTTTCTTCTCAAACTAACATCTTCCTATATTGTTGAAATTAAGATTCGATTGGGAAAAAAATTATTCTGTAAAAATTAGTAAGAAAATAACGAACTTAGCAACAACAGTAATAATATGATCATAATGGTAATGAACAATTTCTCTCGTGAAAAAAAAAAAAAAAAGAAGAAGAAAAAATTAATGTAAAACAACAAAGAAAACTTACTATGGATGACGAGATGGCAACGAGAAGTGAGAACTCGAGAAGCGTGGAGAGTGGAGTAGAGAGGATTAGAGTCAATTACCTGAATCAAATCACAAAGTGAAATATCATATTCAATTGAATTATATACCGGATTGGGTTGTACTAAAAAAGCTGTAGTTTAAATACTTTTTGCAATAAATTTAGGGGTAAAACTGTAATAGAAAGATATGGATAAGATATTAGTAATATAAAAGATGTAGATACAATTTGATATACATATAGATATACATATAGATATTTATATTTATATTTATATTTATTATATTAAAGCACAAGATGAGGATTTTGTTGTGGTTAGTGTTTTAATATTTCTTTTAATTTTGATTTTACCAAACAACCCTTATATGCTTTATAATTCTTAATAAATCATCAATATGTCAAAGTTACAATGATAAAAAAATCTATGATAAAACAGTGTATCTATCCTTCCATAATTAAACTTTATTAACCTAAAAATCTTCTACCAAAACAACAATTTCCTGTTATAGCTCCAACTTCCGTAGTTCATAATCATTCTTGAATCAAATTGCTTGTTGTCATTATTAAAATTTTTAACAAAAGAAAAACTATATGCTTATCTCATAAATTGATCATTATAAAAAGTAATGAAAAATTAAAATTTTCTTTTATTTATTTTTAAAGTATTATACCTAAAATTCTATAACGCAAACATATAATGTGCTTAAGATGTGATTAGCAATACATATATAATAATGTGTAATGGCCTCTAAAAGACAAGATCATATTTAACTTTTCTATTATTGAAATTTTGCAAAACAAATAACCATTAAACTAAAAATTTTATAAACAATGGTAATGAATACTTGACTTTCAATTTTATAATTATTTTGTATTTTAAGGTACATGTATTATAAGTCCATCACATTCTTATCATTTTTATTAATAATTTTACTTATAATAATTTTGTAGCTCATAATGTGTGCTAGTAGATCTATAAGAAAAACCCAGAATTTAGAGTAGGAATTAGGAAATATGCAAGAAAGAATAAAGATGCATGCATTGAAGATTATTCCATTTTTTTTTTCATTTTATTTCAGCCTAACTTGAAAATTGGCACGAAATCACAAAAATTGTAGGATCTTTTAATAATGTAAATGTAAGTCATATTTTAACATATAGTTTCGAAAACTTTTACATTTTTTGTATTCTATCTTTCTATGGTATATTAATGTATTTCCATAATTTTTTACTAAATCATATTACAATATAATAGTTTCATAATCTCTTTCCTTATATAGTTTCAAAACATGGTGCCTTTTTATTTATTGCTCATTATATTTACCTTATATAATTTCAAAGTCGTGTCTTTTAATATTCGTTTTAAATTATATTTATTTTTCATTACCTATTACTACAAATAACCCTATATTTTCTCCCTTTCCCCCCTCTTTTCCTTCTTTCACATAGTCGCTCACTTCTTTATTTTTTGAAACGGTGCTTTACCTTCTTCTTTATTCATTCGTAGGTAGATAAATGCTGGACTACGATGTCCGCTGCAAGATGATAAATATACACAGATATGGAAAGATCAAAAGAGGTTATATTCGAAACTGAAAAAATAAATGTTTTGTGTTGCAAGAATGTGCATTGAAATCGATCATTAATTTTGACATAAAAGCAAGATAAAATTTTACAATACAATACATAGATGGAGTTAAAATATTAAAGAAAACCTGGATTTTTCCAAACAACATCTCTTTTAGGCTTGTCCATAACAAAAGAAACACAAGACAAAAAAGAAGCAAAATCCATCTTCTCTCTCTCACTCCCTTCACTTTCTATTCAAAATTCTAAATGCAACGTCTAGGCTCTATATGAGTTGAGTTTGTAAATGAGGGAGAAACAAACTAGTTTGGTTTAGTAGTGAAAATGTATATTAAAGGGTGTGCAACATTCAAACTCTACTCTAGAATGGAATTAGAAGGCTAGGAACGACTTGGGAAAAAGAAATAAAATAAAATAAAATAATAGTAATAACAAAAATAAATATTAAAATGTATTTTAAAAAAAAGGTAAATATATATTATAAGTAACATTTTAAAAAGCAAGCCTCAATATTATAAGTATACCTAAGTGATTAGACACATGATTTTCAAAAAATGAGATTATGGGTTCAATTGTTATAAAACTGCCGATATCTTTTCAAGTTGTACTTATTTTCATGTTACTTGAATAATATTTCCTTTTTTGTAACTTTTTTTACTAATAACTAATAATATTAAATTTTATTTATAAAAAATGCATAGTTAATTTAAAAAAATCTCCTAACATGATATTTATTTATTAATAGTATATAATAATTACATTAGCAATACTATAAATATTTATGTTTTCTCCTATAAAGCATAAAATAAATAACTAAAAATTGGCCCACATTCAATACATGTGTAGAAAATAACCAATTATGTGTAAATATACATTGGTTACATGGCTTATGTGAAAATAACTTGATGTATCAATATTCTTGTACAATTAATATCGTGTAAACAAATGTAGATTTCTAAATATTTGATTATTGAATCACTTATATTGAAAATGATTCTTTTTTTTTATTTAGAATTGCTAAATAAACAATCTCACATAATCATCATGAAAAAAACATCGTAAAATACTCATATTTATGTTATATTACGCATTTAGTTCTACGTGCAATTTTCTATAAATAATTTTTGTGATATTTTTTGTTGACTAGAAATCCTACACAAGTTTTATATATTAATTTTAATTTTGTTTAGGATTGTTAGTGAAATTACAATTAATATATGAATTATAATGAAACAGTAAAATGTTTATTCTTTCAGTTTTTTAAGAAGTGCATTACTCACCCTTAATTATTTCCTAAAAAATTTAAATTTCCCTTCCTATAGAATATTTGCAAGTGTCACTAGTGCACTCACTGACATAATCTTTTGTATATATAAGATGTGCCATAGTTGTAATTACAAGTGGACTTTTTCTTTTCTTTTTTCTCTTTTAACATAAGCTTAAATAAGGTTAGTCTCCCTTGATTGCATCATTATACATTCATCCCTATTCTAACTACTATTGTGGTATACTATTTAAAAATTAGGATAGAGCTCATCTTTGCCTTCCTTGTAAACTAATACCCATCTTAACTTTTTGTCTAAAGCTCTTAATCTTGGCAAATAAAGTAAATTTAACTTATTAAAGCTTCCAAGTAGCGATCTTTCAAACTATACTTCTCATTACTCACTAATATTTCTTGTATTTTGATAGTTTTGTGTCTTGATTCATAATGGAAATTCAAGGTAATCGTGTTCAAGTTTGAATGGGGATCTAATGAATATAGATCCTTTGCATGGTTTTGGATTTGATAATCTTTTTATAATAATAGGGAACATTATATTCATTAGCTCAAATTACTTTAGATGGAGTTGATCAATTCAAATGGCCTTAACTATAAAACTAAAATTAGGATTTATTGATAGATGTTTATTAAAACTCGATGATCACTCTTATGACTTACCTCAATAGACTCACTAAGGTCACATGGTGAGATGTTAGATTCTTAACACCATTAATAGCAAATTGTAACAAAAAGCTTTTTTTTTTTTTTTGTTAATGCACAATTGACAGTAGAACTCTAGAATGAAACTAGTGAACAATGTAAAGAAAGGAATGGTCCCTTGGTATTTTGATTGCAACGTGAAATTTCTAATCTAAAACAAGGTAACCATTTAGTAGCTATTTACTATAGAAAATTGAAAAGATGTTGGGATAAATTACATTTGAAAGAAGGACTTGTTGAATTTAGTCACATCATGGGATTATTACAAGCTTATGAAGCCATGAAAAGCTATATCTCATCCATAGACCACTTGCTAATAGCAAACTAGCCATTTTACTTGGTTCAACATATAGAAAAACAACGTCAATTAATTGTGTTGATGTCTATTGATAGTGAGGCAGTACCTTTTGTGCTAATAAATCAAATAGAAAGTAGTTTCCTAGTGATAAAAGGGGAGACAAAGGAAGGCGTGTTATATTGTATGAATTGTTATGCACACGGACACTCAATTGAGAGTTGTTTTGAAATATTTGAGTATTTGGGGTGCTATAAAGGGAATAAAAATGAGAAGGGGAAAAGAAAAAGTTGGTAGCAAATTGTATAATCACTAATTTGATTCTCATCTTAATAATTCCTTGATCAAATGCTTGATATGATGGGCACTAATACAATGGTAGCTATAGAAACAATCAATCTACAATGGTACATCTCTGAGCTTAGCCCATTATGCATGTAACCCATTATGCATGTAACTTCACTCATAAGATTTAGATGTAATGATGCATATCATCAAATGGAAAATTGAAAGGTTGAAGAAATACCTAATTAGCAATATGCTTATTGAGTGCATTACGATAAGTGGCAACAACAAGTGATAGGTGATACCTAGTGTTTAAGCTCCTCCTCCAACGTGTTGCCATGGAAGCTCCAACCTTTAGAACAAGTTTGTGGTGGTTAACAAGCGTTATATCAGGCAATCTATCCCATACCCACACTTGAAGGAGTGTCACTATCCCTCCTATCTAATGAGCTGACGAGGCAAATGGAACATAAAGCTAGCGATACAACCAAGCCAAACATGTGGACCCCCCAACTATACATGCCTTTCACGTTGAAGTGCTATAACAATGGCAAAAACATGTTATGTACAAGTGAGCTCAATTTGTTTGCAAGGATAAATCCTCCCAAGAGTTACAAGATGTACACATGTGTATTATGTGAAACTTGCTCAACATCTACATGTTGTGGCAGGACCCAATACATATCCTAAAGCTACATCAGACTGATGCAGCCCCTGCACTACCTAATCCTGGTATTACCTTAAGGAATCTTTGACACGTGGCAATCTAATTGAGGGAACTACTCCTTATTATTTCTTAACCATCGATTGGGAAAAAGAAGGTTGGTATTATTTCTCTACTCTAGAATGGAATTAGAAGGCTAGGAACGACTTGGGAAAAAGAAATAAAATAATAGTAATAACAAAAATAAATATTAAAATGTATTTAAAAAAAAAGGTAAATATATATTATAAGTAACATTTTAAAAAGCAAGCCTCAATATTATAAGTATACCTAAGTGATTAGACACATGATTTTCAAAAAATGAGATTATGGGTTCAATTGTTATAAAACTGTCGATATCTTTTCAAGTTGTACTTATTTTCATGTTACTTGAATAATATTTTCTTTTTTTACTAATAACTAATAATATTAAATTTTATTTATAAAAAATGCATAGTTAATTTTAAAAAATCTCCTGACATGATATTAAAACTAAAAATGCATAATTATATAATAATTACATTAGCAATACTATAAATATTTGTGTCTTCTCCTATAAAGCATATAATAAATAACTAAAAATTGACCCACATACGATACATGTGTAGAAAATAACCAATTATGTGTAAATATACATTGGTTACATGGCTTATGTGAAAACAACTTGATGTATCAATATTCTTGTACAATTAATATCGTGTAAACAAATGTGGATTTCTAAAAATTTGATTATTGAATCAATTATATTGAAAATGATTCCTTTTTTTTTATTTAGAATTGCTAAATAAACAATCTCACATAATCATCATGAAAAAAAAAATCGTAAAATACTCATATTTATGTTATATTACGCATTTAACTCTATATGCAATTTCCTATAAATAATTTTTGTGATATTTTTTGTTGACGAGAAATCCTACACAAGTTTTATACATTAATTTTAATTTTTTTTTAGGATTTTTAGTGAAATTACAATTAATATATGAATTATAATAAAACAATAAAATGTTTATTCTTTCAGTTTTTTAAGAAGTGCATTACTCACCCTTAATAGGAGAATCTAAATCGATTCAGGGACATTTTTTTTACCCTAGAACCAACGAGTCTAGCTTGGTTTAGCCTAGTTCCTATGACTAATTGAACATATTTAACCTTCCCCGGCTAGTAACCTTCCTACGACTAATCGGCCCGATTCCTATAAACCAAGCAAACCTGAGCTAGTCTTAGGTCAATTTTTTTTTTACTCGGAAATTAATAGGTCCGGGCAAGTTTGGCCCAATTCCTATAACTAATTAGACATATTTAACCTTCCATAGCCAGTAAAGCTCTTAAGATATGGTTCTTGATTAGATTCTTTATATCGATTCATTTGGTGTTATATATATATATATATATATGGATAAGGAAAGATCAAAAGAGTTTATATTCGAAACTATAAAAATAAATGTTTTGTGTTGCAAAAATGTGCATTGAAATCAATCATTAATTCCGACATAAAAACAAGATAAAATTTTACAATACAATATATAGATGGACTTAAAATATTAAAGAAAATCTAGATTTTTCCAAACATCTCACTTAGCCTTGTCCATAACAAATGAAACACAAGACAAAAAGAAGAAAAATTCATCTTCTCTCTCCTACCCCCTCCTCTTTCTATTCAAAATTTTGAATGCAACGTTTAAGCTCTGTATAAGTTAAGTTTGTAAATGAAGGAGAAACAAATCAATTTGATTTGGTAGTGGAAGGAAGGTGTTCTATTTTTTTTTTTTTCTTTTGTGAGTTTGTGTTATAGTATGTTGTAGGTGTAGGACTTTAATTAAAGAAAAAAAATACTATTTTATAGGCCTACAATATAAGTATGTAAGCTTTTGTAGGTATGCAAGTAAAATTAGTGGTGCAATATGTGTCCTTCTGTGTGCATGTGATGAAATTATTGAATGGTAGAAAAGGTTTGTAAAAATAATTAAACAAGAATAATTGCTTAAAGGTACATACATACTCCGCGCCTTCAATTGAGCCAGATTTTAATTTTGGCTCAATTGAAGATGCATTCCAAGTCCATGTCTTCACTACCTATTTTTACAATATCTTACTTGAGCACCATATTTTTATTTTTATTTTTTAAAAAAAAAAACACTATATTAGTGTATTTCCTCTAAAATCGATCCAAAGAGCTTAGCATAAATTCAAAAGAATATTTATCCAAGTCAAAATAAAAATAGACTCCATAGAGGTAATCCCAATCCACAAGATGCCCAAGAAATTAAGAATTCGAACATAGACATAAGAGATGGGTCAAGTTGAATTAGCAACCTAGCCTGAATTGGCCTAGGATGGCCATTTCACATGAGAACCTACCGGCTCAATGGGTTCACACATTAAACTGGCCAAATCTAAAAAAAAAATAATAATATTATTATTATGGCTGGTTCCCATGAGTTAGCTTGAAACCAGGAGAATCCAAACCAATTCAAGGACATTTATTTTTTACTCAGGAACCAACAAGTCTAGGTCAATTTGGCCCGGTTCCTATGACTAATTGAACACATTTAACCTTCCTTGGCTAGTAACCTTCCTATGACTAATCGGTCCAATTCCTATGAACCAGCCTAAAATCGAGAGAATAGGAGCCAGTCCAAGGTCATTTTTTTTTTTACTTGAAAATTCGTAGGTTCGGTAGGTTCAACCTAATTCCTATGACTAATTAGACATATTTAACCTTCCATGGTCGATAAAGCTCTTAAGATATGGTTCTTGATTAGATTCTTTATATCAATTCATTTGGTGTTATATATATATACATAAATATTGAAAGATCAAAAGAGTTTATATTCGAAACTATAAAAATAAATGTTTTGTGTTGCAAGAATGTGCATTGAAATCAATCATTAATTCCAACATAAAAGCAAGATAAGATTTTACAGTAAAATACATAGATGGACTTAAAATATTAAAGAAAACCTAGATTTCTTCAAACATCTCTATTAACCTTGTCCATGACAAATGAAACACAAGACAAAAAGAAGCAAAACCCATCTTCTCTCTCCTACCCCCTCCTCTTTCTATTCAAAAATTTGAATGCAACGTCTAGGCTCTATATGAGTTGAGTTTGTAAATGAAGGAGAAACAAATCAATTAGGTTTGGTAAAGAAGGTGTTCTATTTTATTTTATTTTATTTTTGGTGAGTTTGTGTTATAGTATGTTGTAGGTGTAAGACTTTAGTTAAAGAAAAAAATACTATTTTATAGGTCTACAATATAAGTATGTAAGCTTTTATAGGTATGCAGGTAAAATTAGTGGTTCAATATGTATCCTTCTATGTATATGTGATGAAATTATTGAATGATAGGAAAGGTCTATCAAAATAATTGAACAAGAATAATTACTTGAAGGTGCATACACGGTCCATTCCTGCAATTGAGCCAATTTTGAATTTTGGCTCAACTAAAGACGCATTTCGAGTCCATGCCTTTACCACATATTTTCGCAATATCTTCCCTGAGTACCTTATTTTTTAAAAAAAAAAACACTATATTAGTGTATTTCCTCTAAAATTGATCCAAAGAGCTTAGCATAAATTCAAAAGAATATTTATCTATGTCGAAAACAAAATAGACTCCAACGAAGGTAATCCTAATCCATAAGATGCCCAAGAAATTAAGATATCGGACATAGACATAAGAGATGGGCTAGATTGCATCAGTAACCTAGCCTGAATTAGCCTAAAATAGTTGATGCGCTCGAATCTAACCGATCAATTAAGTTTTAAATTTATAACCAATAAAATCTACTATCGATCTAAGCAGTGTACCTATCAATTATAGTATAGATTTAATAAGTGTCGTCCTTTGATATCTAGAGAACAAATATTAGTATTACCTTTCTTTACTATTTAGTCTAATTTATGATGTAGAAATTATGAATTAAATTAACAACTAACAAATCTTAGTAACCCTATAATTGAATGATATTGTCTAAAAAATGTATTCAATCACAAAATATACCCCTCGTCTTGTTTCACCTTAACCCTTAAATTCTCAAAATAAGATATTTATTAACAAATCAATTTACACTTTGCACTGTAGGAATTCTCAAGTAAAATCAATTACTTCCCCAAGTTAATCAATTCTTAATCATGCATAAGATAATGGAGACCTCTCCCTCACTACCATTATGCAAGATCTTATTAAGTTCACAAATTCCGATTAATTGCAAAAAATCAATGTTTTCCTATCTTTATGTAAAACATGTAATCTCTCTATTCATGAATATCTAACTTACTAGACAAAGCCTCTTTCAATCTAATAAAAATCAGACATGCAATCAATTTGTGTGCATAAATCAGTCACAAGAACAATGGAAACACATGAATAGATGCAAAGATATAAATAATTCATTAATCAATCAATGGTTCGGCACATGAGTTAGGGTTTTACAAGATGAAAGATATAAAAAATTACTCTTCCATCGAGTTTTCAATAAAAACAAAGAATCTAGAGAAAGAAAATTGATTCATGATAAAAAGAGTAATCCCTTGTTTTGTTTTGTGATCTCTAATGATGCTCGGACAATTCTCCTCTTGAAGTTCGTAATAAGGCTCCCCTAGGGTTTCCAAAACAAAGCCAGAAGGAAAAAAGTCTTTTTAAAATAAAACAAAGCGTCTATTTATAGTTCTTGAAAAAACAGGGTTCAGCATGGGCATCAACACGGCCGTACTCGATGCCGTCCTAACTTCGGAACACATTATTTTCACTGCCCAATTCAGCACGGCCATGCTTGGGGCAAGGCTGGAAAGAATTTTTGTCACTAATCATCAACACGGGCTATGCTAAACCTAGGGCACATTTTGGCATAATTGCTGGTCATGTTTTTCATCCAACATGGGCATCTGCATGGGTTGTGCTAAAGGTTGTGCTGAGCCGAAAATCACTTTTCTTCATTTTTCACTAAATTTCACCTCACCTTTGCTCATATCATCCTCAAACCTTTCTTTAGTCTCCATTCATGCCTGAAATTTAAATTTAATCATATAAGTACCTTTTTCTTCACAATCATATGAAATCCATATAAACTTATAATTAATAAGCACTAGAATTAAAGGTCTTCTGACACTTATCAAATCTCCCCACACTTAACTGTTTGCTTGTCCTCAAGCAAACACAATAAAAACAAAATATAATTCCTCTCATCAATTGTACTCATGGTTATACTTTCAATCACAAGTAGCATCCTTTATTTAAGTCAATCTTAGTGGTTCATTAGTGCCTATCACTTAAACCTACCATGCTTGTATGTGTACCTGGCATACAAAAATTGGAGTTTATAGATTAATCCAAGTAAGTTAAACTATTACCCTTACCAATTAAGAAATGCTTCCCAAGTTACAAAGAAACTCAAACAAAGCAAAAGTGGCTTGGTCATATCTCACCACTTACTAAAGAATATATAAACTATTCAACTACCTCTACTAAGCACAACAACCTCAAGTGAAAGTATATGGAATCCATCCTTCCCTTAGATTCTCTTCCTCTTTTTGTTAAACCTCTCAAAAATTTTCCATGTTTTCCTTTTCTCTTTTCTTATATATATATATACATATATATTTCGGTTATTTAAGATCTTGCAACCTATGTAATGAATGTTCAACCGATAATCTCGGGCTCGTCACCCAAGTTAATAGACGTTATCCCCTTAATTGAAGGTATCCCTATAGACTTAATTATGCAAGTTACAAGATCCATTGAACTTTGACCTTTTTGTATCCCATCTTGCTATTATAATATCATCGGTCGGCCGATCCTAGGCCAAACGATCTTAGGTGACCAAGTTTTAAGGAGACCCCATCAAACCTCCATTATCCTAACCTTAGGGATTCATAAAGATACTATTAACTTGGAGAACCCAAGTCATTAGAGTAGTAGCTTATTATTTCTTTAATTGAGTGACTAGTCAGCAGCGGAGTCAAACTTCGGTCTTCTAAGGGACCAAAGCCCACCCATACTAACTAAGCTTTTCTCATTATTGCTCAATGAACACATTAATTAATTAATTTTCAAAGAGATTACTTAAGAGGAATCAACAAGTGAAATATTTCATATACACCTTTCACAAAAAGTTAAAAGAGCTCTCAAAGTTTTTGAAAAGTAAATATATTAACCAATAAGCTTAAAAATAAAACCATTTAACTTTGAACTAAGCACTTCCATCTATTTCACAACTTAAGAATCAATAATTAAATAGCAAGTAAGATTATCCCACTTAGAATTCATCTTGAAATTCCAACTAAGTATACTAAATCCAACAATAGGTGAGTAAGGGACACAGAATCACTAACTTTTATGAGCACAATTTCAAGGATCATGCCCTTTTAATGATTAAAAATCAACGTTCGAAATCAATTGCAAACTTGTAAATAGAGAAAATTTAATAAGACAGTACACACACGTAAAATTTTTCAATTTTCTTTGTCCCCTATACCCCTTCCCCACACTTATTGATGACATTATCCCTAATGTCGTCCTAAATCAAGCACACAAAAGGGAAAAGGAAAAAAAAAAAAGAAAATGAAAGAAAAAGGACACTAAGAACTTCCCCAGTTTTATATGTAGACGGTTGCATGTAAAGTTCAAGGCCAGTATAAAGCAAATTAGTAAGGGCGTGTCATCATTAGAGTTGGGAATCCAAGGTTTGTGTTGCATCATCCTAAAAAAAAAAAAGAAAGAAAGAAAGAAAGAAAGAAATTAAGGTAAAAGGAAAAGTTAGACTATCGTAACCTTGATAACAGGTGAAATCACCCAATAGATCCAAAGTCTTCCCTGAATAGGCATCTCAATCAATATATACAGATGATAGTAAAAGAAGAATAATAAAAGTCTCATCTATAAAAATACACGATAGCAAAATTAATCAATCAAATTAATCCTCCTCCTCACCATCGTCTTCATCATCTACTTCTTAGTTAATTTCCTCGTCATCCTCTTCCTCTTCTATTTCTTCTTCATCACTTTCCTCTTCATCGAAACTAAAGGACAGCAGCCATGGGAGCCTTCTCACTTCTCTTAGATGGCTCAGGAGCATTGTTTTCAGATGAACTTTACTCGAGAGAAGACTCATAGGTTAGTAGGTTAGCTAGTGGAGAAGAGAAACAGCTAGCAAGCCTCTCCAAGAAGCACCGACAGCTACTCGAAAGCGTTTATTCTTCTTTCATTCTCGCTTGTAACTTCCTTTCTTCTTAGAATTCCCACCTTAATTGCTGGATTTTTCTTTCATGAGTGGGAGGTTGAGAAGTGGATGCAGCATGTGGAGAAGAAACTCCTCTAAGTAAGGTGGAATATCTGGTTGAAGAAAGTTAGCTGATCAGCTTTACCAACCCCCACATCCAGAATAGCCCATCTATAATTGTAGTGGAGGGGATGTCGGGCTCATCCGAATCGAGATCCTAAAAAATGTGATATCCCTTCAAAAATTTAGTCATATATCCTCTACAGGTAAGTTCCCTTCACCGGAGGATTCGTAGCCTGCCTGTGGAAGTATTTGGTAACTTTTGGTCCCACATTAATTCTCAATCGGTTAGCCATGCTATACATTTGAAAATTTTCAAAGGTATTGATGACTCTATGGCTGCTTTTTCTAGATCCGATAGTATGAGCCAAAATGTGGTGCAAGACTTGCATATTTACGTTGGTCATGTAGGAGGCCTTCAATTTAGAAGGGTGATAGTGAGGGGGAGGATTGTCACATTCTACATAACCACATATTTGTGCCCAATACGATTAAGCTATCACCCCCTCAAGCCATTCATTCTTCAGTTGCTGGAAATCTTGGGTGTTACTTTCCGCCAACAAGTATAACCCTATATAAAAGCCAACCTTGATGGGATGAAGGATATGCTCTTTGCTATAAGCCTAAAACCTCACTATTTGATTTGTAAGCTTTAAAGTGGTGAGGAATTCTAGAGTAATTTCTCTATAGGCCTATTCATGGAATTCAACTAAAGTGGCCCAAGGACCCACATTTAGCAGTTGACGGATGCTATCTTCAATCCCATAATTTCTAAGCAATTTCTAGTCCACATATTTGTTGTTCCTAAAGGTGAGGTTCTCCAGCCTTTTCTTCTCTCCTTGCTTCAAGCTTCCTCAAATAGTTTAGGTAGAATGTTAACAGGCTCTGGTGGAAGTTGGTGAACCCGAGGCCTCTTCTTAGAGTGTGATGCCTGTGAAGTAGAAGCAGTTGGGGTAGCATTCTTCATGCAAGCTCTCTTATACCTCATCTTTGAATATAGTTGTGAGATGAATTTGTGAGAAAATTATATAGTGTGTGAATGTAAAGTGTGAGAAGAAGAAAACGATCAAGAGAATAAGGGGAGATTTCCTTTAACAGTTTAAAGAGTGAAGGAAAAGAGAGAGAAATTGAATATATATATGTGTGGTGTCAACACGGGCTACTGTACAGTCAGGCTCGTAGCCGTATTGATTAAGAAAACTCCATAGACTCTCTTTAAACTATGCAAAGCTTTAAGTACTGATTGTGTGGAGGAAAATTAAGACATACCCAAGCCAATAGACAACAACTGTGATCATCGTGCACCTCTAAAAGTGTAAATGAACGTAGAGAGAGACTTACCAAATGCACTTAGTGATTAAAATTTAAACTTCCTTACTTATCATTGGCGCTTCCCCACACTTAAAGATTACTCTCTCTCTTCAAATAAGCTTAGAAACTCCCCTTAAGATCTACAAATTTCTAAAAATAATAGACTTAGTGACATGCTTAAGATTCCAAATCACAAGCACACAATACAAATGATTAATCAATCATACAAATCGGACTCAAAATGGCATGATGAACAAAATGAAGACAAAATCCCCAATTGGCGTGAACCAAATTAGAAGTACTACAAGGGAATTCAAATACCAATCAATTATAAAGGAAGAAAGCAATTATAATCTTTACAATTGGCTTGTAATCCTAGCAATACATGAACCCTAATTTGGTGTGAAAAGAACACATAAAAAGATCAACCAATTATAACTAGATATTACTCACTAACAATAATGGGATGCAACTTAGAAATCTCAATATAACTCATAAGAATTCCAAGCCAAACTCACTACAATTTCCAAAGAAATTGATAAGAGTAGATGCTAGCAAGAAGGTGACTCTCACGACAAAGTATTTATATTTTCTCAAATTATCAAAAAGCTCCCTAAAAACCCTAGTTAGCAAGTATTTATACTTACTCCTATTAGGATTAAAACAAACCAAAAATTACAAAGTTGCCACTAGGTGGCCGATTCCAAAAATCAAAATTACAAGTACAAAATAAAATGGTCAGTTCCCATAAGTAAATGTTACATATGCAAATGGTCTTCAAGTGGCCAGTTCTTCATTTCAATTGAACAATTTGTTGGACTAATTCTTCTTTGGTTTATGCAGGTCCATGAATAACCCACAAGTTGAGCTTTAGCGAGTTTATCCATCGCTTTGTAAAAACCGATAAGTATACCTGTTGGAATGCACAACAAATAAGTAATAGAAAAGAAGTTATTAAACAAATATTTTTTGGGTAGAATTGTTCAAAGAGGACCCTCATCGCCAAATTTTGTGACTCTTTAGCTCTTGCCCTAGTGATAGGCCCTATAAGATTTTGATTCCTATCATCGATAGTGACAACAAAAAGAAAATAAAAGAAACGTTACGTACCTAAGTTAAACATAGGTTACCTCCCAAGAAGCGCACTTATTTAACATCGTTGGCTCGACGCTCTTCACTTTCTTCCACTAAGTCTCTAGCAATTAGAGATCTAATTCCTTTTTATCTTCAAATGCTACTTCATCTCCTCGATATAGCTTTAATCTATAACCGTTGACTTTGAAATCATCATGAGCTGGGTGTTTAAGTTCTACTGCACCATGAGGAAAACATTCTTAACTACAAATGGACCGGACCATCTGGATTTCAATTTCCCTAGAAAAAGTCTCAATCGGGGATTGAACAATAACACTTGGTCTCCCTTCTTAAATTCCCTTAGATGGTAGATATGATCGTCATGATATTTCTTAGTTTGCTCTTTGTATATCCTTATATTCTCATATACTTGTCCTCTCCACTCATCCAACTCATTTAACTGAAATTTCCTTTTCAAACCAATAGCACTAAGGTCAAAATTGACCAATCTAATTGCCCAATATGCCTTGTGCTCGATTTCCACTGGAAGGTGGCATGCTTTCTCATACACCAATCTATAGGAGTGGTCCCTAAAGGTGTTTTATAAGCAGTTCGATGTGCCCACAAGGCATCATCTAGCTTTTCCACCCAATCTCTTCTATGATGCTACACCGTCTTTTCTAAGATCCGTTTCAACTCACGATTGGAGACTTCCACTTGTCCACTAGTTTGAGGATGATATAGTGTAGCTAAACAATGACTGACTTCATATCTCCTCAAAATCTTCTCCATCTAAGCATTACAAAAGTGGGCTCCCCTATCACTTATGATTTCTTTTGAGGCTCCAAATCATGTGAACAGCCCCTTAAGGAACTTTACAACAACTCTAGCATCATTAATAGTCAAAGCTTGTGCCTCAACCCACTTGGACACATAGTCTATCGCCTAATATATACTTGTTCCAATAGGAAGTAAGGAATGGACCAACGAAGTCAATACCCCATAAATAAAAAATTTCGCAAGCCAAAATGAAATTTTAGGGCATCTCATCTCTCTTTGATTTGTTCCCTGTTCACTAACATCGGTCACATGTGGTGCAAAGACGATGAGCATCCTTACAAATGGTAGGCCAATAAAAACCGATGTCAAAAACCTTATACACTGTCCGATTAACGAAGTAATGCCCACCGGTGGGGCCAGAATGACGGTCATTCAGAATTTTCCATCCTTCCTCATGTGAAAGACATCGTCTAATGACTTGATCCCCATAGATCTAAAGAAGGAAGGGGTCCCCCAGTAATAATTTTTAAGCTCTAAAAAGAACTTTCATCTAGCATTATAATCAAGGCCTTTAGGGAGAATTTTTCCTACCAGATAATTGGCAAGATCTTCAAACCACAAAGTCTCAAGGGTCATAAGTTGGAAAACTATGTATAATTTCTCTTTTGGGAAGGAATCATCAATGTCCTCCTCCCTGAGTTCCTCCAAAACTGGGTTCTCAAGTCTTAAGAGATAATCAGCCACCAAATTCTCCACCCCCCTTTTATGATGGATCTCTAGGTCGAACTCTTGTAAAAGTAAAATCCACCTAATGAGCCTGGGTTTTGCATCTACCTTACTCAATAAAAATCCAAGCGCAAAATGATCAATGTAAATAAAGACCTTGGATAAGATCAAGTAAGGACAAAACTTATCGAATGCAAATAACACAGCCAATATCTCCTTCTCTATAGTAGTATAATTTGCTTAAGCATTATTGAGTGTCTTGCTAGCGTAGTACATAGGCTGAAAATTCTTGTCTAGCCTTTGTCCAAGTACAGCCCCAACCACATAGTCGCTGGCATCACACATAAGTTCAAAGGGTAAACTCCAATCTAGAGCTATCATAATTAGGGCATTCGTTAACCTCTCCTTGAGTGCATCAAATGTACGCTAGCATTCGGAAGTGAAATTATATGGGGAATCTTCTTCCAATAACCTGGTTAATGGACGAGCTATCTTAGAGAAGTCCTTAATGAAATGACTGCAGAAACCAAAATGATCCAGAAAACTTTTATCCCTTTAACCGAGTTTGGTGGAGGGAGTTTTTTTATCACATCAATTTTAGCTCGATTGACTTCAATCCTTTGATGAGACACTTTATGCCCAAGTACTATGCCCTCCTTATACATGAAATGGCACTTGTCCTAGTCAAGCACTAGGTTTGTCTCTTCGAACCATATGAGTACTTTCAAAAGATTCTTTAGGCAAATGGTAAAAGAATCTCCAAAAACAAAGAAATCATCCATGAAGACTTCCATGATTTTCTCTACCAAACCTTCAAATATAACCAACATACACCGTTGAAACATAGCCAGTGCATTACATAACCTAAATGGCATCCTCCTATAGGCATATGTACCATAAGGGCATGTGAAAGTGGTTTTCTCCTGGTCTTCTGGAGCAATAGGAATCTGGAAGTAGCCGGACATTCCATCCAAGTAACAATAATACATGTGTCTAGCTAACCTTTCCAGCATTTGATCAACAAATGGGAGAGAAAAGTGATCTTTTTCAAGTGGCATCATTCAATTTTCGATAGTTGATACACACCTGCCATCCGATGAAGATTCGCATGGGAATGAGCTCACTCTTTTCATTAGGGACAACAATAATCCCTCCCTTCTTTGGGACCACTTGGGTTGGACTAACCCAGCTGCTATCAAAGATGGGATAAATAAGTCCAGCATCAAAAAGTTTAATCACCTCCTTCTTAACTACCTCCTTCATATTGGGATTTAGTTGTCTCTGTGGTTACACTACAGGCTTAAATCCTTCTTCTAATAAACTTTTGTGAGTATAAAAGGAGGGATTGATCCCTTTTATATTAAATATTTTCCAAGCGATGACTCGTTTGTGTGCTCTCAAAACCATGAGTAATTTGTCCTTCTACTCTTGAGATAAATCTGAGGCTATAATAACCAATAAGCTGGAGTCTTCTATAAGGAAAGCATATTCTAGATAATCTAGTAATTGTTTTAGCTCCAATACTAGCGGCTCTTCTATAGAAGTTTTAAGTCTCACCTCATTTTCTGTTCTCAACTTTTTAAAACCCCTGTTGAGGTGTAATATCTTCTAAGGCATCAAGTTGCTCAATGAGTAGCGCAACCTCTGGGTTATCTACATCCTTCTTCTCTTCTAATGTCAAGCTTAGCTCTAACTCATCCTTACTTAGAACCTCCTTCATATTCTCATCTACTGACATATTAATAATGTCAATAAAGTAACAAGAGTCATCAATGTACATGGTGTGTTTTATAGCGACAACCATTTGAATTACCAACTCTTCATCACCGATTCTCAAAGTAAGTTTACTTCCTTCCACATCTACCATTACCTTGGAAGTGACTAAGAATGGTTTCCCAAGTATCAGAGGGGTATCCCCATCCTCATCCATTTCTAGAACTACAAAGTCGACGGGATAGATGAAATTCCCTACCTTTACCAAGACATCCTTGATTATCCCCTTGGGGATCTTCACAGAGCAGTTGGCAAGCTTTAAACTCATCCTAGTTGGTGTTAAGTCAGAAAGTCCCAACTTCTTGAAAAAAGGAATATGGCATTAAATTAATGCTGGCCCCAAGATCAACTAGGGCCTTATCAATTGAGGTATCACCTACGACACACAAAATTGTGAAACAGCCTGGATCCCTTAGCTTTAAAGGAAGTTTATTTTGAATAATAGATGAGCAATTTTCATCAAATTCTATGGTAGACACATCCTCCAACTTCTGCTTATTAGATAGAAGCTCCTTTAAGAACTTAGAATATTTCGGCATTTGCAAAAGTGCCTCTATAAATAGAATGTTAATGTGCAGTTGTTTAAATAGATCAAGGAATTTACCAAATTGCTCCTTAGCTTTGCTCTGGTTGAGGCGAGCTGGGTAAGGGATTTTTTGCACATATTCTTTAATAGCTGATGGTGGTCTCCTCTCAAGATGTGTTTCTTCAGGAGTTCTCTTCTCCTTTTTCAATAGGTTATTTATCTTGTTGTTGTTTTTCACGCCGCTAATTAGATGGTAACTCTTTCTCACTTCTCCATGTAATGGCTTTTTCCTATTCCCTTAGATTGTTTTCTGTGTTACTAGGAAGAGAGTCGGGCTGTCTCTCGGTCGTCATCTTAGCCAGTTGGCCAATTTGCTTCTCAAGATTATGAATCGAAGCCTCCTGATTACGATGTCTTGCATCAGAGCTCTGGATGAATTGACTCAAAATATCCTCCAAGTTACTCTTTTTTTCTTATTAAGGTAGTTGCGTTGAAGGAAGTGATAACAGTTGATAAAGTGGTGGCTATTGCTTCGAATACCCCAGTGGTGGTAGATTAGCTATTCGATATTCCTGGTTTCCATAAGACAGATTCAGATGGTTTCTCATCCCCGGATGGTAGGTGTTACCATGCTGGTTATATTGCCATCTGTTTGAATTCCTAAGATAATCTACCTGCTCATATTGCTCAAAAAGATTCACACCCTCCTCAGGATCTCCCATCTGATGTTGTTGTTATGGTTGTGATCCTTAAGGATTCTTGAGATTTGCAACTTGGTGGCTCAAAGCTTCCATCTTTGCTACCAAAGTAGTCATTACATCTACTTCGTACATTCCTATCGCTTTCTGCTTACTCTTGCTATGGCCCCACTAGTAATTGTTTCTTACCATATCAACGAATAGCTTCAATGAGTCCTTTAAAGTCTTAGTATTCAAAGTACTGCCAGCTGTGGTATCTACCAAGTGATGTGTAGTCGGATTTAACCCATTTAGAAATGTCTAAACTTGCATCCATGTAGGCAATTGATGATGTAGAAACTTTCCCAACAATTCTATCCATCTCTACCAAGCATCATATACGGTTTCATAATCTTGTTGAGTGAAAGAAGAGATGTTGTTCTAGAGCTTGGCGGTCTTACATGGTGGAAAATAATTGTCCAAAAACTCCTTTACCGTGTCATCCCATGTAGTCAAAGCCCCATGACCCAATGACTAAAGTCAGGTCTTAACCTTCTCTCTTAATGAAAATGGGAACAATCTTGTACGTACTGTTTCATCTGTCACCCCATTATTCTTGAAAGTTTCACAAATCTCCAAGAATGTCCTAATGTAAACATGAAGATCTTCATCGGGTAGTCCATCGAACTGATAGTATTGTTGTAGAAGTTGAATCACCACACTCTTAATCTCGAAATTATTAGCCCTAATGGGAGGCTTAACAATGGTTGGGCCTATACCGTCTAGTGTAGGCCTTACATACTTAATGTTTGTCTTTGGTGGATCCTCACCCATTACTTCTTGTACCTTCGCCTTGTAAATGACTCTATTAGCTCTTCTTCTTTAACCTCTGTTGCCACTACTATATCATGTTCTCCCTCCTCACTAACTAACTGCCTAGAAGATTCAGTAGTTGTGTTCTTCTGAAGTCGACGAATTGTTCTCTCAATCAGGATATAGATCAAGAATGTTAGAAGGAAGATTCCTTGTCATACATTACAAAAGGCAACTACATGTGAATTAGAACTTTTCAAAAGATGGAGAGAAGAAAATAGATAAAACAAATAAAAAGAATGACTAAAGTAGTACATACTACAATTTTTCCTAATATTGCCTTGTCAGATCCTTAACAACGGCGCCAAAAACTTGATGCGCTCGAATCTAACTGATCATTTAAGTTTTAAATTTATAACCAATAAAATCTACTATCGAGCTAGGCAGTGTACCTATTGATTATAGTATAGATTTAATAGGTGTCGTCCTTTGGGATCTAGAAAACAAATACTAGTATTACCTTTCTCTACTATCTAGTTTAATTTATGATGTGGAAATTATAAATTAAATTAATAACTAACAAATCTTAGTAACCCTAGAATTGGATGATATTGTCTAAAAAATGTATTCAATCACAAAATATACCCCTCATCGTGTTCCACCTTAACCCTTAAATTCTCAAAATAAGATATCGATTAATGAATCAATTTACACTTTGCATTGCAGGAATTCTCAAGTAAAATCAATTACTCCCTCAAGTTAATCAATTCTTAATCATGCATAAGATAATAGAAACCTCTCCATCACTACCATTATGCAAGATCTCATTAAGCTCACAATTTCCGATTAATTGCAGAAAATCAATGTTTTCCTACCTCTAGGTAAAACATATAATCTCTCTATTCATGAAGATATAATTTACTAGACGAAACCTCTTTCAATCTAATAAAAATCAAACATGCAATCAATTTGCGTGCATAAATCAATCACAAGAACAATGGAAACACATGAATAGATGCAAAGATATAAATAATTCATTAATCAATCAATGATTCAGCACATGAGTTAGGGTTTCACAAGATGAAAGATATAAAGAATTACTCCATCATGGACTTTTCAATAAAAACAGAGAATCTAGATAAATAGAATTGATTCATGATAAAAAGAGTAATCCCTTGTTTTGTTTTGTGATCTCCAATGATGTTCGGACAATTCTCCTCTTAAAGTTCATAATAATGCTCCCTGAGGGTTTCTAAAACGAACTCAAAAGGAAAAAGTCTTTTTAAAATAAAACAAAGCATCTATTTATAATTCTTGCAAAAACAGGGTTCAGCATAGGCATCAGCACGACCATGCTAACTTTGGAACAAGTTATTTTCACTCCCCAATTCAGCACGGTCGTGCTCAGGGCAGGGTTGAAAAGAATTTTTGTCACTAATCATTAGCACGAGCTGTGCTGAACTTGAGGCACATTTTAGCATAGCTGCTAGTCATTTTTTTCATGCAGCACAGGCGTCTACATGGGTTATGCTGAGTTGAAAATCACTTTTCTTCATTTTTCACCAAATTTCACCTCGCATTTGCTCATATCATCCTTAAACCTTTCTTTTGTCTTCATTGATGCCTGAAATAAAATTTAATCATATAAATGCCTTTTTCTTCACAAAACATATGAAATCCATATAAAATTATAACTAATAAACACTATAATTAAGGGTCTTCTGACTCTTATCAATGGTCAACTCACTTGAGAACCTACTAGTTTGGTGGGTTCGCACATTAAACCAACCAAATCTAGACAAAAAAATAATAATATTAATATTATGACCGGTTCCCATGAATAGGCTTGAAATCGAGAGAATCCAGACCAGTTCAAGGACTTTTTTTTTTTTTACGTGGGAACTAACGAGTCTAAGTCGATTTGGCTTGGTTCCTTTGACTAATCGAACACATTTAACATTCCCTGGCTA
Source organism: Laguncularia racemosa (assembly GCA_037954665.1). Lineage (NCBI taxonomy): Eukaryota > Viridiplantae > Streptophyta > Magnoliopsida > Myrtales > Combretaceae > Laguncularia > Laguncularia racemosa. The sequence continues at coordinate 5,220,310 of JBBMOL010000040.1, forward strand.
GTAAACTTCCTACAACTAATTAACCCGGTTCTTATGAACCAGCCTGAAACCAAGGGAACCTAGGTTAGTCTAGGGTCTTTTTTTTTTTACCCGAAAACTAGTAGGTCCGAGCAAGTTCGACCTAATTCCTATGACTAATTAGACTTATTTAACCTTCCATGGCTGGTAAAGTTGTTAAAATATGGTTCTTGATTGGATTCTTTATATCAATTCGTTTGGTATTATATATATACATAGATATGGAAAGATCAAAAGAGTTTATATTCAAAACTATAAAAATAAATATTTTGTGTTGCAAGAATATGCATTGAAATCGATCATTAATTCTGACATAAAAGCAAGATAAAATTTTACGGTACAATACATAGATGGACTTGAAATATTAAAGAAAACCTAGATTTTCTTAAACATCTCTCTTAGCCTTGTCCATAACAAACGAAACACAAGAAAAAAAGAAGCAAAATATGTCTTCTCTCTCCTACCCCCTTCTCTTTGTATTCAAAATTTTGAATGTAATGTCTAAGCTCTATATGAGTTGAGTTTGTAAATGAAGGAGAAACAAATTAGTTTGGTTTAATAGTGGAAATGTATATTAAAGGGTGTGCAACTCTCATACTCTACTCTAGGATGGAATTAGAAGGCTCAAAACAGCTTGGGAAAAAAGAAATAAAATAAAATAAAATAACAGTAATAACAAAAATAAATATTAAAATGTATTTGAAAAAAGGTAAATATATATTATAACTAATATTATTAAAAGTGAGCCTTAATATTATATTAAGTATAGTTAAGTGATTAGACACATGATTTTTAAAAAATGAGATTATAGGCTCAATTGTTATGAAAGTGATGATACCTTTTCAAGCTATACTTACTTTCATGTTACTTAAATAATATTTCCTTTTTTATTTTTTTTACCAATAACTAATAATATTAAATTCCATTTATTAAAAATGTGTAGTTAACTTAAAAAAATTCTCTTGACATGATATTTATTTATTAATGGTATATAATAATTACATTAGCAATACTATAAATATTTCTGTCTTCTCCTATAAAGCATTTAATAAATAACTAACAATTGATGCACATGAGATACATGTGTAGAAAATAACCAATTATGTGTAAATATACATTGGTTACATGGCTTATGAAAGTGGGGAAAACAAATTAAGCATTACCACAACACTTTGCACAAAATTAGGAAAGTAAGGAGATGGATGTGTGGTATAAACTCTATAAGGATTTTACAATGTTATCTTTATGCTAAAACTTTTTTAATAAAGATAAGGATTATATAGTGAAATTAAGAGTGAAAAATATCAAAGATACCAAAGCAATGGCATTCTCTTTAATAATTTAGTTAACAATCATATAACTTGATGTATTAATATTCTTATACAATTAATATCATGTAAACAAATGTGGATTTCTAAACATTTGATTATCGAATCACTTACATTGAAAATGATTCCTTTTTTTTTTATTTAGAATTGCTAGATAAACAATCTCGCATAATCATCATGAAAACAAAAATCATAAAATACTCATATTTATGTTATATTACTCATTTAGCTCTATATGCAATTTCTTATAAATACTTTTTGTCATTTTTTTTGTTGACGAGAAATCCTACACAAGTTTTATATATTAATTTTAATTTTGTTTAGGATTGATAGTGAAATTACAATTAATATATGAATTATAATGAAAAGGTAAAATGTTTATTCTTTTAGTTTTTTAAGAAGTGCATTGCTCACCTTTAATTATTTCCTAAAAAATTTAAAGTTCCCTTCCTATAGAATATTTGAAAGTGTCACTAGCGCACTCATTGACAAAATCTTTTGTATCTATAAGATGTGCCATAGTTGTAATTATAAGTGGAATTTTTCTTTTCTTTTTTGACATAAACTTAAATACGGTTAGTCCCCCTTGATTGCATCATTATACATTCGTCCCTATTGTAACTACTATTGTGGTATACTATTCAAAAATTAGAATAAAGCTCATCTTAGCCTTCCTTGTAAACTAATCCCCATCCTAACTTTTTGTCTAGACTATTAATCTTGGAAAATAAAGTAAATTTAACTTATTAGAGCTTCTAGTTAGCGATCTTTCAAACTACTTATAACTATTCTAGTAATATTTTGTTACATAAACTACTTGAAATTACATTGTAATTTCAACTATTACTATGTATATAACTATAAATTTGAATATTATATTTCATAATCCCTTAACCACATTGCTGTACATATTGTGTTTTAGGCCTCCCTATAACAATTTCCTCCCTACTTTATAGAGGAACCATGTCCTCAAGGTTGTAACTTTTGTATATCTCTCAAAAACTATCCCAATTTTCCCAACTCATATCCTCTAGTGGCAATCCCTTCCATTTAACCAATACTTGCGGTATAGACATACCTTGTATCAATATGACTCTTGTATCTAGAATCACCAAAGGTGTCAATACTAGACATCCATCTACAGCATCTTCTAGTAATTCTAATGAATGAATTTTAGCTCCATGTGCTTTGTTTAAAACCGATACATGAAATACATTATGAATCTTTGAATAGGATGGTAATTCTGACTCACAAGCATAGCAACCTACTTTCTTCACAACAAGAAAAGGACCATAAAACCTTTTTAACAATTTACGACCCACTTGTTGAGTTAATGATAGTGTTTATGAGGTTGAAGTATGACAAAAACTAGATCACTTAGAGTAAATTCCACAACAGTTCTATGACGATTAGCAAAAATCTTCATACAGTTCAAAGCTTATTGTAAATTAATTTTCAAGGCCCTTAGCAGTTCATCCCTTGTACTAAGCTCAAGATCCACAACATCTAATCTTGAAGTCCCTTTTATATAAGATGGAATTGTAGGAGGTAGCCTACTATACATTATCTCAAATGGAGTAGAATCCACTCCTTGATTAAAAGAAGTATTATATGCGAATTCTACCTAAGGTAAATATTTTACCTACTGTGAAAGGCAATCCATTACATAACATCTCAAATATTATTAAATCATCCTATTCAACACTTTAGTCTGACCATCACTATGGGTATGATATTAACTACTTATGTGTAAAGTTGTTCCACTCAACTTAAACAATTTTTGCTAGAATTTTCTTTTAAAAAATAGTATCCCTATTGGATATTATTATCCTCAAAAACCATTTAGTTTAACTACCATATTCATGAATAAATGAGCCACTTTAATAGTAGTGAAATGACTATCTAGATGTCCTAAATGATAATATTTAAAAGTCAATAAACTACTACTAATATAACTTAATAGCCTTGAGACTTGGGAAGGTAAGCGATAAAATTCATGGCTATGTCTTCCCAAACATGTTCAAGTATAGGAAGAAAGGCTAACAAACCCAAGGATGATCTAGTTGAGGATTTAATTTGCTGGCAAACTTGACACCCTCATAAAAGTTCTTCCACTTATTTTCTCATTCCTTCCTAAAAAAAAATTAAGATGAACCTTTTTATATGTCTTCAACACACCAAGGTGTCCTACACTTGAAGACACATGAAATTCCTTCAATATAATCAAAATAATAGCTAATTGAAGTATTGGAAAAATCTTTTGATGAAACAATAAGCCATGTCACCACGAAAGTTGCCATCTCATAGCCACTCCTTTATCCATAACTTCAATAATCTACTAAAATTCCAGTAATGTCTAATATTCTTTCTTTAAATCCTCAATGAATGCAAAAGAAGGCATAGAAAATGCCAAGAAAATCTCATCATTTTCTTATTATCAAGATAATGCATCAACAACTTATTGCCCACTCCACTCTTATAAGCTATAGTGTAATCATAGCCCATCAACTTGCTCAAACATTTTGACTACTCCAATGTTTGAATTAGTTAGGATAAAATCTCTTTCAAACTTCAATGATTTGTTCAAATTGTAAAATGTTTCCCAAGTAAATATTGCCACCACTTTAATTGCTTCTACAATAGCATACAATCCTCTAACATATGTAGAAGCTTTCTTCAAATGATACAATAGCTTCTTGTTAAAAAATGCTATTGGATGATTCTCTTGGAATAGAACAGCCTAATACTTATACATAAATCATCTATCTCTACTACAAAATCTTGATTAAAATTCGATAATACCAATACAACTGTACCACTAAGAGTCTCTTTTAATGTCTTCAATGCATCCATAGTCACTAAGTGCACTCAAAACCATCATTTTCCATCATATCTATTAAAGGACTTGCAATCATTGCATATCCCTTAACAAATGTCCATAATACCCTAATAGGCCTAAAAAGGCTCTCAACTATTTCACCAATTTTGGTAACTCCCAAATTTTCACTGCTACTACCTTATTTAGATCCAGTCTCACCTCATTACAAGACACAATATCTCCTAAATACTCAATTGTGGTCTAAGCAAATGAACATTTGCTTTGCTTTAGGAAAAAATCATTGTCTTGTAGAGCTTATAAAACCATAGCTAAATGCTCCAAATGATCCTCCAATGACCGAATATAAACTAAAATATCATAAATAAAAAATACAATCACAAATTTTCTCAAATATGGTTGGAATAACCTATTCATAATAACCTAAAATGTTGTTGGAGTATTGCTTAACCCAAATGGCATTACAAGAAACTTATAATGCCCTTCATGAGTTCAAAATGCCACCTTCTCCACATCCTTAGGGCCATTTTGATCTAATGGTACCTAGATCATAAGTCCAATTTTGAAAAAAAAATATGTAGCATCTCTTAATTCATTTAATAATTCACCAATTGTAGGAATGGGAAATTGGTCCTTGATGGTAACTTGGTTATGTGCTTTGTAGTTAATGCAAAAACATTAAGGACCATCTTTTTTCTTGACCAAAAGGATCGATGATGAAAATTGACTTGTACTCCTTTGAATTATTCCTTGTGATAACATTTCTCACACCCACTTTTTTATTTCATTCTTTTGGAAATGAGGATAATTATAAGACCATACATTGATTGGAGACCCTCCATTATTAAGATGAATTTGATGTTGCACATCTCTCAATCGTGGAAAGGGATGAAGGTACCTCAAACACACATGGAAATCTACTCAATAATGAAGTTATTTCAATGTTGCTAGTAGTATCCATTGATGTGTGATGATGTGTAAATTGAGCTACCAAATGATAAAAAAAAAAAAGAAAAAAAAAAGCAATTGCATCAATTTAAATCAACCTTCTTAATTGATGATTAAAGATTTGATCCACTATCCATTATGTGTCTCCAATCAAAGTTATCACATTTCCAATATATGAAAATTCCATTGTTAACTTACTATAATCCATAATTACTAGTCCCAATCTATACAGCCATTACACTCCCAACTTTAACTCAACTCCCTGGATTGGTAAAATATAAAATATATCTAGAAATTGCCAATCTTGAATTGTTACTAGCACATTCAAACACATTCCCTCACATTGAAGAGTAGCCCCATTCCCAATCATCACTAAAAATTTCAAAGTAGAAGTAACCACAAGATTTAAATGTTTCACCAATCTACTTCGGACAAAATTATGGGTACTACTTGCAGCTACCAATACTAAAACATGCTATCCATTAATAGACCCTTGAAATTTTAATGTTATTGGTACTAATGTCCTAGCTAAAGCATGATAACTAATATAAATAGGTTCTATTTTAAGATTTTCAACCTCATCATCCTAATGTTCCTCATTTTCCTTAGTCAATAGAAGTAAAAACTTCAATTCACATTTGTGATTTAGATGATATTTTTCATCAAAATTGTAACAAAGCCCTTGCTCACATCAAGCAAGCATTTCACTAGCAGTTAATCTTTTAATAAGTAGTGGTTTGGAAGAATTACAAGAAATTGGAACAGAAAAATTGGTTAATGAGTGTATTGAAGAAAATGGTTTGGAAAATTGATGAGAATTGGATGCTTTAGAAAACTGAGATGTTGGTTTAGAATATGATGATGAAAAAAAATAAGGTTAAGAATTTTGAGTAAATTGATCAAGAAATTTACTTTCATATATCTTGGCAAGAGAAATAGCTTACATTAAAGATTTTGGCTTGGCTATTTAAACATGTTGGCGTATATAAGGTATAAGACCCGATATCCAACAATTAACAAGAAACGTTTCATGAAGTCCCACTACTCTATTAGAAAGAGATTCAAAACTAGATTGATATACTTTAACAAATCTAACAAATCTAGTTTGAGTAAGTTTAGAAAGAGCACCTTTAATGTCTTCATATTCTGATGGACCAAAATCAATAGATCTTTTGAATTTTTTTTAAAAACTCAACTATTTATTTCTATGACACCAATCCAGAACTTCTCCGTATAAGGCAAATGATGCTACCATAACCCTCTGCTCATTAGACATGTCATGAAAATTGAAAAATTACTCTACCTTGGATACCTATCCCATTAGATCTTCACCTCGAAACTTTGAAATTTCTAACTTCACTCCCTTCAAAAAATTATTAGAATGTGATTATGTATTCACAAAAGATGATGACACTTAAGCATTCTCTGAATTTTTATGAGAATTATTTGTCTAATTTTGCACATTATCTTGTTGTAACGTTTGTATCTTCAATTGCATTTTGTGAAGTTATCTATCCATTTCTTGTATCATGGTCTATTGTATATGTTGCATATTGTTAGCTAAAGCAGCAAGCTAGCTAATCTCTCATTGAAACTTGTCTTGTAGATGAAACCATGGATGAGAGCACCAAATTGTTATAGACTTATAATGAGCCCACTAATAAAGCTTACAAAATGTTATAGTACAACTGTAGCGACCCACCTACTAGGTCTGATTCTTGAACCTGTTCCACTATTCCTGTAACTATCCTTGGTTCCTATAGATAGGTTGCTATGTCGTCTCTAAATTAGAGATAAGGCAAATTCTGCTAATATTGAACCTGTAACTCCAACATGTATGAAATTTTATAAACGTCCTGTAAAATGGCGCTAACAGCGCTATCATTTCATATCCACATCATATCTAAACACATGTACTTAAAATCTCCTGTCACATCATACATCATATATATATATCATCGGGATCTGCATTCTCGATAAGTAGGCATAGCCTAGATTGATCCTGTAGCCTTAAGTGGCTCAAAAGATTACAAATCCAACCTTATACACACAAATATTTACATTACAATCTGAAGATTAACACCTATAGATCTTATTACAAATAACAGAGGTTCCAAAATGAAACTAAGGGCTTCTTTGCTTCTATTTACGCTCTCCAAAAACCCGAGTCTCCAACAACTTATTCTTTAGTACCTGTACCTGAGGTTAGCAAAAACACTAACCCCTCAACTTCTTAAGAAGCAAAGTGGGTATAAAATCAAACAACCCAATAAAAACAAACAACAATATCACAACATAGTAATCAACAATATTATCAAATACCTCGAAGTGATTACTCAAGGAAGCAAGTTTTCAACTCAAGTTATACTCGCAAGAAACCTAATTCAATTTATTACATTTTAACATCACCATGATCTTACTTAGTGATATTTTTCCCTATAATTCCATTTTTGCTAAACTCATAACCTTTTTATTGGAGACCATTTCAATCACTCATGTTTACTCACAGGTCACAAATATTTTTCAATTAATCCAGGCAAAGCTTGTCAACTGGTAGATAAGCTACCCTCATGTACTTTTCAAAACTTAATGTTTTCTCAACCAATTAAGACATCCTTATATACTCTTTTTAGTTAGAAATAATCAGCTCGCCTTTCACCTGCCTCAAACAAAAGGAGTGACCAGATCCCCATAGGTCACTAAACCGGGCCGGTCCGTCGATCGTGCCTCAAACCCATCCGGGTCGACTCAAAGGTCGTACCATAAACTTACTAGGTAGGGAATAGGACTTTTCTTACATTAAGTGTTTTAGGTTAGTAGGTACTTATAGCCTAAATCCCATTTTATTATCCATTTAGATATTTCATCGTTACCAAGACAACAATAGTATGAACTCAACCAGTCATATAAACCCCATCTAATAAGCTAAAAATAACCCAGCATTACATCACAATCATCAAGCATTTGATAATTTAAGTTCATTACATCACATACAATCAAGAATAGTATAATCAAATCCCGCACCCAACTCTCATTCTAGGATTTTCTAGAATGTTCCCTTCTTTTTTTTTCTCATAATCCAATCATATCATGACACACAACCAGCCATCAGTAAACCAATATAATTCAACAATCCTCCTGCATTGATCACAATAAGTGATCGTACAGGGTAATTTCAGCCAACAACAAGTAGTTTACATTATCAACCACTTGTACCCAAGAGAAACGTTAAGGGGGTACTCACCTGAAACAATATATGTCAATCCAAACAGTCGCACCAGCCAAGTTCCTTTGTCCTCTTTACTCAATAGAAATACCTGAATCATCAGTATACCAATCAATGTTACCTCATTTGCTCTATTGAACCCTAAATTGCTAATTCAGTATTCCAAACCCTTAAATTTCATCTTAACCTCATATAATCCACCATTTTCCTACAATTCCTAATTCATATACATACGGGTATACTACGCTCTATTATATATTAATGTAATTAAATTTCAGCATAATTCTATATTGAATCGTATAGTTCTAAATTATCACGATCTTGCACCGAACACTCCCATTTTTGTTTCGTAACTAACCCAAGCTTCTCAAGATCATATTATGCTTCAATGAACCTCAACTGAACATCAAATTCAACTAATCAAATCAAATTCTCTAATTATGCTAAGGATTTAATTCGGCCAGAATAGGATAATTAGCTTGAAAAATTCACTAAAAATAGAAGAAAAAAAAAACTCCAATCTGAACAATTATTGATTTGGTGATCTAATAAATCATATAAGGATCTTATATACTAAAACTTACATCAAAACTACATCATTTGACCTATTTAGTTTCCAATTTAATTTACGACCAAAACAGAAAATTTCTTAAGGATCACATATTTGGGAATCAAATTTCAGAAAAATAAAATTATCACATTAATATTCATACAAAATTCAGCCAGAATACCAAAAATCATAATTTTTAATCAACATTTGATATTTTTAACAAAAATAGGAAATTTCGGGCGTTACCGGGGGCTGCTCCGTTCACAGGCCTCCGGCCACCAACGCCGGCAAACACTATGTCGGCCGGAATCCTCTCCCACCCAAAACCATAACCCTAGCTTAGCCTAGCAGCAGATTTACCCTACCCCCTTCGAACAAACAAACAAAATTCTCCCTACTTAATTTGATTTTTTGTTCTTTAATTTCTTCAAATTCTTGTTGCATCCTACTTCAATCTTGTTCTTCTTCCTATCCTGATGATTGCATGTTGGAAATTCCAACTTCAATTTGCCAAGAAAATTCGGATGAAATGGAGAGGGTTTTGGTTTCTTTTTTTTTTCTAATTTTTTGATGATTTGATTTTTCTCTCTCCCTATTCTAATTTCTATATATATATAATATTACTTACTTTTTCTAAAATTGAGGGTGTTGTTCTGTATTTTTTTTTTCCTTCCTCTTTTATTTATTTTCTTTTTAGTTATAGTATAATATAATATAATATAATATAATATATTATGTACATTTTTTTTACATATATATATATGCCCATATAATTCATATTATTATTATTATTATATTTATTTATTTTATTTTATTTTTAGCATATAACATATATATACATAGATATATATATATATATATTATTTTAATTTTAACATTATTGCTTAAGTTTAGATCCTCACAATAACTCTAACTAAAGAATGCTATGACTATTTTCTTTTACTCTCTCTTTCCAAAACTTTGCCTCTCTTCTTCAAAAACAAGGTTTTGAAACCCCTAGTCACTATTTACTCTCTCTCTCTCTTGTGTTTAAGTGTTTTCTCTCTGTTAAGCTTATGGAACTAGACTACTAATCTCTTGATCTTGTGTTTTTGCAAGGTATGTTCACCCTTTCAAGCAAGGTGGGCTCCAAGAAGATAGAGAAAGAAGATGGAGATTTTATAGATAAAATTGGTGTACCCATTCTTTATTTCTTTCCATCTATTTATACATCTCTGTTTGATTAACTACTTGTAACTAATTCTAGTAATATTCTATTACATGAACTACTTGAGATTACATTGTAATTTTGACTATTACTATGTATAAAACTGTAAATTTGAATATTATGTTTCATAATCCGTTAGCCACTTTGGCTGCACTTATTGTCTACTAGGCCTTCCCATAACAGTGATGTATGAGGGCAAGAAGCCAGATCCAGGTGTTGTGACCAATATTATGGGAAGAGCAATCTCAGAGCATATTGAGTTTATTGCAAACACCCTAACATCAGACTGAGAAGCGATATGAGGCTGGTAGCACATACTGGCATTATCCTGAAATGGATCAAATTAAAATCAACATAGATGATTATTTTCTCGAGTAGGCTAGGGCTGAGTGAATTGGCGTGGTTGCTAAAGATGGAGAGGCCAACAAACGAACTAGTTGGAGGTGTTGTGGCGGAAATGTATGCTATTTTTTCCAAACCTGGTTGTGTACCATGCGATGTTGGCTGGAATAAGATTTGAAAGGTCAGGTTTTGGAGGAATTGTGTTTCTAAAATAGATAACAATAAACTTAACAATTATTTGCAGTCCTTTGATTCGCTTTGCCACTGGAGTGTTGACTCCATTATCAAGGAGATTGAAGCAAAAGCCGTAACTTTGGAGAAGGCTATGCTAAGTGTTCCTAAAATGTAAATCAAGTGGCTGATTTTCTAACCAAGAAGAGCAAGTGAGAAGATGATCCCAAAGGAATGGGTTGATAACTCACCATCTACTCTACTCTAGTTATTATTCTTTAATATGTTTGATATGGATTTTCTTAGTGTACTTTAACTCTTCCGGTGTTGTATTGGACCCGGACCCTAACCCTGACCCTGTCTCTGGTTGATTATAAACAAAGACAAAAAAAATAAAAATTATGGAGAACTTCATGTTAAGCATTTTAAAACTGGATCCCACCTTAAACATTGAAGTAAATGTTCCGATAGCTATAAGAGGATGCTTTGATGAAATTCATCTATAGTACGTAAATTGGAGTGCATTTAGCTCTCAAGATACGAATGACAAAAGGGCTTTTGATATACAAGTGAAGACATAAGAGCATGCTCCCTAGGAGAAAGACCTAGAGAACTTGCCGATTCATTAATTTCCTGAGGTTCTGTCAAGATCCTGGTTCGTGGGTGAGGAGCAAAAGCAAAGATCCATGTGTCTCCAAGCTTGACTTTTAGATGAGTAGATTGTGCCATCAAATTCTATAAGCAGTTAAAAATCTTCTAAACCAGCTCTACATAGATACTTTGACAAAAACAAACAATTGATAATGGTTGTAATTGCCAATAGTTACCTGTTGATTCCTACAATTATTTCAAGAAAAAATCATGCTGTTTTCCAAGCGAGCATGCAGTCTATAGTTGCTTTCTTCATATGATGTCATGGATGACACAGATGACGATGCTCTCAATGAAGACGAATATGTAGATGTAGATGCTGCTGAAAATGGAGATTGCTCCATCACTGTCTCTTGGTAAAGTCGTCCTCTATATGCCGCAAGGTCAGCATAAAACACTGGCGGAACTAATGAAACTGATTTTGTGCACCGAGCAAAGGTGAAGCAGAGGTGGTATATTAGTTCTTGCAATTCATCTGAAGTAAAGTTGTGTTCATCCCACAGAACATAATAATGTGTTAACTTGCTTGTTCCTATACCACCATAATGGCTACAAAGATAAAAGTCAAACTCAAAAGGATGCACGATCTTTGTGTCAATAACAGTCCCAGATGGTACATTTCCAGTAGGACCCCCATCTTCTTTTTCATGGAAAAGGCGCGTCAAATGTCGTTTTTGCGCAATTACTACAGTTATGGTTGGCTTGTAATTTATTTTCTGAAAAGACCTTTTAAGATCTTGTAGTTCTTCTCTAAGCACCATATCAAATTGGCTTTCGCTAACCCCATCACGGAATAACACAATCTTCTTTGGTCTAGTTTCATTGAGTCTGGCAAATGTTTCCATGAGTTCAAGACACATATCACCAAAGTTAGAGATCTTTTCCTTTCGGTGGTCTTGCGGACGTACCCTAGCAGCATAACGATTTGCAATAGGCCAATTGAGGCTGGCAACAACAGCAGCTATCGATGGACTGGTAGAATTCCTAGACTTTGGATGATTAACATCTGCACCTAGAAACATTACAGTACCTTCACCCTTAAACTGAGGGAACCAATGAACGAGCTCTGCATTACTGCCTCCAAGTTTAGCATTGATCTTGATAGCAAGATTAGCCAGGAACTGGTCTCTTCCCATATTGGCATTATAAGATAAACAACACTGAGTAACTACCCCAACTTTAGTCTCGGAAATCCATTTCAGATACTTGTAACCATTGTTCCTGCCAGACATCACACAAAGGATAAACTGTGGAGGATATCCATCTTTCTTGGCAGCTTTATTGTTGACTCTTAAAAGCATCTCATGTAGTTTAACAACATTTGACAATGTTGACATGGCTGTGGACTCAAAGATTATAGGCTCCTCCATTTTGATACCTAAGCTATTGCTCCGCTTTAAAAGCTTAGAGATGAATTCAGGATTTAATCTTTTGCGTCCCCTCTCTGCAGAAGTGAAGTCAATTACTGCCCACCGCTGGATTTTTTTGCCATCTACCACAGATTTATCTAGAAAATTCCACTGACATTTCTCCTTGTCAACTGTTATGTCAATCAGCCTTCCATGAAGGTCCTTGAGCTTCAATAAAGGCGGTCTAATAACACGCCCTACCACGGTTGTCATGTTCATGTCAACTTTAATTCCAAAATTCACACTAACATCTCCCCTGTTTCAATATGGATACCATGAGAATTACATAGAAAATCAAAAGTACATTACTCAATCAAATGCTAGCAGTGCTAAATACCATACTCAGCCACACTCTTAACACTATTTCAAATGTGTGATGCTATCCCAACAGTTTTTTATGACAAAAAAAGAGACTAAACATAGACAACGCCCAACAGTAAAACAAACCAATGACAAGTAACTAGTGCAAAAAACGACGACATCAATAGAAAATTTGCATTCCTCCAAGTTCCCATAGAGTTTAGCTAGAGCCTCTGTACACTGCAGATCCATTTACACAATAAGTAAGTTTCACATAATATTTAAATTCTCTCAAAGACGGAAAATGTTGAGCTTAGATACAAATTGAAGACTGTAGATGAGGAAGGATGTAGGGGCAGTTTGTTCTTTGGAAAAATGCTTTCTAGTAAACATTTTCCTAGTTCTGCTATCTTTTTTCTGAAAAAAAGCCATTAAGTACGAACCATTCTAGCCTTTTTCAAGAAAATAACCAGCACTTTTCAAAATACAAAGTCATTTTCCTGATTAATCTTCTCAAGTCTTCTAACCTAAAAAAAAAAAAATCTATTTGATTTTTTTCAACTTTATTTGACCTATATAAAGTCATTTTTTCAAACATCAAAACATTATTGAGGAAAAAACATCAGAATCATCAAAAAATGAGAATATGAGAATGTTTAGAAGATATGACTTCTGTAATATTTGAGAATCAAAACTATTCAAACAACCAATAACATGAAAATATACCATTTTTAAAGAAAACGTTTTCTGTTGAGGATTTAATATATGACAAGTTGAGGTACCATACCCGCAAGGCCCATCATTTGTGCGTATCATGTCACAGATTAGATGTTCCCTAATGCTTGGATGAACTAGCGAGAGGGTCTTCAGCTTCTTGGCAACGTCACTGCCCATGCCACTATCCATATCACTATCTAAATCTTCCTTTCGAAACCTCTGCCCCTCGACCAAGATGCAGAATTCCATTGGGACATAATTCTTTCTATTGTTTTTGCCTAGATCCAAGCAGGGAACATCCATATGTATGATTTCAGTCCTGTACTTTTCCCTGAAATAATTCACAAGGCTAACCTGCTTAACTGGATTTTTTCCCTCAGGATCTTCAACTGGAAAATATATAGACCTTGTATTCATTTCAGTTAACCCCAAGACTGTATATTTTTGCTTGGTTTTTCGATGAGTTACAGTAACCTTCAGTCCTCTAAGTGCATTCTCAACTTCCCCTCTAAACCTTGGGAAATGACTCACACCAAATCCCTTTATATGTTCCGTAAGGAAGTCTATGACTGGCAAGCTCTTCCGAAATGCAAGGACCGAGTAATCAAGGCACAGAGCAAGACCATGAGATGTAGGCTTTAAGCTCTGTTGGAAACCCTGAAATGCTGCAAGCCCTCTTCCAAGATCATCTTCCTTATTGTAATGAACAGGATAGAAGCTTCGGCCAAGAGATATCATGCGCCTGTTTGGATTTTCTTTCATCACTACATCCATCCCCTGCAATATTTCTCGGGGAATTGATGGTGAGTTACCACTCAAATAATCCTTCAACTTGGAAAGCTTGAGCTCTTTAACAAGCTTTACAGAACATACAAAATTTCGATCTTTCTCATCTTCCCCAACTGATATTTTCACATTAAATATTCCAGTAGGCAATGGTACTGCACTGAAAATATTCTTCTCTCCATCATACGCAGTCATTGATAAAGGGAATTTGATCAGGTTATCAGAAGATAATCTGTTCCTGACCAAAGATAGATCTTGTTTGGAAACCTGTGGAGGACGACCCTGCTTCAAGGGCTTCTCTGATTTGACATCAAAATCATATTGTAGTATAGTCGTTTCAGGATCAAAATGAATTGCAAAGTGATTCACATGAAGCTTGACACGTCTAACTGCCTGCTTACCGCCTTTATCGGGGCGTGAAACCGGAGATAGGACTTCATTTCCTACCGAGGAAAACGATTATAGAGAGATAATGAAGTAATCACAGTAAGAACAATGCTTGTACATTGTTACTAATCCTTAATTGTCCAAACATAATATTCATTAGGACTTCATTTCCTACCGAGGAAAACGATTATAGAGAGATAATGAAGTAATCACAGTAAGAACAATGCTTGTACATTGTTACTAATCCTTAATTGTCCAAACATAATATTCATTAAAGATATAACTAAAAATGTACGAGTACAGTTGTAAAGCACTTCTTCTTCCACCTAAAAGTTTCAAAAAAACTTAATGAGTGTAAAAGTAAATTGCTGACACATAAAATCCCATATCAACAAATTAATGAAGAACAAAGGACAGCAGTAATTCCTGTTATGACTCCACTCCCCCAACCCACCCCAACCAAGAGTGTATCAATTCCTGTTTGAGAATTTTCTGAAAACCGCTTCTCCATTTATACAGTTTACCCAGCAAAAATAGCTTTTGAAGTGTCTTCCACAACATTAACTACTCATGTAATCACTTTTCAAGAACTGTAAAGAAAATTTTCAATTTAGGCTTTTGCTCTGCAGAGAAAATTTTCGGACCTCTTTTGACATTTATGACAATCAGAACTTTGAAACTGTCTGAATTGCTACTGCTACTGCTGAGTTTTAGCAGTGAAAGTAAGTTGAAGACAACATTAAAAACCGTTCCTTCGTGGCAATGTTTAATACCAATGATCATCCACCATGGTTAACCATTATCACCAAACATTAGCCGAACTTAATAACTTACAGAAAGGAAAAAGAAACAAAGAGATGTACCTGAGGAAGTAGATCCCTCTAACCGCGAAGCACTGTCATTTCCAGGTGCATAGGTATGAACCGGGGCTCTACCGACATTACTGCTGGCAATACTACTACTAGCATGAGTTGTATTAGAAGTTGTAGCAGCAGTAGGCTTCCACCGCTGTTGTGGATTACGAAGACGACCACCTCTTCCTCTATGGTTGTTTCTCCTCCCTCGGTCCATGTTTTGCCGTGTTTGAGAGAAATCAGAGCAATCAAGAGGGAAAAAAGTAGACACGGAGAAGGATATATAGAAACAGAGACAGGAAAGAAAATACTAGCCACGCGGAAGATAAGTTAACGTTCAAATGATTTTTCTTTCCTTTTTTGGTTTCCTTTTCTTAAAAGAAAATCTTGCATTTGGTAATTATATATTGATCTCTGTAATAATTTTTTACTTCATATCACAGGGGACAGGTACCATCAATCCTAATCCTAAACCAAGACTAGAGCGTTTGCACAGTGCATGCACATAGAATACTTAAGGCTTAAAATAAAGGTCAAAAAAGAAAAAGTAATTTCTTACCCAGAAAAATGAATAGAATACTTAAGGCTTAAAATAAGGTCAAAAAAGAAAAAGTGATTTCTTAAAGGCGGAAAAATGAATAGAATACTTAAGCCTTAAGGGTCGAAAAAGAAGAAGTAATGATGCTCATCAAGAACGATATAGCACAGTATTGTAATTTGCAAAGAATACGAAGATTCCATTTATATAAATTAATGTATAATGGAAAGGGAGTTAGCTTCTCATTATAGTTTCTTAGTTGCTTTATGCTTGAGAAGAATAAATATAAGAATTTTAAAGATATACATAAGCCAAATAAGTCAATTAATTTTAATAATAAAGTATATGTAATGGGTTGAAGTTTATTCCCATCTACATTGTGATAACAACTTAAAAATAAAAATAAATCAAATATTGGTTCTAGGAACAAAATAATTAAATGGTACTTCTCATACATAGACGTTATTTGTTAAATTGTTAATTCATGTGAAAAGAAAAAGAAGAAGAAGAAGAGGTAAGACTGTTGAATCATAACTATCAAATATATTTTAAATTAGTTATTGTTTCCATTAATCAAAACGGCTTTTCAATTTATTTTAAAAGAGACACAGAAGGTAAAACTCAAATACCTAAAATCATGTCTTTAACAATAATTTTTACTTTCATAAATACTCTAAACTTTACATAAATAATAAACAATAATTTAAACCTACTAAATCACAAATACTTAATATATCAAAGTTGTGATCTAAATTTAAGACCAGCGAGGAGATAAAAGAATAGCAAGTGGCGAACCAATAACTTGCCCTGGCCCTAAAACTTTGCCACATCTTGTTGTATAATTGAAAACTTATTATGCAATCTCCACATAAATAATAATAATAATAATAAAAACTAAAAATGAGCAAGTAATCATGTTGTACAAGGTATTTATCGATACTTTACTTGATTAGATAAGTTTCAAATAGATATTAAGGATCGTAAAGTAGACTCTAAGTATAAATTTTCTAGAACCTACTCCCACATTATAAAGTACAGATACAAGGTCTTCCTACCTTATATCTACCCTAAATCCTATACTCTAAGAAATATAAAGTATATTTTATTATATAAAATATTATTAAATAATATTAATAATTAAATAGTAAATAAAAACATTAAAATTTTTATGTGATAAATATTTTAGTAAAAAGAAAAGAGAGATTAAGTCTATAAATTAATAACCACAAATGGTTAAACCTAATGTCATATCTCTTTCTTTTTCTTATTTTCCTCTCTGACTTTAGGTTTTTTATTCTTTTGTCTTATTCTTTACCATTTACTAAGTAGTAAGATTGCAAAACTTTAAATGATTAAGGTATAAAAATTAATTTTTTAATTTCACACATTTTGTTATAAGTTTCGTAAATTTTACATATGAATGACTTATAATATCATTTATATATTACTTTTTTAATATCATATAAACTTAAAATTTATTAAAAAAATTATGTGTTTCATAAGATACCCTATATCTTGTAGATTTTATAGGATATAAGATACAAGTGGTTCGAAAGTGCTATAAAATAGATTCTAATTTCAAAATTTAAGAACATATACCTTACGGGATAAGATACCAGTAAAGTCTCATAACCTACTTACCCTAGGAAAAACACTGTCTTCATTCCCATCTACTACGAGAAAAACACCACCACATTTTAAACTTAAAGCCTTACACTTTTTTCTAACTCCTTAATTTCAAGTTTGGCTTTTTCTTCTCTTTTAACTAATATATTCTTCGCATCCTTCAAATCTAATTTTAATAAGATCTAGTGCTCATCATTGTATAAGAATGGTCTCAAACCTAATTTAAAAAAACAAGAATTTGATAAAACCTAATTCCCACCTGTAAACACCCCATTTTTGCCCTAGGAATGAACAATAATCAATAATAATCAATTTTTAATTTTTCCCAATTTTTTTCAATTTTTCTCTAATTTAGCATAAATAATAAAAATATTCAAAAAAAATAAAAATAAATAGGAAAACACATCAATTTTGAAAAATAATTTCAGAAATGGCAATAATAAGCAATAAATAATTTTTACAAATTTTTAAAATTTCAAAAAATACAAAAAAATAAAAAAATCGCATTGCATATATACAATTTGTGAAATTAGAAAAATCAGGAAAATGGGCTAGCTCAGCTGGTCCGGACCATGGCTTAAGGCGCGTGCAGGAGGGCTCGATCGTGGGTTCGAAACGTGGGGGAAGCAGTTTCCGCGTTTTGTGTTTTTCTTACTTATCCAGGACACGTGGTAGCCTCTGATTGGCTGGAGAGAACGCACGTGCCGGGCGCATGATCGTCTTCTACCTCGGGTCCGAGATCGCCGGCGGAAGAAAAAATTCGAATTTCGGCCGTTTCGATTTGATTTTTTGCACAAATCCAACAGATCTTCAACAGAATTGAGATAAACATCATCCAATTGAAATCAAATCTCAACAAATCAAAGGATTTACACGAATCGGAGTTGGTTTATTTAACCGTCGATCCGATTTGCTTCGATCGAAGGAAATCCAATCTTATCCAGCTCGATTTGAAGCACCTATAAATAGAGGAGGAGTGGAGGAAGCCAAAGCACGGATCACAATTGAGAGAAAGTGAGAAAAGAAAGCAAATCGAAAAGCATTGGAGGAAACCCAAAACCGCGATCGCCGACCGGAGCTGAGCCACCACCAGGAGATGTTCTGAGAGCGAACCACCGCCACCATTGGATTCACCACCCTCGAGAAGCTAGGATTCAACACCTCACCCGTTGCAAAAAGGCCACCGGAACGCCGTGAACGAGCACTCCTCGCCGCCGTGACCGACCGATCCGACTCGACCCAATTCGACCCAACCGACCCGACCCGCGCGCCGACCTGGATCCAGGTAAGTCGGATTTTCCAATTTTTTCCAATTTATTTATTTATTTTGTTTATTTATTTTTATTCCGATTTTATTTATTATTTGTTATTTATTTTTTAATTTTTTGGTTATTTATTTATTTATTTGTTTATGTTTTATTTTCAACAAATAGGAAAATGGTAGAAATTAGATTTTTCTAGGATTTAATAATTTAAAAATAGTAAAATAATAATAAAAAATATAATAAAAATAGATAATAAAAATGTAGAAAATAATTAAAAATATTAGAAAAATAATAATAAAACTTTATATTTTAAAATAAGATAGATAATAACTTAGGATAAAATTTTTAACAAAAATTCATAAAAATTAGGAAAAATTAATAAAAATCATAAAAAAATAATAAATAAAAATAATAAAAAACTATAAAAATCATGAAAACTAGGAAAAATTGTAGAAGAATAATAAAAATCATAAAAATAATAAAAAATCATAAAAATTACAAAAAAACATAAAAATCATTAAAAAAATTCAAAAATTACAAAAAATTATAAAAATGAGTTTTAGCACTTAGAAAAATCATTTTCTTCAAATAAATCCAAAATTGATGTTTTCCCTAAAAATCATTTTCAAAATCAAATTAAAGCTTAGGCTTAGATTTTTAGAAAAAATCCCAAAAATGATAAAAACATAAATCAAAAGAGACTTCAAAACTAAAATTCACAAACACACTTAAAGTTTTCAGAAAAGCGAGCTACGGCTTGTTTGATCCTGTATAGCAGGTACGTAGGCACCCATTCTGGGCAACCTATAAAATAAATGAAAAAAATCATTTTCTTGAAATAATTCAAAACACCATAAAAAGTAACAAAAACAAAATAAAAAACATTTCTAAAAAGGAACAATTTTAGGAGATTAGGTGGTAACCTTAAGGTTTTAATAGGTTAGCCTCCGGACTTAGAAACTCTGGTTTTCCCTTTTCCTCTTTTCACAAAAACGAGAAGAGGAAATAACGACGACTAGTGGTCCAAATTAAGGCTAATCCGCTCCTTTAGTCTCAATTCAATATTTCCCAACAACAGTTGGGTAGCGACTTCAAAAATCAAACGAAATTCCTAACTCAAGTCGAGGATCTATATTAGATGAGCATAAGGTCTAGTCTAGATCGGATTAGGAATGGGAATTCAAAAATTAAACTCGACAGGATGGCGACTCCGCTGGGGATCCATGCCAGTAGGCTAGCCACCTGAATCTCTTGGAATTGTTCTCTTTAAGAAATGTGTTTCAGTTATTATTATGTTACTAACTTTTCAGGGATTAGTTAGATTTTTAGTTTTCTTTATTGTGGGGGTTTGCATGCATATGTTTGTGTGAATAGATGCGGTCGAACCCGAACCGTCCTAAAAACCTAAGACGGGGAGCCATTGTGTAGGTTTCGGGCGAAGTGAGTTGATCACCGTTCGGAACCGATTAGGCTACCCCACCCAATGCTTCGATATGGCCTGAGATCTATTTCTCCGAGAATGCGGGAGGCCATAGAGCTTGGGGACCAGTTAGAACCAACCTATTTGCATCCATAACATCATAAGGTTGACAATTGATGATGATGTAATGGTTTGTTGTTTTGTTCATGGAGTTCAAATCTATTTCCCTGTAATGTTTTCATAGTTCTATTTGTAATTAGGTCATTTCTTATTGTAATAGATGGCTAGCACCGCAGTTGACTGCCTCCTCCACAAAGAAATTCGGGTGTACAAACCTTTGGACCCAAAGTTGGTATTGGACTATTGGTTTACCTTATACAACCTAGAGGAGCAGGCCTTCATCCAACAAAAAATCGACCCCATCCTCTCACTAACAAAGATAGAGGCGAATTTGCCTTTGGTACGGGCCATGTTCCAATTATGGGAAATCGAGCCCGCAGCTTTCTTTATCGGGCCGCATGAGTTCACCCCTACTCTGGAGGAGTACACCCAGCTGCTACAGGCTCCAGCACTGACTGACCAAATCTATGCACCAGGCCTTGAGGCCGGGTCAGCCGGTACCTTCAGCAGATTACTAGGCATCCGTAAAACAGCAGTCAACAAAGCCCTAGCAGACAGTAATGGATATTGCATACGGATGGATGATTTAGAAGCCTAGTTCATCGCCCGAGAGGACAATGGGGATAGAAAGGACATCCTGTATGGGGACCCCAAGACTTACAAACAGAGAAGGGTGAATGCTTTCATCTTGACAGCTTTCGCCACCATACTGTTCCCCACCGGGACCTTCTATATTCACTACCGGGTTGCAGAGCTGGTAACCCAATTCCTGGAGGGAAGATCTTACATCCCGGCTCTATTAGCTGAATAGATCCGGAACTTGAATTTCCTCAAGAAGAAAGGCCATAGGATCCTCCACTTAAGCCTCAACCTTCTATTGATATGGTTCGTAAGCCACCTTAAGTGCTTCGGGCTGAACATGGTCTGAAAAACCTTAGCCCAGCAGGTGGATCTTGTGGATTCATGTATAGAAAAGGTGAAGCTACCCGACGACCTTACCAACCACAGTTGGGTAGAGGTGCTTAGAAGCTTCAGTGCCGAAGATATTCTATGGACAGCTAGGTGGAGTTGCTGTGACAAGATTATTTTGACTTGCAGTAATTTCCAAGTCGTACCTTTAATCGGAATCAGCGGATGTATTGGATATCACCCCAACTCGGTGGTCCGCCAGTTTGGTACTATCCAAGACATAGTTTATCGGCCCTCGCTGGAAGCAGTTACCTTTGAGTGTTAAGATCCGAACCTGTTGGTAGCTGAGAAGTTTGTTAAGCTGGCAGAGGTCAAAGCACTTTGGGAAGCCAAAATTAAAAGCCCGAATGTGGACCTTAGGGAGCTAGATGGCGAAGTGGGAAAGCACCGAGCCACCAGAGAATTTGTAATCCGCCAGCTATACCAGATAGGGGAAAGAGCATACCGGGTTCCAGATGTCACTCAACCGAGGCCAGACAAGATCAATCCAGAGTTGGAAGTCTACCTAGAGCAGGTCAAGGCCCGAATGGAGGTATACTTTGAAGCAGCAAATTATAAGAAAGATATCTGGAAGGGACGTTTCAAAGAATCCGACCAAAGGAACAAAGCCTTGGAAGCCTAGTTGGAAAAGACTAAAGCCAGAATCGAAGAACTGGAAGCCGTCATCAACGGGAACTCTGAGCCTCCACAACAGAAGACTAAAAGAACTAGGAAGTAGATCATTATTTGTAATCTTTTACTTTGATTATCGAACTCCAAAATTTTCAATATTAATAAAAGTAAAGTTTCAATATTATATCGTCAATCAGTTGTCAACCCTTTTATTTTTAGCATCCGTGTGACACATGCATATCATTTTGCATTCATTACACTAAAAAAAAAAAAAAACAAAATGTGTGCCCAGGTATCAAGATAGTTCCCAAGCAACCGAACCCTCCTAGAAGTCTAATTCTCACACGTTCAAGAACAAAAATGGAGAACAGTAGCGACAACCGCAACAACACCAATGCTGAAGCTACATCGGACTCCAGGATCATGTCCCTAGAACAAATGGTCTAACAATTGGCTGCCCAGGTTCACCTCTTAACTAAAAGCATCGGCCTCCTGCGCAACACTCAGCCAACCCAGGAAGAACATTCAAGGGCCAGAAAAGGGAAAGCAGTGGAGGGACAGCCTTCGGAATATGAAGAGATCAATTCCCACCTTAACCCAGCCTTCGAATATGAGCCGAAGGTCAACCAGGGGCCGACCTTTGACGACCTGAAAAGGGAGATGGAAGAGAGGCAGAAGGAGATGGAGAAGCGACTCTTCCAACAGCTCCATGATAAAATGAAAACGATTGAGGGCCCTGATGGTTTTGAACAGGCCGGAATCACCAATTTGTCAGCATACAGGGAAGAGGTATACCTGGAGAAGTTCATGACCCCAGAGTTTGAAAAGTATGATGGGACCGGCTGCCCCAAAATGCATACCAGGCTATATGCCCGAAAAATGAGCAAGTATGCTCAATACGACCAGCTCATGCTCCAAACATTCTAAGACAGCCTCACAGGCCCTGCACTGGTCTGGTATGCCCACCTGGACTTCAACATTGTCAACACTTGGGAAAAGCTAGGCCGGGCATTCTATGACCAGTATAAGTTCAATATTGAAGTCGCCCCATCTGTAATCGACCTGGGGAGTCTCCAAAAAAGACATGCTGAGCCGTTCAAGGAGTATGCTCAGCGCTGGAGAGCCTAGGCCGCCAGGGTAGCAATCCTGATATCTGAGAAGGAATTGACATCTATATTTGTCAATACCCTGGACAAGACCTACTTTTCACACTTGATAGGCCAGACCTCATCCAGTTTTGCAGAGGTAGTGGCTGCGGGATGTAGGATTGAGAATGCCATCACCACCGCCAGACTCCAAACAATGGAGCCTCCTAGGGTCACACCAACACAAAAGCCCTTAGGAGGAAACAGAGCTAAAGAATCCACCGTCAGCAGGGTTCATTCCGATAAGGCAGAAAAATCTGAGACTCGTGTGACATTCCAGACCACGAGTACCCCAGCCCAACAACCCACGACAGGTCATACCCAGGCCGTCAGGGTCCCAAGGCAGTTCACTCCAATCCCCATACTGCTCAGTCAGGTCTTCGCTCGGTTAAGGGCAGACAACTTGATCAGTTTCGAGATCCCCAATGACCGATATAGGCCCAAGAATTTCGACTCAAGTGTGACTACCATATGGGTCAGGAGGGGCATTCTACAAATAGGTGCTGGAGGCTCCGGCACAAGATCCAAGACTTAATTGATGCAGGAATCACACAGCTGGATTTTGTGAATGCTCCAGCACCCAATGTCAACACCAACCCGCTGCCCAATCACAAGCCCACCATTAATATGATCACATCTGAGGAGTCGACTCCCAAAGAAGCCCCTAAGCAGAATACGACGGAGCAACAGAAGAAGCAATCCCACCAAGCTCCAGAAGAAGTACCAAAGGCACACATTAAAAGAAGGTGGTTAGCCGGAGACCCAAAGGTCGACACTTTGGGAGAATCACACGGGAGATTTCAGTATTTGGTAAACTATTCTTATACCCCGACTGGGCAAGGGCCGCCTAGTGGATGGGGGCCGGAATTTGAGAAGGAAGACAACTCAGTAAAGTAAGAGGGGAAGATTATCAACATGATCAATTCTCATCAGAAGCCCAGGATTATACAGTGCTATGAGGGATAACCAATTGAGGTACAAATCCTAAGGAAAAGATATGTATTCAATGTCCCGATACCAGGAAAAAATTACAAGGCTGCACCGTTTGACTATCGAGCCCTCAAACAAGAGCGACCTCCTATGGTGGGAGGCATCACCCGCTCTGGGAGATTATACGATCCAAAGTATAAAGGCCCGACTGAAGAGCCCAATGTGGAAAAAGGAGAGGAAGAGGAAGAGGGACTCGCCGCGTTTACAAAGATGGTTAAGGCGAGTGAATACAGGATAATGGAACAATTAAATAAAGTTCCAACATAGATATCACTCATGGGCCTTCTCACAGCATCCGAGCCCCATAGGGAAGCACTCTTTAAAGTGCTAAAACAGACTCAGGTCCCAGAGGTCATCGCTACAGACAAAATAGGTTACGTGGCGGACTCCATCTTTACAATGGACCAAATATCTTTCTCTCCGAAAGAGCTAAGAGAAGAAGGAGACCAACATACCAAACCACCGTTCATAGTAGTCAGGTGCTATGACACCATTGTCTCCCGGGTACTTATCAACAACGGTTCATCCCTCAACGTTTGCCCATTGGCAACGCTCGACTTATTGGGGGTCGATCCAAGCAACATAAAACCTAGCTCCACGGGGGTCAGAGCTTTCGACGGGTCAAAAAGAGACATAGTGGGGGAAGTGAACCTACCAGTGGAAATTGGTACACAAGTATTCCACATCTCCTTCCAGGTCCTCGACATCCCAAGATCTTTCAACCTGCTTTTGGGACGACCTTGGATACATGATGTTGGAGCCATCCCCTCTAGTCTCCACCAAAAGGTCAAATTCATTGCAAGCGGGCAAATAGTCACAGTACTAGGCAAACAGGATTACACCATATACAAAGAGACTGTCATACCATATATTGGGGAAGAAGGTTCAGAAGACCTGGGATTGCAGATTTTCAATGAAGTGAACGTGGTGACCAGCAAGGAGGGCCATCAGTTTAAAGAGGGATAGCACGGGACGTTTGGACTGGGGTACATTCCTACGGCCGTAGAAGAAGCGCAAACAAGAGGTGTCAAAAGGCAGAATAAAGGGGAAGCTGATCGATACCCAGATGTGCATCCCACCTCTCCAACAATCTTTCCGAAAGGCAAACATCATTCCAGAGCTTCGGATAAACGAGGAGGACGATAGCAAAGGGAAATTAACCCCTCGCACGTCCAACCAGCATCCAGCTCTGAACAATTGGTTTTGTTATCCTATCAATAGCGCTAGGTTAGCTCAAAAAGTAGAGAAAATTTATTAAACAGATTTTATTGAGACTCTATCAAATTCAATTACAGTTTGTTATATGCTTTCATTTTTATGTTACTCAGATCTCCCACCATCGAACATCAGGGATATTTCGCGCAGGTAGAAAGTAAAAACGCTGATATTGTTTCCAATGCTACTGGGTCAGTTGTTGAAGGTGATATCTTATACTAAAAAATAATACAAGAAAATTGGCAAAAACATGAACAAAGCGGAATTTCGATCGACGAGCCTGTGGAGACAGTAAATCTAGGAAGCATGGAAAACCCTAAGAACCTCAAAATCGGGACCAGTTTGAGTGCCGAGCAAAAATGTGAGATAACTGAGCTATTAACGGAATATGTGGATGTGTTTGCTTGGTCATATGGTGACATACTAGGGCTAGACCAATCAATAGTAGTTCATAGGCTTCCAACAAGGGAAGATGTCAAACCTAAAAAACAAAAACTGAGAAGATTTAGACCCGGCATCTTACTAAAGATTAAAGAAGAAGTCAAGAAACTGCTAAAAGTAGGGTTCATTGAAGTATCCGACTACCTAGAATGGGTAGCAAACATAGTTCCCGTTATGAAAAAGAATGGAAAAGTACGCGTATGCGTAGACTTTCGGGACTTAAACCAAGCCACGCCAAAGGATAACTTCCCCCTACCTCACATTGATGTTCTAGTAGACAACACTGCGGGAAATCATCTCTTCTCATTCATGGACGGTTTCTCAAGATATAATCAAATAAAAATGGCTGAAGAAGATAAAACCAAAACGACTTTCATCACAACATGGGGAACTTTCTGTTACAAAGTCATGCCCTTCGGTTTGAAAAACGTCGAGGCAACGTATCAGAGAGCCATGGTCGCAATACTTCATGACATGATGCATCGAGAGGTTGAAGTATATGTCGACGACATGGTAGCCAAATCCAAAGAAGGAGAAAGCCATATAGATATCCTGAGGAAATTGTTTAGATGACTGAGAAAATTTCAGCTTAAGTTAAATCCAGAAAAATGTACTTTCGGGGTCACAACGGGGAAATTGTTAGGGTTCGTCATAAGCTAGGAAGGCATTAAAATTGACCCTGACAAGGTAAAATCCATATTAGAGTTACCTTCCCCACACTCCATTAAAGAAGTAAGAAGCTTGCTGGGAAGATTAAATTATATAGCTCGTTTTATCTCACAGCTCACCGACAAATGCCGGCCACTATTCCGTCTGTTGAAGAAGAATGCCATAATAGAATGGGACGACGAATGCGAAGAGGCATTCAGGACGATCAAAGACTACCTTATAAAACCTCCGGTCTTGATAGTCCTAAAACAAGGAAAACCCTTATTCTTATACCTCACTATACTCCTTGAATCCATTGGATGTGTGCTAGGGCAGAAAGATGACGAGGGAAGAGAGCGTTCCATATATTATCTGAGCAAGAAGTTCACAAATGGGGAACAAAGGTACTCAGAGGTGGAGAAGACTTGTTGTGCTCTAATTTAGGTCATGCATCGACTAAGGCAATACACCCTTTACTACCATATTGAGCTGCTAACAAGACATGATCCTTTGAAATATTTGGCAAAGAAGCCAGCTTTGATAAGGAGAATCTCTAAGTGGCAAATGCTCCTATCCGAGTTCGACATCACATACATAAATCAGAACTCGATGAAAGGGCAAGCCTTAGCCGACCAATTGGCGGAACACCCTGTCAAGACAGATTCCCAAGAACTACAAGCCTAATTTCCAGATGAGAATATATTAACAATGGAAGATACGCCGATAGAAGACTTTGGGATAGAGCAGAACCCGAAATGGAAACTGTTTTTCGATGGAGCCGCCAACGTATTCAGTTGTGGGGTTGGGGCAATATTGATATCCCCAAACGGCACTCAATTCCCTGCAGCGACAAGACTTACATTTCCCTATACCAATAATATCGCAGAATATGAAGCATGTATTCTTGGCCTCAAAATGGCTTGCCAAATGGGAATCCGTGAATTAGAAGTATATGGGGATTCGTCGCTCATCATACTACAAACAAGAGGGGAATACAAGACTAAAGACCCCAAACTGGTACCGTATCATCAACACTTGATAAAGCTAATTGAAGAATTCAAGGCATTCACTTTCACATACATCCCGAGAACTCAGAATCAGTTTGCAGATGCACTAGCCACACTAGCATCTATGATCCAGATAACAGGGGGCACTGAAGTTCAACCGATGAAAATAGACATTGAAAGTCGGCCCGCCTACTGTTTAACCATTGAAAAGATACAAGATGACAAGCCCTGGTATCACGACATCAAGACCTTCCTCCAAGAAAGTAAATACCCTGAAATAGCTAGCAAGAATGACCAAAGAACACTCAGAAGGTTAGCGAGTCATTTCCTATTAAGTGGGTCTATACTTTACAAAAGATCATATGATACCACCTTATTGAGATGTGTGGACAAAAATGAAGCATGTGAACTGATGAAGGAAGTACATGAAGGAGTATGTAGACCTCATATGAATGGCTACATGTTGGCTCGCAAAATCATGAGGTCTACGCGAACCGGATAAATGCTCCACCCAATAGCGATTGATTACTTCACCAAATGGGTAGAAGCTTCATCATATGCCAATGTCACAAAGGAGGTAATAGTCCGCTTCCTAAAACGGGACATAATAGCCCAATATGGAGTTCCTGAGTCTATCATCACCGACAACAGTACCAATCTCAACAACAAATCGATGACAAGTTTATGTCAACAATTCCACATAAACCACAGAAATTCAACTCCCTACCGACCTCAAATGAACGGGGCAGTAGAAGCAACTAACAAAAATATCAAGAAGATCATCGAGTAAATGACAATAACTTACAAAGATTGGCACGAAATGTTACCGTTTGCTCTCATGGCTTATAGGACTTCAATAAGAACATCTACGGGAGCCACCCCTTATTCATTAGTATATGGTATAGAAGCAGTGCTACCAGTTGAAGTCGAAATACCATCATTCAGAATCTTGTCAGAAACTCAGTTAACCGAATCAGACTGGGTAAAGAAGAGGCTTGATCAACTGAACCTGATTGATGAAAGAAGACTTACCGCACTATGTCATGGCCAGTGTTACCAACAAAGAATGGCCCGAGCATTTAACAAGAAGATGAGACCTTGATACTTCAAAGAAGGGGATCTGGTGCTAAAGAAGGTTCTCCCAAATGCCCAAGACTCTAGAGGAAAATTCACCCCAAACTATGAAGGCCCCTATGTGGTGAAAAAGGTTCTGTCATGAGGTGCTTTGATATTAACTCAGATGGATGGTCCAGAATTGAGAGACCCCATTAACACAGATGCTGTAAAGATGTACTATCCTTAGGCAAGGGAATTGAAATTTTGCCAATGTTTATGAAAGCCAATGTTCGATATAAATTTCGTTGAGTCGAGTTTTTACTTTTTGCAAGCAAAGTTAATATCCCTAAATGGTCAATAATCCCAATCAATTCTCATCACAGCAAATACACCTAAACACATTACCCACCACTTCGTCAATGAAAGATAAACACTAAAATGATAATGAATCTCAATATATTTGGTAATATAATTCTATCTACTTGCGAGCATTAGAACTTAGCGCATTATTAGGATAACATTACCGTCAAAAGAGCCGTGTGTGCACGAAGAAAAGGAGCACATCAAGATTTTCAACCCCGGGTCAAGATAAGAAGAGGTGAAGCAGAAGCAAACTAGCTCGAATGTTCGGTTGTTTGGGGGCTATCTACGATAAACTGGCAAGCATATTAAAATAACTATCATCATATCATGAAAGGCATCACATCATTTAGCTCAATCAGTAGAAAGCATATTCAGAAGCATAAGATAAGTCAGCCCATAGTTAGGCACTTGTCTAAACATTTCCTTTAATAGGGTAGTCAGCCCAAAAAGGGGCACTTCCCTAAATCCTCTCTTAAGGTTAGCCCATAGGGGGCACCTTTTTGAGATATCATTCCCTTTAATAGGGTAGTCAGCCCAAAAAGGGGCACTTCCCTAGATCTTTTCTAAGGTCAGCCTATAAAGGCACCTTTTTGAGATATCAATTTTATCTTAGGTCAGTCAGCCCAAGATGGGTACTTTCATAAAGCATCATCTCTTAAGGTTAGCTCATAGGGGGCACCTTTTTGAGATATCAATTTTATCTTAGGTCAGTCAGCCCAAGATGGGCACTTTCCTAAACATCCTCTCTTAAGGTCAGCTCATAAGGGCACTTTTTGAGACACTCTATCATAAGTTAGTCAGCTCAAGATGGGCACTTTCCTAAATATCCGTTCTCAAGGTCAGCTCATAAGGGCACTTTTTGAGACAACTCTATCATAGGTTAGTTAGCCCAAGATGGGCACTCTCCTAAAAATTTGTTCTTAAGGTCAACTCATAAAGGCACTTTTTGAGACAATTCTATCATAGGTTAGTCAGCCCAAGATGGGCACTTTCCTAAAAATCTGTTCTCAATGTCAGCTCATAAGGGCACTTTTTGAGACAATTATATCATAGGTTAGTCAGCCCAAGATGGGCACTTTCCTAAAAATCTATCTCAGGCATTTTATCAAAGGTTAGTCAGCCCATGAGGGGCACTTTCCTAGACTCTCCCGATTAGTCAGCTCGTGGGGCACTTTTCGGAAATATTCTTCCAAACAGTTGCTAGTCTAACTAGACGCTTCTGTTGACAGGTAGCCAGCTCATAAGGGCGCTTCCTAAGTAAATTTTCTTTCCAAGGTTGCTAGTCTGATAAGACGCTTCCTATCATCATTTCTTCCACACAATGCTTGAGGTGTTTCCTATCGCCAATTAGTCAGCCCATAAAGCACTTTTTTTTGGAAGGAACATTACTCTAAATTGTTAGGATCATCTTAAATCGTGGGATTATTAGCTCTTGGAGCATTTTTCTATCAAGAAAAAAGTTTTTTTTTTTTTTTTTTCAGATAACCAGCCAAACCAAGGCGTTATCTAATCAAGAGGCCAAAAATGGCATCTTTTTTGTCTTTGTAATTAAGTTTTTCAAATTTTACCATAAAGAGGGGCAGCTGTAAACACCCCATTTTTGCCTTAGGAATGAACAATAATCAATTTTCAATTTTTCCCAATTTTTTCCATTTTTTCTCTAATTTAGCATAAATAATAAAAATATTCAAAATAAATAAAAATAAATAGGAAAACACATCAATTTTGAAAAATGATTTCAGAAATGGCAATAATAAGCAATAAATAATTTTTACAAATTTTTGAAATTTCAAAAAATACAAAAAAATAAAAAAATCGCAATACATATATGCAATTTGCAAAATTAGAAAAATCAGGAAAATAGGCTAGCCCAGCTGATCCAGACCATGGCTTAAGGCACGCGTGGGAGGGCTCGATCGCGGGTTCGAAACGCGGGGGAAGCAGTTTCTGTGTTTTGTGTTTTTCTTACTTATCCAGGACACGTGGCAGCCTCTGATTAGCTGGAGGGAACGCACGCGCCGGGCGCATGATCGTCTTCTACCTCGGGTTCGAGATCCCCGGCGGAACAAAAAATTCGAATTTCGGCCGTTTTGATTCGATTTTTTGTACAAATCCAACAGATCTTCAACAGAATTGAGATAAACATCATCCAGTTGGAATCAAATCTCAACAAATCAAAGGATTTACACGAATCGGAGTTGGTTTATTTAACCGTCGATCCGATTTGCTTCGATCAGAGGAAATCCGAGCTTATCCAGCTCGATTTGAAGCACCTATAAATAGAGGAGGAGTAGAGGAAGCCAAAGCACGGATCACAATTGAGAGAAAGTGAGAAAAGAAAGCAAATCAGAGAGCATCGGAGGAAACCCAAAACCGCGATCGCCGACCGGAGTTGAGCCACCACCAGGAGACGTTCTGAGAGCGAACCACTGCCACCATTGGATTCACCACCCTCGATGCAAAAGGCCGCCGAAACGCCGTGAACGAGCACTCCCCGCCGCCATGACCGACCGATCCGACCCGACCAACCCGACCCGCGCGCCAACCTGGATCCAGGTAAGTCGGATTTTCCGGATTTTTCCAATTTATTTATTTATTTTGTTTATTTATTTTTATTCCAATTTTATTTATTATTTGTTATTTATTTATTAATTTGTTGGTTATTTATTTATTTATTTGTTTATGTTTTATTTTCAATAAATAGGAAAATGGTAGAAATTAGATTTTTCTAGGATTTAATAATGTAAAAATAGTAAAATAATAATAAAAAAAATAGATAATAAAAATTTAGAAAATAATTAAAAATATTAGAAAAATAATAATAAAACTTTAGATTTTAAAATAAGATAGATAATAACTTAGGATAAATTTTTTAAAAAAAATTCATAAAAATTAGGAAAAATTAATAAAAATCATAAAAAAATAAAAAATAAAAAACTATAAAAATCATGAAAACTTAGAAAAATTGTAGAAGAATAATAAAAATCATAAAAAAAATCATAAAAAAATCATAAAAATCATAAAAATTACAAAAAAAAAATCGTAAAAAAAATCAAAAATTACAAAAAATTATAAAAATGAGTTTTAGCACTTAGAAAAATCATTTTCTTCAAATAAATCCAAAATTGATGTTTTCCCTAAAAATCATTTTCAAAATCAAATTAAAGCTTAGGCTTAGATTTTTAGAAAAAATCCCAAAAATAATAAAAACATAAATCAAAAGAGATTTCAAAACTAAAATTCACAAACACACTTAAAGTTTTCATAAAAGCGAATTACGGCTTGTTTGATCCTGTATAGCAGGTATGTAGGCACCCATTCGGGACAACCCATAAAATAAATGAAAAAAATCATTTTCTTGAAATAATTCAAAACACCATAAAAAGTAACAGAAACAAAATAAAAGACATTTCTAAAAAGGAACAATTTTAGGAGATTAGGTGGTAATCGTAAGGTTTTAATAGGTTAGCCTCCGGACTTAGAAACTCTGGTTTTCCCTTTTCCTCTTTTCACAAAAACGAGAAGAGGAAATAATGATGACTAGTGGTCCAAATTAAGACTAATCCGCTCCTTTAGTCTTAATTCAATATTTCCCAACAACAGTTGGGTGGCGACTCCAAAAATCAAACGAAATTCCTAACTTAAGTCGAGGATCTATATTAGATGAGCATAGGGTCTAGTCTAGATCGGATTAGGAATGGGAATTCAAAAATTAGACTCGACACCACCCATGTACTCTATTATTCTCCATCAAGTTTTTGTTTTTCAAATTGCAATCAAATTTGCATAAAGTTTATAAATTGGAACCTAAGAGAGATAGCGTACTGTGTTTTCGTTTAAACTATGAAGAAGAGCTACAATGAAGTTATGGGAGTGAACATGAAGAGGAATAAATAGTAGGTGGAAAAAAAATAATAAGGTGGAGTCAAATTAAGTGCTACTCATTTAAATATAATAGATGATGGAAATAAATGGGTACAAATATAGATATGATGTACTAGTATATATTAAGTATAAACTAGTTGTAATTAAATCAATAATTAATGTAACTCATGGTTACTAAAATAGTTGAGGGTTGCTTAAAAGGAATTGATACGACTCTCAAATCCTTATAGTCGATTCACCACAATCATTGTAAATGATTGGTAAGGACACAAGAGATTCAAAAGGGGATTGCAATAAATGAATAATCCATGGATAACTCAAGAGAGTTATTGATATAATTACTAAAGGTGAGTAGGTTCGATTGCGATATGGTCATGTGCATGCTATGTGATCTTCGCACTACACATGAATCTAGAGGAATGACGTGTAATGGCACGCATAAAGATGATCAAGGGTAAGTAGGATGGAAAAAGGAATAGGCAGTCCTAGTAAACTCAAACACAGTGGTGATAGTTCTTCTAATAATTTAGGGTTTAATCTTTCAAGAGGGTAATTTGGCAGAGTAACAGTGTTTTTCTAAATTATCTCTCTCTTCTCCCCAAATAGAGAATGTTTGTGGGTATTTATATGGATTTGGCCATCTATGTCATCCATCGGATCATGTTAGCCATCAACGATCTAGATGAACCCCCTCTTAATATGAAGAAGCATACATTAGGCATATACGTGACCAAATCCAATGAAGGCCTTTTTTAGGTGTGTGAGTCTTATGGAAATGATTGATAATGGGTAGCCCATTCTAATAAGCCCTACTTTAAACTCACCATGCTAAATCTCCCTTGATCATTCCAAAGTTATGAACTTGACTCTCTAGGCTCTATTACTTTAGCCCAAAAAGTCAATTCTAATTAATTAATGGTTAAAAGGCCCTAAATTGCATTTAGCCCTCTATAAATACAAACACAAAGATAAGATAATAAAGAAAAGGTGGCTAGTAAACCCTATAATAAACTTTTAAGACATCCAAAGGGTAAAAGTGTAAATAACTAAAAATTTTATGATATAAATTGAGTGAAAAGGCAATCTATATTTGTTGTGATTTAATCATGTCATTCAAATGGCATGACATGCTGGTAGGATTATAATAACTCTAAAGTCCCATTCAAATGGCAACCTCCTATCATTTGTATGAAACTTTGTTTTTGGGCTACGTAAAGATGATGGGCTTCAAGCATAGGGATGAGAAGGTGGACTATTAAAAAATCAGTGAGTTCTACCTTATCATCTAAAAGGCCTCTATTTGTTGTTTAAAGGCACACCCTATACAACTAACCTTGGATCCCTACACTTTTTAACAAATCTAATAATCATTTCTCGAACTTAACTTACTCCTCAACTCTTTAGTTTGATGGTTTGGACTATTGGTCACATCATCACCTCGAGTCCATTGAAGATTTAACCTCAAAGCTATAGCCATGTAATTTCTTGAAATAAAAAAGGACCATGAGTGACAAATAAGTTTCATTTCCCCTTCTTTTTCTTGATTAAGGACATTTGATCCTTGTAAACCTCCTCAAGTCTCATAAGCAACAAGTTGAACCCCAAGTATCCTTCTCAAATGAGTACATGCTCCTAAACCTTCATACATTGTACGTCTATCATATTGTCATGGCCTACCAAAAACCACATGTGCCACATCTATTAGGACCATGTTACACATTACCTTATCCTTATATAGTCATACTTCCTAATGGATAATGGAATCTTAACTTGCTAGTGCTATAAGCTACACCCTGATTATTAAAACCAATGAATTCCATAAGGCTCAGGATGCATTGTAGTTTAGGCTAATGTTCATATGGTAGCCTTCAAGTGTTTGAATGGAAAGACAAACCTTTTGTGATCACTAAGTTTTACCTTGTTGTTCGAATGGCCTCTATTTGCTATTTGGACGACACGCCCTATATAGCTACCCCTTGGTCTTTTACACTTCTTGATAGCTTTAACAATCATTTGTTGGACCTAGCTAGGTTGACAATTCAAACTATTAATCACATCATGGAACTTCATCTAAATGGAGCTATGTGTCATTTGAGCAAAATCCAAAGCCTCAATGTGTAGATAATAGGGATTTTATCATAACAAACTCTATGTCATTACATAGTCAAGGGCTTTAGAGACCTTTGTGCAAAACCTTATCAACTTTTAGCCAACTTTTATGCAATTCTTTCTAGTTTTCATAGCCTAGCCTATTTTTACACATTTCTTGAGAAATCCATACCATTTGCAAGTAGTGGAGCAATTCTCACATGAATCAAAGGCCTTAGAGATCTTTATTCTTAAGAAGAATAAGATTTATATTCCCCATTCTAGATTTTTATCATGGATTGCTTTTACATACTTATAGATTTTGATCATAATACAATCATAAATTAGATGTTTGCTTGTGATATTGAATGGATGTGATTATGGTATTTTTATGCTAAATATTTAAATATTTGTCTTTTTTGATCCTTTGGTTCATTAAGTATGTGTTTTACAATTATGGAACTCATGAAGTATTAGGTTATGCTTAAAAGAACCTAATTTAACCAACTCCATGATATACTAATTTTGATTTTATATAAGACATAAGAATATGCACTATAATTGGATTGGGCTTATAACATTAATTGATTAATTAATTAAAGGGTTAATGTCACTATTACTACCAAAACTTTACCTAATTTTTCAATTTAATACCTAAACTTTAAAATAGGTTAATTTGATACCTAACTAAAGTTTTTTAGTATAGTTATAGTACTTTGCTTCACTCTATTAACGTTTGTTTGCTAACATGGCCTACCCATCTACTCACTTATTAACATGTATCTTAATAGAGCTATGTAGATTAAAAATAATACAAGTTAGCGGCTACATAGATGATGATGTGGAATGGGATCTAATATAGAAAACACATAAGAGAAAGATTGGAAAAAAAATATTCAAGTTAGGGAAAAAAAATGTATAGTTCAATTGTAAAATAATCATAACCACATAAAGTAAGCCTAATTAAGGGGAAGAAAAAAGCCTACTATCCCTTATGTCTTGATTGAACAAACACCAAGCTCCAAATTAAACCCTAACCCTAATGTAAGAGAGAACAACATAAAGAAACCCAGTTTAGCCACTTGAAACAACATAAAGCAACCCAATTTGTAGAGATATGACAATTTCAAACCACAAAAAGTAACCCAAAACCTTAAGTTATAAGACAAGCCTACCGTTGTTCAAAGATAACCTGTATGTAGAAGCTACTGATGTATTTGGCGACTTCCTCATTGCTCAACTTACTAACACGTATCACTTCTTCACTTTCCCTCAATCTAAAATTAGGGTTTCTTAAATATTGTAGGTTGGCCTTCTTTGAATTTGGTCCGTATCTCATCCTCTCTCCATTATTCTCTCTTATATTTGTCAAATCTCTACAGCTTAAGATAGAATTAGGGTTAAGGTTTAAATGATTTGGGGCTTCATATGTTTGTTCAATATGCATGAAGTCACAAGGCAATTTCTTTTATTTTCAATTAGGGTTGGTTTTATGTGGCTATAATTGTGTTACAATTTCAACAATACTTTTTTTTCCCCTTTATTTCATTTAACATGTTCTTTTTTTTTTCATTATAATCCACATCATCATCTAGTTGGATGCCCACTTGGATTTTTTTTTTCCATATTACTATACTAAGGCACGTATCAATAAGTGAGTAGATGGATGGACATGCAACATTAATAAACAATTGTTAATAAAGTGAAACCAAGTACCATAAGTGTATTTGAAAACTTTGGTTGAGTATTCAATTGATCTATTTTAAATTTTAGGTATTAAATTGAAAAATTAACTAAAATTTAGATAATAATAGCAACATTAACCATTAATTAAATATTCTTGTCTTGAAACATAGAAAGCTTAATTGATTAATTAAGATAAACAACACTTCAAATGGATATAATTGATATGCTTAAACTTCAGTGAAACACCCTAAATTTTTTGATAAAACTAACAATAAGAAATTAAATCACTATAATATATTAATACTATTTTAACAATTTACATATGATGAAAATCTTATAATAAATAAAAAATAAGAATTAAAGTTTTGGATTTATGATAGTTAAATAGAAATTTTATGTAAATAATTATACTCAAAATATTTTATTTAGTG
Source organism: Laguncularia racemosa (assembly GCA_037954665.1). Lineage (NCBI taxonomy): Eukaryota > Viridiplantae > Streptophyta > Magnoliopsida > Myrtales > Combretaceae > Laguncularia > Laguncularia racemosa. The sequence continues at coordinate 5,257,545 of JBBMOL010000040.1, forward strand.
TAAACATAAATTTTTGTATAAAATATCAAATTTAGATAATTTAATGAAATATTGATATGTATACTTAACAAACCTGTAAATGGATAATTTTTTATCCTTATCTAAATTTTTTTTCTACCCCCAATCCTCGTCTCTCTTGATTTTCATTTCACGTCGGTCACATAGCCGTCCTCCTTTTTCTTTTCCTTCCTTCTCTTTCTCATCCTCTCTCTCTAGTTGCTGAAGAAACCCTCTCTCTCTCCTCTTCCTCCTTCTCTAACCAATCCACAGAAGGACGAACTAGCATTATTCTCTCTCTCTCTCCCATCGACCTCTCCACATTTTCACTTCCACTTCCATTTCCAGTTCTTCTTGCTCGTGTTCGACAGCTTGATGCCATTTGGGACATCATTACGTTTACTATAATTAAAGACTGAGGTAACAACTTCCTCATAGCTCCTTCTCCCTTTACTTCCTACATCCTTAAATTCCATACAATAGCATTTGCATGCAATTTAGTAAATAAGGCCATAGCTAGCTTAGGACTTGAATCAGGTTGGAAAGTTGGAATAGAGGAAATGAGAAATTATGGGGATAAACCGAGCAAGTGAGGTTTGAGGAGTTAGGAGTGGTTTGCTGTAAAGCCACTTAAGGGGTTGAAGTTTGAGCCCAAGAGGAGGCCAGCCGACAGCCCTACGAGCATCGCCAGTGGTCGGAGAGTGGAGGAGTCAGCCACCCTTTTTCCAACCAGGTTTTCAAAAATCAGGTGACTCAAGTAATATCAAGTAACTTTTGATGACTGGTTGTTATTTAGGTAATAGATTTGACTCTTCAAGTTATTAACATTTCAACTTTGAAGACTAGTAAGCATGGCTACACTTCCGCTGATGAAGACAAGGTAATGACTAGGAAACAGACAACAGCATCAACAACAACAATGAAGAGATACGGAAAAGTCAAGTGATCGAAGGAGAGCTATTGAGAGCTATCACCAACTTAAGAATCTACATCCTCATCTTCTCCCCGATTCTACCATAACCACCAATGTTTAGCAGAGGAGGTCAAATGATCAACGTCTTAAATGTAAACAAGAAGTCGCTTCACCATTACTTGAAATGGAGATTAAGAGTGAGAGAGATATTAAGGGACGTAGTGTTACGTTAAAGCCAAAGGAAGAGGTTGTTGTTAGTGCTAACATCAAGCTTGATGTCAAACCTGGATTGAGTGGTAAAGTTCTTTTGAAACCAATGTAGGAGATAGTCGCAACAACTATTGTTTAAATCTTGCACAAACAACACCGGAATGTTGCCCCTATTGTATGGTTTGCTATGACTCGTAGTGTGCATTCCTTTGTTTCCCTAAACCCTTACAAAGGAAATTGGATTATCAAAGTTCGAGTAATGAGTGAAGGGAACATGCGGACCTACAAAAATGCTAGAGGAGAAGGTTGTGTTTTCAATGTTGAGCTGACTGTTGAGGATGGTAGTCAATTACAAGCTACAATGTTCAATGAAGCTACGAAGAAGTTCTTTGGCTAGCTTGAAATGGGGAAAGTCCATTTCATCTCGAAAGGAATTTTGAGGGTTGCTAATAAGTAGTTTAAGATAGTTCAAAATGACTATAAAACGACTTTGAATGAGAATTCTAAGGTGGGAGAGGCTAGTAATGAAGTAGCTTTATTCCTGAAACAAAATTCCACTATGTCCTTGTGGACATGTTAGATTCCAACGTAAATGGGAAAGAATTTGTTGATGTACTTGGAGTTGTTTAAAGTGTATTTCTTTCAATGAGCATACATAGGAAGAGTAACAATGAAATCATTCCCAAGTGTGATATTACTTTTGCAGATGAAACGAAGAAGACAATCATGATTTCCTTATGGAACAAGCTTGCAACTGGTGTTGGCCTAGAGTTGCTTGATATTTTTTATAAATCCACTATAGTTGTAATTAGAAAGCAATAGAAGCAATTGGATCTAGATATTGGTGTGAGGGGTGTTAGAAAAAAAAATGGTGAAACATTTTTTTAATATGCTTTTAATGAAGAGACAGAGCACTCTAATTTCTATTAAAGCAAACAACGATAGCACTACCTTTCATCGACACGAGTTCCTTCATCTTCTTCACATCTTTGATCACCTACTCTAGTGAGTCATCAAGTTTTGGTTTCATTCTTGGTTCTAGTCTTCCACAGCCTCGATGATAATGAAGGTGATGAACTTGCATCTCTTGATCCTACTTTGACTATTATTCATTTCTTACTTTAATTTCTTTTGCAACTCTATTTCCATGTCTTTTATTCAAACTCCAGCAAGATGGCAGAGGAATAGTTGAAGTTGGCTAAAGAAAAGGGTAACCAAAGCTCATTTTGCAAACTTCGTTAGTTGATCCTTCCACCCATCATGAGCATCGTCATGAACAACAATGCTTGGTCGCATTCTCTACTCTTCATTTTGATTTTTGATTTCCGGTGAGTCTCTACCTATTGAGTCAATTCTGTTTGACTTTCATTAAACTCATTCCTTCATATTACAGTATTGGAAGCTTTACTCTCCTAACATTAAGTGAAACAAATAATATGATAATAAACAATCAAACTATAACAAGTATTTTCTATTGAGTTATCTAAAAATATACTAAATAGAATATGATAATGATATTATAATAATAATATTTCTTAAGTTTGTTGTTTTAGACATACCTCACTAGGTCAAATCATCAATATTTACTAACCTATATATTTTCATCCTTATACCTGCATTGTCGATAATAATAATAATAATAATAATAATAATAATAATAATAATATTTAACATCAAATAAATATATTAATACATATATACCTGAAAAATAAAATCAATTGATAACGTGCGCAAGATATGGTTATTCTATTATAATTATAAGATCATGAAGCACTAATGCAAGATGAAGAAATTATAACTAAAATTCTAAATTAGGTATAATCAAGAAATGAACAAACCCTACTTAGTGCTTTTAGTTAATTTGAGGCTTTGTTTAGTTTATAGATATTTATTTTATTTTATTTTATCATTAGCTAAAGTGATCATACATCGGAATTACTTGATGACTGTTGTGACTAATGACAACGACTATAGATAGGTGAGTAGGAAATTCTATTATATGCTATAGTGTTATGTTTACTTCTGATATGTTGTGTATGTGTGTTTTCTTACTTGATTATGGCTATAGTTGTTGTGGTTGTCATTATTTTGAAGTTAGAAGTGGTGTAAAATAGGTTGGAAATAAAATTTTGTAAAGAGATTAGAAGTTAGATGATACATATGAATATGATTTTGACAACACAAAAATACTGTCCTAATAGTATAAGGAACAAAAGGGTCTAAAACTTTAAACGTCACCATATGAACGATGGTGTTAAGCTAATGTCGCTACTACTAGCTTGATACTATGATTTCAAACTTGTTTTCTTCAAACTAAATTAATATAAAAACCTTACTTTTTCCTTATTACATAATGTATATTTATACATATTGTGAAACAAACTATATCATTACATACACATGAAAATCTAATTATAAAAATATATATATGCTCGGAAAAAAAAAAAAAAACTATTTTTACTTTATCCTTATAGAATACATTTATACATATAATTATACAAAATCACACGTACAAATTTTCATCTTTTAAACTTAATAAACATATTCTTTTATTTCCCCTAAATTTATAAGGGAATATGTTTTACAAACTTATCCTTTAGCTAAATATATATATTTAGTAATCTTTTACATACATACATATACATGTGGTTTAATGAGCTATATTATAAATATATATATATATATATATGTGTTTTCTCCTGTGTACATATATATATGCATAAACTTAAAGACTTAGAAAATGTTTGATTGAACAAAACAATTTCTATCCCAACTACGTTATATGTATATATATGAAGGAATCGATGAAATGTACATATATTTATGTTTGCCTATATGAAAAAGATTTATGGTCTTATTTTTTATAAATTTTGGGATTTTGATAATTGAGGATACTGCAAGAGGGTACATTTGGTTACCCTGCTTAAATTTAGAATGTAGAGAATTGAACACTTGAGAAGTGAAATGGCATGATTATGTTAGGAATAAAAACTATAGATTAATCCTAAGTCGTTAATCTGACGATTGATGAGTCTGGGCTATATTGTACTATTATTGATCTGGTCTTGTATGTTGATTCAATTTTAAAATTTATTTATTTGTGATTTTGTTGTCTTGTTAGTTTGATTTTATCTTGTTGGTCCAGTCTTCCTTGTCATATCTGTGACGTGTAATGCTTAATTCTTCTTGCTATGGTGAATATAAATATAAAGTATAGATCATTTTGCTTGTGGGATTGGTTTGTAACCATATATTGTTTGATCACCCCAAACTAATTAATTAAAGGATTGGACTTAACTAAAACCGAACATGCATTACACAATAAATTGTATGAAATTGAAGGTCATCACTGTTATAGGGCAGATCGGAAGTAATTGGAGGATTATTGTTCCGCCAAGTGTGAACTAAGTAATTAAGGAATTATCGCACCTTGATTATTCCGAGTCCGGTCTGTCCTTAAGTGCATTTATTATTTGATATGTGAGTAACATTTGAGCTAGCTCGGTGTATGAGTAACACTGGAGCTTATGACATTGAAATTAAGAAACAATTTCTAATAAAGAGATAAGAGTAATTAATCTAGTTTGAGACTCGAGCATTGATGGTATGATCTGAATCCCTAACCTAAAGTCAAGGGGGTGTAAACCCTAGACTTCACGCTGATTACTAAAAGACCGTGTGCGGTGTTGCATTCATATGATTGTCTATGTATAGCATATGATTTGAAAACTTGTTTGAAATTGCTTATGCATATATAGTATTGAGAGTATTGCAGTCCCATCTCATTGAGTCGTAGTGTGCTCACCCCTCTATAGACTATTTTGTAGGAAACATCACAAAGCTCGGGATGGGATAAGATATAATATGATGAGAGCTTTGGGAATCAAGAACGATAGAGTAAGATTTGAGATTGATAGATTATTTAGATATAATAATATTCATAGGAACTTAATGTGGAAATTGAAATTATGAGACTTAAAATTATTTTTTCATTTTACTGTTTTGGTAGGGGATTCCGATTCTCTACTATCTTGGTTGATCGTAGAACATGAGAATCCATAGTTATATTTTCATTATATGATTTTATGTAATATAATTAGTTGTTATTGTTTAAATAATTATTTAGAGTCTTACAACCTCTAACCTGCAAGATGATTGTTATGTTATGGATGCACACATGACGTGATGGCTTTTAGTGAAAACTCTCAAATTCCCTTTTGGGCGTGACATTCAACAACTCAAGTGGAGGTCTAAACCAATTAAGAATCAAATATTCAATTATGGTGTATTTTTTGGGCAAAAAAGAAAAAAATTATGGTGTATTTTACTAACATAATTGTTAGCCTCAATAGATGTTCGTGTTCACTTGTTTTTAGTTGAATTAGGACTAGAAGTAGATTTTAAAAATGAGAACGTTTCAATTACGTAGAAATAAGTAATACTAATATAGCAAAAAGTTAGTGTAAAAATCCTTTGGGAAACAATTTTAGTCTTAGTAGTTTGTGTAGTTTGTTACTATATCTACAGTCCAACGCACTTACCGTATCATCTAGAAATAGAGAATTTGTGGTCCTGATCTTTGTGAAATTTTGTCTGTACGTTTGATTTGTAAAATGAAATAATATAAAAATAAAATTGCAATTTTTGATAAATTGAATAGAGAAGTGATTGCTATTTTATATATATATTTTTTTGAAGTCTCGTGAATAAATATAAAAATATGTTGCAAAAAATTAAATAATTATAATTTCTTATTTTATAGTAATAGTAATTTCATCAACTAAATATAGGAATAAAAATGAAAGAGAATAATAGTCATTCTATTTCATTCATATAAAATGAATCAAATATTCCATAAAATTAGGTGATAGATTTGTTGTTGATTTTTGGTTAAGGGATGCTACGGGCTTCTTGCATAAGTTATGTTGGTTTAGACTTGTTGCTGTAATATTCAGATAAATGTACAATCTTGTAAGATAAGCTTTTTTTTTCATCTGCTGTTTAAGATTATTAGAAACCAATGAATTAAATATTTATTAGAAAATTTTTGTACAGAATGCTATAAAACTTGAAAATATAAATCGGCATTACTTGATGAGTGAGTTATTCAACCCGTACATCAATCCAAGAGTGAATTTTAAAAAACTGAGTATGGAATTTAAAAACCGAAATAAATTATAATAATAGAGTAAGAACAAAAATAATAAATAGCCAAAACGTATATAAGGTTTGCTCATCAAATCATCGAGTTTTCCTAATCCGATTTTGTAAAAGCAAAAAAAAAAAAATTATGTTTAATAAATTTGTAGTTGCAAATTTCGTTTATTTTTATAATTCTAATAAGAAATATTCTGCATTATTTCACTTATATTGTTCCTAAGTTTCATTATTTTTATTGTATCTCTACACTTAGCAACTACATATCAAGCTAAAATATGTTACCAATTAGTTTCTTATATATTATTCTATTTCAAATTACAACATTATTATCTTCAATAATGACGACAATAACTTTAAAAAAAAAAAAAAAAAAAAACGAAGGAATGACGCTCATCGCAAAGGCACTACTTTATTGGCCATTTTCAATGTTTACTATATAGATACTACTTTGATTATTGGGTATGAATAGTTTTCAAGCTCCTTTTTGAGATTGTTCATCTCTACACAAATAAAAAATTTTAACTTGAGCAAAGTATGGATATCAACCCAGGAGAATAAAAGATGAATTGATATGTTTCAAACGAAAGATATTACCTCTTAATTTTGAAATGCTTCTCCCTAACAAGCCTAATAAATACAATTAACTTGAAGAAATCTTTGATCCCTAATCAAGAAAAAAAGAAGAAGAAAAAACTGATTATAAAGCTAGTGTATATTATCACTATTTTCACATATTTTCAGTTGCAATAAAAATTAAACAACATCCTTTAAGTGAGTAGGGATGCCTAAGACCCGGTGAATAATGAGTACTCCCACTATAATGAGTCATATATGATAAACCATCATTTGTACATACAAAGTAAGAATTTAATTATTGTGTCTTGCTTTTATGTTTATAGATTCAAGATTGCGACTTTATTTTCAATTCACAGCTCTAATTAATGTGAGAGGGAGAAGAAGAAAAGCATAGACGGTAAGCCCAATTTATTTTCTTAATTTTAGAAGAGTGCCCATAAATTTCTCATTAGAAGAAAGAAAAGTTGATAAAATTCTCATATATTGGAATTGTGGATGAAGTTTTGATTTTATCTAGAATATAAGTTTGATGTTTTGGTTTCTAGAGTTAAAAGTATGGATGGAAGGAACAATGAAATTTAGAAAAAGGTTTGTAAAATGAAAAATATAACCGTTGCCAAAAATTCGAGAAAGTGGGAAGCTGTTTATGAAGATTATTAACAACTTAACCTTCGGTCAATTAATTTTGTCACATTAAAAAAAAAAGGATAGTATTGTAAAAATTTAGAAAAACAATAATTAAATAATAAAAATCAAGATATACATGAAAAATTATAAAAAGACAGTTGATGGCAGGCTTACCTAGCATCGTGGCAGCTTGTAGCGATGTCCCACTACCATAGTTGGGTCTTCGCACATAAGCAACCAAATGATTGGAGAAAGGAGATAAAGATAACTTGTAGCTACTTACTAAGCCTTATAACCAACCATGAACCACCACCATTGGTGGAAAAAATTTTAGAAAAAGAAATTAAGGAATTATCGTCAACCTATTTCAACATGCGAGTTTCTCCTTCTTTTCTTTTCTTTCTTTCTTTCTTTTTTTTATTTTTATTTAGAGGTAGTGATTGATACCCCACTACCTTAGCTAGGGTAATGCCAACATCCACTTATAACAAAGTGGGTTGCAACCTATAAAGAATCATTTTTATTTTTTCCATAATGTGGGCCACCTATCTATAGATGAGTAGCAAACAACCATCTCAAGAGCATCATGGATACCTATGTTGTTAGGTCATGACTTTTCTTTTTAACTAAGGTGGTTGACGATGATAGCATGCCCTTATATATATATTTTTTTCTTTTTTTTCTCTTATTTATTTTTTCTTTAATTTGTAAGTGATTTTAATTTTTTCTTTTCATTTTTTTAAAAAAGAAAAAAATTCTAAGCATTTTCTATCACATTTATCCAATAAAGTTTTACATTTTCCTAGAATTTTTTGTATTTTTCATAACTTCCTCTAAATTTCATAACATTTTCTAAAAGAAATTATTACTTAGCTTTATCTCCATCATTGATTCTACCAAAAAAGAAAGAAAGAACAAAAAAAAAAAAAAGAACCAGTAAATATGCTTAATAGTGGGATAATATCAAAATCATTATTTGAAGTTTACATGTTTTTACAATTTTACTGCCTGAAATTTGAAATTGCTAAATGTAATACCCAACTAAACTTTTATTTATAAAATTTTACACCTAAACTTTAAATCTACTATATATTGTACCTAATTGAATATCTACTTATCAAATTTACTACCTTCATAAGATAACACATCAAATAATTATTTGTTAAAGACTATAAGCTAAAGGTAAGACAATAAATTTGATAACCAAAAATTTAGATATGACATTTAATGACTTAAAAAGGTTATGTGTGAAACTGAAAAATATCTAAAATTGTGGTAGTGATTTTGATATTGTCCCTTTAATAATTCATAAATATTCAATGGTTTTCATGAGTTTGCTTATGAAAAAGTATTTTATACCTTCTTCTATTTGCAACTTTTTGTGCTAAAACCTGTAACTATGCTCATGGAATTAAAAGACACCCATGGTTTTACACCACACCCATAACCATAACACCAATGCACCCCTCCAACAAAAGTGAATTTCATTAGCAACATAAAGATTCACCATAAGTACAAGAGCTGAATGAACTATCAAAGGAAAGTAGCTAAACAAGTGAAGATGGGGTGTTAAATCACCAATCCAAATGGCACATCCTTTTCCCTATACGAGTGCTACTCTATTAGCAAATCTAGAAGTATGAAAGAAAAATTCCTCACATAATCCAGAGATTGTAAAATCTCTTCAATCATAGGGTGACTACTCCATGCAACTTCATCTACATGGTCATTAACTACTCTAACAATAAGAAGAGAATTAGAGTCCACCATATAGCCATGTGCATGAAAGGAACAAGCTAATTCAAAGCCTACCTTTAAGGCCAAACACTAAAAATACTCAGCATTTAGCCCAAAAACCCTAAATTCATACCACAACTTTCCCCTTAAAGTGATATCTGACCACCCTACACCTTTTAATTTATTAGTATGAGACTGTGACCCATCAACATTTACTTTTAAAACATCAACTAATGGTGAGACCCATCACACTTCATTACAACCTACTAAAGAAAGCACCTTACTACCTGCCAATGCATTCAAACCTCCCATTTCCTTTTTCCATCTACCCCACTCATTTTAAAAAACCATAGCTTCATCTAATGCAACTAGAGGGGTTCAACTCCCTATTCTCAAAAACAACACTACACCTTTCTTTCCAAATCAACCAATTGATGCCTACAATTATTGCAAAAAGCTCCTTGCATCGACCCCTATCCACCCTTTTCAGCCACACTTTAAATCAAGACCAAGCTCAACCCCCTATATTCCCATTAACTTACAACCCTAATAAAGCAAGCCAAATACCTTCAACCTAAGGACATAAAAACATGTGTTCTATAGATTCTACCTCTTCACAAAACAAATAGTGAGATGTCACAAGCATACCTTTTATGAAGATTGGCCATCATAGAAAGCAACCTAACACCACATGCCATAAAAATTTTCAAACTTTAGGTTGCACCTCAAAATTCCAAAGTTCCTTCTATTAAGACAAAGACATGGATTTCAATAAAAAGGACTTAGATATATTCAAATCCTCCCTATTAGAAGCCAAAAAGAAATAGTTTGACTTCATTGTACAAACCCCTTTGTTAATTAAAAGGCCATACCAACACATCCTCTCATTCATGCACGGGAAGATGTATGGCTCTAATAGCTTGTTTTCCTTTTAGTGAAAGAAGATTGGCAATTTGATTTAGGTCCCATTATCTACCAAAATTGTTAATCAAAGAACTCACCTTTGTTTTAGGCATTATTGCTTTATCAAAATGAGATAAACAAAAGCTCAAGAGAGCAGATATTAAATGATCACTCCATACGTTTACTTTATTTCAATTACCAATCTGTCACATGGCTCCTTTCAACATCACACCCCACCTTTCCAAGATACTTGACTATGCCCAAGAAGCCTATTACCCTTTCTCACCTTTAGAAAATCCTCTAGAAAATAAATTCCCTTTAGTAGTTGAACCCATAGCACATTTAGGTTAGAGTAAATCCTCTAAGCTACCTTTGCTAAAAGTGCTATATTGAATAAATGCAAGTCTTTAAACCCTCAACCCTCCTTAAGCCTTCGATAAAGAGAGTATCAGTTTACTTGTTTAGTGAATCTTCTTTTCAGCCTTGTGTTGTCCTCACCAAAAGTTTGCTATCATACTATTAACCTCATTACACCATTTAACAAGGAACTTAAAACAACTCAATGAGTAAATAGGCACCATACTAGCAATAGACTTAATAAGCACTTCTCTCCTCGCTTCACTAAGAAGATTTTGTTTCTAATCCTATAGTATTGTGTCAATCTTATCCTTCATAAATTTTAAAGCTTCCACCTTCGATCTTCCCCACATAATTGGCAACCCTAAGTATTTTCTTAGATAGGTAACATTAAGGACTCTTATAACGATAACCAGATTCCACTTCACCACCTTAGGTATATTTTTATTGAATAATAAACAAGATTTTTAAAAAATAACTTCTTAACTTGAAGCTTAATAGTAATCTATAAAACCTCCTTTAAGATAGCTAAATTCTCTTCATTTACATCCATAAAAAACAGTGAGTCATTTGCAAATAAAAGATGAGAGATCATACGGCAAGTCCTTTTAGGCTTAATCCTTCTAAGGAATTCTTGAGAAATCAGATTATTCACACTTCTAGATGGAACATCCACAACAATAATGAATAAGTAGGGATAAAGAGGATCATCCCGCCTTAGACCTCAGATGGCTTAATGTGACCCATAACTTTTCCATTCAATAACAAGTTATATTCCATTGTAACTATTTAACCCCCATTTTCAACAAAACCTCCTCCCAAATACCCATTCGACCCTATCATAAGCCTTATTTATGTCTAACTTCAAGCATAACCATAAGGTTTCACACTAGATTTGGTTTTTAGGAAATGAAGCATCTCATGTGCTACCGATATATTATCATGAATCAATTTCCCTGAAATAAAAAAACCTTGGTTTTTAGTAATGACATTCTTAAGAAAAGGCTTAACCTTATTGATAAGGACCTTAGAAATGATTTTATAGAAGAAATTACACAAACTAATGGGATGAAAATGATTAACAAAGTCGAGGTTAGGAACTTTAGGTATAAGAATCATCTTACACAATTAAGAAGAATAGGAAACTTACTTATTGAGAAGAAGTCCTAGATTGCTTTCACAAAAGTAGGTCCTAAGATGTCCCCATAGTTGTGATTAAAGATCTCGGAGAAACCATTAGGTCCCAAAGCCTTTAAACCACCCATATGAAAAGCTACCAATTTTGTTTCCTCCCCTATTATAGTAGTGCACAAAATCCTATTATCCTCCACCAAAAAAGCTAGGGTCACCCACTCTAAGTGACAAGAAAAATCCTTAAGAGGCCCTTTTGTGAATAACCTTATATAAAAATTGATAAAAAAAAATTTCAATGACTAATTCCTCCTTCAACCAAATTCCATTATGATTTTAAATGTTTAAGATCTTGTTTTGTTGCCTTCGACTAAGAGTGGAATGATGAAAAAAAGATGTATTTAGATCTTTACAGTTCAGCCAATTAATGTGAGACCCCCAATGCCAATACATTTCTTCCCAATCCCATAACTCATTGATTTAAGCTATTATCCCCTCTTCATCCTCCTCCTTCAAATTAGCATCTAAATTCTAAACATGACTTAGCTTTTGTAGAAGTTTCTCAACCTCCACTTTGCTATTTAGGATCGCTTTCTTATTCCAATCTATAAGATTCTCTCTATAACATCTCAAATCAAGCAAAAGCAAGGCAAACCTAGCATCAGCATTACCTTTCTAACTCTTTTGAATCACTATTCTATAATCTTCAAAACACCTCCAAACATTCTCAAAACAAAATCTTTTAAAACCCTTAAAATTTGTTTTATTAGAATCTAAAATGATGGCAACTTGGTTTAAGCCTATAGTTGGGCAATGAATCACTAAGGATCTTAGAAACACTTCTATCCAATTTATCGAAACCAAGCATCTATCAATACATTCTTTGACTAGTTATCTAAAAAATATTTTATTAAGCCACATTAATCCTTAGTCTTGGAACCTAAGATCATGCAACTAAGCCTCAAACACCACATTATGAAAGTTCTCCATCCGTCTTCTATTTATTGACTGACCTCCACTTTTTTTATGGTCATACATAATCTCATTAAAGTCTCCTATACAAATCTGAATGCCCATCACCATAGTAGAAAACCTTATAATATCATTCCATAACAACCTTTTATCATTTGTATTAGTTGAGGCATAAATTTAAGAAACTTTCCCACTAATGAGCCATCAATCGACCTCACTTGTGTCATTATCCAATTTTTACAAGCATCAACCACTTCAATTAAAGCATCACTACTCTACTAAAGGGCTAAGCCTTCTAATAGGACTATAGGAGGAACGTAATATGAACCAAAATAACATAATTTATGCCTTACTCTGTCAAAATAGCTTAAAGAAATTTTTTTCTTTCCATGAAAACACCATGCATGGATTATGCTTATTAATTAAGCCTATTAGGTTTTGAACTGTCAAGGAAGGACCTAATCCTTATCAGTTTCAACTCAAGAACTTCATGGCCCCTATGTAGCTTTTAAAGGCCAACAACCACCACCATTAGATTTTTCATAAGTAAATTTCCTCACGTCAACCTCCACAAGATAACCATTTAATTTATCCACTAGCTTGACTACTTTAAGCTTTCTACCTCTTTTGCTACCACTTATACTACTGCTTTCTTTAACACTAGGAGCAAAAGAACCTTCCCCATTAGTTTTAGATGGCTTATTATCAATTCTCAACTTCTTTAAGTAATAAAGCATCTCATCCTACCTTATCCTCTTAATTTTCAGCGTTTAGAAAGCCTCTACCATTGGAGTAGGGACTTTTTCCAATAATAATTTTTAAATAAATAAGATCACAACCTATCTTTGTAGAGCAACAAAGATGTTAGAGTCCTCAGGGGATAATTCCACAAAATAAATTGAAGAAGATTTAACCTCAGTAGGTCAGATTAAAGGGGATGAAGGTAAGTTTAAAATTTTTCCAATCTCATCAATCATATTTCCAACTTTAACAGGAGTAGATAACTCTAAGAGATTTTAGCTGAATGTTTGAAAGGCCGGTATCTATAAGAGAGGAGTAGGGGTGTAGAGGAGGTGAAGAATGGTTAGTAGGAGATGGTTTTGAAAGAACATAAGGAGAGAAAGGCATAGTAGTTGAAATAAGGATAGAAGTTTAAATAGGTTTTAAGTGTATAGTAGGAATATGATGGTCTTGTGATGAAGTATGTGAGGAATGAGATTAATTAGTGGAAGAGAGAGTGTTTCAAGGCATAATAAGGCTAGAAGAATCAAAGTGTTGACCCTTGCAATTAAAGGAAAGAGCATGCACAAAATACATTTAGCAACAATACTAGATTGAGTTTGAACTTTCTTCTAAAAATTAGCCAAATTTGATAAACCAGAAGAACCTGATTAAAACTCATTCCTTACCCCCTATAAACACTCCATTTTTGCCCTAGGAATCAATAATACTCAATAATAATCAATTTTCATTTTTTTCCAATTTTTCCCTAATTTAGCATAAATAATAAAAATATTCAAAAAATAAAAATAAATAGGAAAACATATCAATTTTGAAAAATAATTTCAGAAATGGCAATAATAAATAATAAACCATTTTTACAAATTCTTGAAATTTCAAAAAAATACAAAAAAAAAATCGCATTGCATATATGCAATTTGTGAAATTAGAAAAATCAAGAAAGTGGGCTAGCCCAGCTGGTCCAGACCACGGGCTAAGGCGCGTGCAGGGGGGCTCGGTTGTAGGTTCGAATCGCGGGAGAAGCAGTTTCCGCGTTTTTCATTTTTCTTACTTATCTAGGACACGTGGCAACATCTGATTGGCTGAAGGAAACGCACGCGCTGAGCGCGTGATTGTCTTCTACCTCGAGTCCGAGATCGCCGGCGGAAGAAAAATTCGCATTTTGGCCGTTTTGATTCGATTTTTTGCACAAATCTAACAGATCTTCAACAGAAATAAGATAAACATCATCTAATTGGAATCAAATCGCAACAAATCAAAGGATTTACACAAATCGGAGTTGGGTTTTTTAACTGAAAATCCGATTAGCTTCGATCGGAGGAAATCCGAGCTTATCCAGCTCGGTTTCAAGTGCCTATAAATAGGAATCGAAGGGAGGAAGCCAAATCACGAATCAGAATTGAGAGAAAGTGAGAAAAGAGTGCAAATCGGAGGAGACCCAAAATCGCGATTGTTGACCGGAGTTGAACCACCACCAAGAGACAATCTGGGAGCAAACCACCGCCACCAATGGATTCAACACCCTCAAGAAGCTAGGTTTCGGCACCTCACCCGTTGCAAAAGGCCGCCGGAACGCCATGAACGAGCATCCTCCGCCACCGTGTCCGGCTGATCCGACCCGACCCGCGTAACCGACCCGGATCCGGGTAAGTCGGATTTTTCGGATTTTTTTAATTAATTTATTTATTTCGTTTATTTCTTTATTCCGAATTGAGTTATTATTTATGATTTATTATTTTTTATTTATTTAGTTATTTATTTATTTATTGGTTTAGGTTTTATTTTCAATAAATAGGAAAATAATAGAAATTAGATTTTTCTAGGGTTTAATAATGTAGAAAATAAATAAAAAAGAAAAAAAATAAAAATAATAATAATAATGTATAAAAGTAATAAAAATATTAGGAAAATAATAATAAAATTTTACATTTCAAAATAGGATAGATAATGACTTAGGATAAAATTTTTATCATAAAAATCACAAAAATCACAAAAAACTTATAAAAATCACAAAAATTTATAAAAATCATAAAAATCACAAAAATCATAAAAATCATAAAAAATCATGAAGATTCATAAAAAATTCAAAAATTGTAAAAATATAAAAAAAAAACGAGTTTTAGCATTTAGAAAAATCATTTTCTTCAAATAAATTCAAATTGATGTTTTCCCCTAAAAATCATTTTCAAAAATCAAATTAAAGCTTAGGACTAGATTTTTTAGAAAAATCCCAAAAAATGATAAAAACATAAAGCAAAAGAGATTTCAAAAACTAAAATTCACAAACAAACTTAAAGTTTTCAGAAAAAGTGAACTACGGCTTGTTTGATCCTGAGTAGCAGGTACGTAGACACCCATTCGGGTCAACCCATAAAAATGAATAGAAAATCATTTTCTCGAAATAATTCAAAAACATAATAAAAAGTAATAGAAACACAATAAAACACATTTCTAAATAGGAACAATTTTAGGAGATTAGGTGGTAACCATAAGGTTTTAATAGGTTAGCCTCTGGACTTAGAAACTCTGGTTTTCCCCTTTTCCTCTTTTCACAAAAACGAGAAGAGGAAATAACGACGACTAGTGGTCCCAATTAAGACTAATCCGCTCCTTTAGTTTTAATTCAATTTTTCCCAACAACAGTTGGGTGGCGACTCCAAAAATCAAACGAAATTCCTAACTCAAGTCGAGGATCTACATTAGATGAGCATAGGGTCTAGTCTAGATCGGATTAGGAATGGGAATTAAAAAATTAGGCTCGACACCCCCAAAGCCCACAAACTAGGACCATAAGCATTGCTAGAACTAACCTTAACAAAGTAAGGCTTAGCAAGGTAACCTAACTTCCCACACACAAAACATAAATTGGACAAATGCTCACATTAAAAAAAAAAAAAAACTTATATTGATCACCCCTCCCTCTACTAACCTATGACACTTTCTTCAAAGGCACATTGACATCAATCTTCACTTGCACCATCAAGAAACCCCTCCTAGTACCATTTGCTAACTTCACAAGTTCACATTCAGTTAGGGATCTAAGGGAAGCACTAATGACCTTAGCATTACAATAAGCCATTTGATTAAGTTTGAGCCCATAAATTTGCACCAAAAATGCCACCTCATTAAGTGGAATTTTCTCTAAAGTAAAATCATATCTCCATTCCTCTAGCATCAAAACATGACCAAGAATAACCCACGACCCTTCTTTAATTATTGTTCTCATCATACTCAAAGAACTAAAATAAATAAAAAATGTAGTTTGCCCAACTAAAGAGAAATTCACCTTTCTAAAATCCTCCCACGCCTTCTTCAAAATGCTCATCATTATTGGTCTATTAGGATTTTATTAGCCACAACCCATCCAACCCAAAAAAATAAAAAATCTTACTCTCTACACCTCTAAACCAAACCTCTAGCATCAAACTAAGTTCTTCATCATTACCATGCTCATAGGCCACCGAAGGAGCTTTACCATTGTTAAAGGAATCCACAATTAATCTACATCAACAAGCAAGTATGATAAGCAAAACAACACATTAGGAACACTGAAGCAAAAGACTACTTAATATACTAACAAAGTATTAATGATTTTAAACTTGACGTAGGAAAACAACACAAAGAGAAATGGAGACACACGAACCATATGATAACAAAAACAACATGAAGAAAATATAGAGTCACACAAATAACAAAGACAAGTAGATCTATAATCCCGTAGTTTGCTGAAGTAATAATAACCAACAAGGAAATTAATGACCCATAAGGAATATAAAGAATATTAAAGACAAGATGCAAAACCTAGATGAAATAGCAAATCACAACAAAGAAGACACCAACTTTTAATCAAGTGCAATTTTAGTAAATTGATGCAATTTCAATTGATAGTAATGGCTAGAAAAAGATTTCAATCTTTTGGTATAAAATACTAGCATGTTATATAAGATAGTGTTTTAGGTTCCATATGCAAATAGCACACTCAAGTGCACATTCTATCACTCAGAAGAAATTCTCTCTCCAAAAGAGAGGAGCACTCTTTCCATAAATATATCTCATGGCTTTACTTTATATTTTGTAATTCTCCTTGGTATTCCTAACTCTACTTCTAAAGAAAAGAGAGAGAGAATTGTGAATCTCCTCACAAAAGATAATCGATAACTAGGCTTCAACTCTCATGACATCCTTAAAATTTGCAACTTTGCTTAATTTCTTCGCAAATGTGTCTTTTGCTTAATTTCTTCGCAAATGTGTCTTTTCAAATACAATAACATTCCATTAAAATTAGTAAATCACTTATAATCTATAACTTCACTTAATATTTTGTAATTCTTCTTTGATTAATAACACTTATTTAAGTTTTTGTAGTATGAAAATTTTAATTACTTTCCCTAGAAAAATGTAACATTGCTCTTTGATGCATCATTCTTATATATATATATATATATATATTTAGCAACTTTATTGCTTCTCATAACTTTGCTCTAAAAAAAAATGTAATTTTCCTTAAAATTCATAACTCCACTTTACTTCTATAGTTCACATTCCAAATTTCATTAATATGCTTAAGATCCATACATATGCTCCAAGAAAAGTTACAATTTTCCTCAAGCAATTGGATTTTTCTTGGAAATTCACAATAAGCAAATATATCACGACTATGAGCAAAGTTACGAAAAAAATCGATTCATGAAATTACTTATATTTTGCAACTTCCCCTTGTTTTTGAAACTTCTCTTATTTATGTAATTGTGCTTAAAAGTTAGTGATACTACTAAAAAAATAGTAATAGTCCATTGAAGATCTCACTTAACTTAGACCTCCATGCTTAAATATTTTTCTTAGTGGTAATTACGGTTGGTGACCTAGTACATGATCCACTAATTCGGGGATTGGGATCCTTTAAAGGTACTTTCCATAATGTTGCATTTGGTTCATTGGAATGGCTATTTCCTCATTTGGTTTGTAAAAAGTTATACAATAAGGATCGGCTATTCTATATAATGTGTAATAAATAAGGAATTTTTATTTCTTTTTTTTTTAATAAAAGGAATTGTTATTCTTCATAAAATATAACTTTCATTCCAAAAATACCTCCATCATAAAACAAAATAACACCATATGAATTGTTATTCTATTCCAATTTATTCCATTTTAGTAAGTCAAGTGTAATGTAAATTTTCCTAAAATAAATCAATGGTTAAGACTGTCTAGATTTATGAAATATCTTATGGCATCATTCTGATGTCATCTTCTTTATTGCAATCTCAACGATTACACATAATAACATTTTAATTGGATTTTTTTTAAAAAAGGTAACTTTAAAGGATCTACTTTTCTAATTTGGAATTTGATTTGATTTGGAAGAAAAACCAAATAATGCCCACCCCTACCTTCCTTCTATTACTAATGTTTTGCCCTTGCTAGTTGTAGTTATTCTCTTTATAGTTATCATCTACACCCACATTTGATTGCAATTTTGGTAAGAGACCCATCTTATCAATTTACACATGTATTATAAAACTCATTTACAATGTATAGCTTTTTTAGATTGAATGTCATCAATGAAATGTTTTGACTTTGTTAATAATCATCAAATTTGATATATAATTTAGTTTTTGTTCAAATTAATCACATCAAGCTTTGCCTATAGTGCAATTATGCTGTAAAATTTTATATAAATCAATCACATTTCATCATATTTGTCTATTCAAGAAATACTTATGTTAGAATTTTTAATGGATTAAATGGGTTCAATTCAAATATGAAACACGTTTATTTAATCAGCAAAGTCAAGACAATACAATACTAAACTTGAACTCAAGTCAACTCAAAATTTCAAAACCTAAGCTCCACTAGAAATTGTATTTAATGAGCTTAAACTGTTGTCAATTAAGGTCATTTAGGCTCAATTATTATTATTTTTTTCTTTTAACTAAAATAATATTGATATTCAAATTGGACTTAAACTTGATTAGCATTTAAGTTCGATCAAAGCTCAATTAAGCTCATAAGTAAGTTTATCAAACACCATGAAAAACAAACTCAATTCAATAAATTACTTGAGTAGCTTAAACTAGAACTAAACTTAATAAACTATTAAAATAGTTCTATTTCGAGCTCAAGCTCAAACTTAACTTGATATGATAAATACTTAGCTAAACTTGGGTATCCCAAGGGTAGATTTAGCTTAGCTGATATCTTAGTGTGTGTACAAAAGAGGAGAGTAAGGATGAAAGGAGGGTGAGTCCATTCGATTGAATGAACATTATCGCTAATGAATTGTCTTAGTGAATGTTTATGAATGATTATTATATTTTGCCATACTTTATGCTAATTTACTTTGTGTTGTTACTTAAATCACTTAATTTTTAAGGATATTTATTCTTTTGCCAAAGGAATATGAATTTTTTTGTAATTAAGTTGAATTAGTTTATCGGATAGGTTTGGAGAGGTATGTGTATATAGGTCAGATTTCAAACATTTTCTTTTTTTTAAAAAAAAAAATTAACATGATTTCAAATTAGGGGAAATATACTAAAATAATATTATTTTAAAAAAAAAATCGTGAAATAACGTACCAAAAAAATATATTCTAAAAATAGGTTGTGAATGTGCGGACCTAGTCCATGCCTTCAAGGCAATTTTTTTTTTTAATTATTGAAGATTATTTTATTAAAAAAAATTATACCCCTTTATGTTTTATTTTATAATATACGGAAAAAAAGAAAAAAAAATGAGTTTATTTTATCATAACTTCATCTTTTTTTTTTTAAATCAATCTAATAGCCAGCAACTTATGAAAATATAGTAATTTGACCCATATAAAAATATTAAATGGCAGCGTGATTTAATCCATGGTATAGTAGACTTAAATAAGTCTTATATATATATATATTATGAGCTTTATAATTTTATATGAGTGAAAAGTTATAACCTTTCAAAGTTAGAACTTTTTGTTTATGTGAAGTTATGAAGTCCATAATATATCGAAAAAGATTTATTTGAATTTATTATAGCTAGAACCAAGCCAAATAGCATGTTGTTTGTTATTTTCATAAAGATCAAATTACTATATTTTCATAGATTGTTAGGTATTAAATTAATAAAAAAATAAAAAGAGATAAAGTTATAATGAAATGAATTCAGTTTTTTTTTTTTTTTGTATGTTATAAGGTACTGTATATAGAGTTGTAAATTTTTGTTAATAATTAAAAGAAAATTATATTATTTATATATTTATAATCTATTTTTGAAATAATTTTTTTAGGTATATTATTTTGTAAATTAAAAAAATAATAATATTATTTTAGTATATTACTTTTGAATTGGGCTTCGGAGTATTTAAATAGAATATAAAGTACTTGAATAAGATCAGGATTTAAAATCCGATTGGATAAGGAATCCTAAACGTTTTGGCGGCACTGTGGAACCTATGTACACGATTTCTCGCTCTCCCGCCATTCCTTCTTACTGTTCAGTATAATCAAAGAGTTAATAGTTTTATACTCACAGGAGAGCTTAACACATACAGAGCAGTCCCTTTTCGTTTAATTTTCCACAACCGTGTGTTAGGGTTTGGTGAGTGGCTTAATTAAAGAACGATATTGTCGATATGGATGATGGCTCGGTCGGAACAACCGGATCCATCGACTTGACGGAGACGCCAAAAGTGGCGGATTTAAGCGGCGGTGTGCACCTGCTTCCCTGTACCATCAAGTACGACGGACCATGCTCCGTTTCTCATTATTTCAAGCCCAAATCATCCGGTATATATATTTCCATATTGTCTTCTTGTACTTGTCTTTATTTTTTACTTTGCTCAATACGATTGAATGGGCACTTTTTACTGAATCATCTCACTGTTGGGTTCGCGGTTTTGGGTGTTTGGGTACTTCACATGGTTGTTTAACTAATCGCATTTGTTCAATCGGTTCATATGGTACTCTAATCTCGAAAATATGCCTTTTTACCTCAAAAAAGTGCAGTTACCTTTGCAGACGGTCACTTAATTGGAAGTTCCGTTGGCGATGTGAGGAGATAAATGCATTCATTCAAAAGTTTTGGAAGGTGAAAAAATTTTGAAGTTTAGGAGATACCCGCACATTACCAACACTTTGCAGAGTAAAATTGCGATTTGCACTCGTGTGAATTATAACACGAAAGAATGGAATAATGACAACCGAACAGTAATGGGATATAGAACTTTCCTAATAAAATGTGTACTTTGTTTACTTCAGGGATAGAGGCAGATGGATTGAGTGTTCAGGAAGCATATTTTCGAGGGAGGAAATTGCGGGGGGCTACTATCTCATTTCCTAATGGATATTCTGGTATTTTCCTTTTCAGCTCAATCTCTGTCTCATTTTCCACTTCAATCAATAGTGAAGAAATGAGGAAAGGAATAAGTATAAATTACAGCGAAATGCTCATTCTAAGTTTGTCAAGATACATATACTTTCATACTTTTAAATTGAGCATTTGGTCGCTTCTGCCTTCGTTGAAATCTACTATCATTGGCATGTCCCTCTTTGCCATACAAGTAAAAGACTAGGACCATTTGCATAGTATGCCACATAAGATCATTTGGATCTTGGTCAGACTTCACTGGATCATGTGTGTTTCAAAGAACCTGAGTGGACTTCAAACTCACCAGAGACCTTCATCCCCATGGCTTCAACTTTTGAAAAATTGGCTTTTGTCATCGTGCATGCATTCAGGTTTCTGGGTGCTTGAAGAAAGTATGTTGCTGATATCTGTGGTTATGTATACTTGGTTTGTGTTCTGGTTAAGGAGAGTCAAACTTGAATGGAAGCATGTTATCTCTTAAAATGGTAATAATGGGTGCCTATTGGACGCATTTGTTTACAATGCTGTTATTACAGCTCTCCTCCATTCAAGGACAAAACCATGGGTTTATTGAAAGTGTCTTTGTGGGCAAAGCATATTATTGGTTGAAATTGGGATCAACCTGGGTTAGCCAAACCAAGATATAAGGTCAGCATCGTTTTAGGTGTCTTTCAGATTTTACTAATGTGACAATGCTCGTTGATTATGCTTGCTGCAGAAGCAGGATAAAGTGCTCTATGTCAGAAGTGTGTGCTGGGGGTTTTGTTTCCCAAGTTATTAGGGTTTGGTGTAATCTACCCCAGAATAAAGAAATGAGAGAATTAGTGTAAGAAAACTCTTATTTGTGAAGGACCAAAACAGAAGTGAATTGGCTGAAAATCTGCCCAAGAGCCAAACAAACAAGACTTCACACAAACTATCTTGCACTTAGGAGGTTTCTAGATAAGCTTATCCAACCCTTTTTCACATACTTGTATAAGGTAAAGGAGATAATTCGTCTCCATTCTCTATAGGTCTGATGAAAGTGATATTTCTGTCAGTATAATCACTGGGATGCTTGAAATAACCGTGAGCATAGTAGTACTACACATTGCATAGTAAACTGCAGAAAATTGATCCTTTAAAAGGAGCATCAACTGCACCATATATTTGTTACACACAACAATACACAACGTTTCTTCAACCGTGTATACTCGAGGCGTGCTAAGATGCCCAAGTGATGGTGCTGCTGTCCTGATAGTGTGGTTGTGTGTTCTTTTTATTTTGTTGTTAATTCGGTTATGTTATGTGATTGTTAGTGTGTCATGTCCGGTGTCAATGGGCTGTGTGGTCCATGTTTCTTTTGCTCTTGATTCTGTTATGTGGTTGTTGTAGTGTCTTGGTCTCAATCCTTGTAAGGGATAGATAGTGGGTCTAGGTAGTGGAATTGTGGCATTAGTAGAAAAGGTGAAAAGGCGTGACAGTTGGGAAGAGAGGGGCAGTAGTGTGGGAGTAGTGGGGGGCATGGAAGGGTGTAACTGCGAATCCTATGTACAAAAGAAGTTATTCCAGCAACGAAGGGGATTACGTCTTTTTTTTTCTTAAAACACAAGTGTAACAAGGAAAACTGAGATCGTTGGTTCTCTCTAACAAGTTTGAACACAATTGCAAGCATAGGTAGATGGGAAGGAAAACCCTAAAGACGAGAGTAGAAACTGAATTAGGAACTGAGGAGTTGAACAAAACTAATAAAGAAGGATCCTGTAACAAAGTGATATCGGAGCCGGACATATCGGACAACATCAAACAACTCCAGCACTAGTTCGAGAATTTTCTCGCCATTTACAAGGCTGACCACACGCAGGTAGAGGAGCTGTCACTCCAGTTGGCTACCCTCTTCAGGGAAATGTCGGCCTGGAAGGGAAATAGAAGGAACCAGAGGAGACAGCTGGTGGTAGCTCACAGCCAGACCAAACACCAAGAAGCTTGGCGGTGGCAGGTGAGGCAAAGTGAGGCACACTGGTGCTGAAGTATACCCGCCTTGACTTCCCAAAGTTCAATGGCAAATCAGACCCATTGAGCTGGTTGAATCTGTGTGAACAGTTCTTCCGACACCAGAAGACGCCAGAGGAGGATCGAGTGGAGTTGGCGGCCTATCTCATGGAGGGAGAGGCCCAGCTTTGGTTTGGCAGGATGGAGAAGGACTGGCTTGAGGTGAGGTGGCTTGAGTTCAAGCTGCTATACAATACGCAGTTCAAATCACCACTTCGGAGCAATCCGTTAGGGGAGCTGGCTAAGCTATGACAAGTGGGTTTGGTGGAGGAATATCGGCACCGGTTCACCTAGGTCGCAGCCCAAACTCCAACACTCACCTTGGAACAGGAAGTGGCTCTATTTATCAATGGGTTGCACGAGTTGATCTCGGTTGACGTGCTGATTCAAAACCCACGAGATATGACTCATGCCGTGGCGCTCGCTAGGCTTTATGAAAGAAAGGGCATGGCCATGAGGGCAGAGGTGGAGGGCTAAAGGAAGAAGTTTGTGGCAATGGCTAAAGCGGAAGTGCCACGTAAGAAATTTGCGACAGCAACAAGCCCTAGTGCAAATCCCTATGTAAGGAAACTAGGTTGGGCTGAACTAGAGAGGAGGTGGAAGGAACTTGATAGACTCGACATCATGTGAGTCTACTCTAGGCGCAATACGAGGAAGACAGATAAGGCAAATTAGTAGTTAGTTGTCAATTGTAAAAGTAGTTGTTAGTTGTAAAAGTAGTTAGAAGGAAATTACTAACTGTTAACCACTTAACAACTGGGTGGTTAAAATAACTGATATTGTTAGTCAAGGAGTTAGTGTAAATAGAGAGTAGGGAAGTTGTTAAGGGTCTTTTGTCAAAAAGTTAGCAGTGAGCCCTAGGCTGGAGGTGCTGGTTCCTTTTAACCAGAAATTCTTGTACATTGACATTCCATAATAAAGACGGAGGTTCCTTACCAATTACAGGAACCTATCATTGGTATCAGAGCCGTCGAATCCGGGAAAGATGGCTGTTAAGAAGGCTGACAACCGAATAGAAGGATTAGAGAGAGAATTGGAAGTTTTTCGAGAGGAAAGGGAGAATGATAAGGAAGAGATTCAAAGAGCAATTAGTCAAATTCATCTCGACTTTCAAAAGCAATTGGAACGTTCGAATCAAGAAATGTATGAACGAATGAAGTCAGAAATGCAAAGCATGCTGTTGACCGTATTACAGTCGTGGAAAGAAAATGATAGTGGAAAAGGTTTGGGAACGAATAAAGCAGAAGAAAACCCTTCGGAATCTCATCGTAGGAAAGAGTTGGGAAAGGACCCGATTGACTCAGATGAGCAACATGGTAGTAGTTACAGGCGAAACGATTCAAGATGCCGCATTGATCCATCTATAGGAATGGGATGGTACGGGGAATCTAGGAAAGATTGCAAGACAAGAAGGATTGAGATGCCTATGTTCGGGGGAGAAGATCCTGATGGATGGATTTATCGAGTAGAACGATTTTTTTCAGTAGGAAGATTTTCAGAGATGGAAAAGATGGAATTGGTGGGAATGAGTTTAGAGAGGGAAGCATTGACTTGGTTTCGTTGGATGGAAGGTAGAAGGCCGATTGTAGATTGGCAAGAGTGCAAGAAATTGTTGATACAGAAATTTCGTCCGGCTCATGAAGGGACGCAATGTCAAAGGTTGTTAGCGGTCAAGCAAAATGGCATGGTGGCGGAATTCATTAATAGATTTTTGGAGTTGGCAGCTCCACTTCCTGAGTTGCCTGATTCCGTGCTCGAAAGCACATTTATGAATGGATTGGTAAATGAGATAAGGTTGGAAATACAGATTTTAAAACCTAGGAGTTTGGGAGAAATGATGGAGTTAGCCCAGCAAGTAGAAGAGAAGTTAAGGAGGATGGGAATAAATAAATGGAGTAGGAATGGGACTTGAAGTAGAGTAGGAAATACAGTATTAAAGATGGAATCGGGGGAAGTTGGCAAGAGGAGGGAGGAATTGGGAATCCGTGAAAATCGATTTAGAACTTCATCCAATAATCGGTTAGTTGAGGAGAATAGGAGTCAAAATATGGGAGGCTATAGAAGATTAACATTAGGGGAACTGCAAGACAAGAAAGCGAAAGGCCTTTGCTTTAGATGTGATGAAAAGTTTAGTCCTGGACATAGATGTAAAAGAATGGAATTACAAGTGTTAGCAGCAATGGATGATGAAGAAGAGTTTGGTGAAGCAAATATGGAGGAAACGATGGAGGAAGTTGTTCAAACTATAGAGTTGGCAGCCGGTTCAGTGTTGGGATTTACTTTTCCCAGAACCATGAAGGTAAGAGGAAGGGTAGATGGTAGAGAAGTCATTGTGTTGATCGATAGTGGAGCTACACATAACTTCATTGCTTGCGAATTGTTGAAGCTGTTGGATTGTAAGATGGATAAAACTGAGAAGTATGTGGTTGCCATGGGAAATGGGTTGAAGGTTAAAGGAGAAGGGGTTTGTACGGGGATAAAATTGTCGATACAAGAAGTAACGATAGATGAGGAATATTTGCCTATGAAGTTAGGAAGTTGTGATATTATCCTGGGAATTAAGTGGTTGCAGACTTTAGGAAAGGTGGTAAATGATTGGAGTAAAATGACCATGGAATTTTCTCAAGGGAAACGGAATTTCATAATTAAAGGACATTCTACACTATCAAAGACCCAGGTGAGCATGAAGACTTTGATGAAGACAGTGGAGGAAGATGATGCAGTGTACCTACTGCAATTAGGAGAGTCGGGTATGGATGAGCCGAAGAATCAAGATTTAATTCCAGAAGAAATTCAGTTGGTGCT
This sequence comes from Laguncularia racemosa, assembly GCA_037954665.1. Classification (NCBI taxonomy): domain Eukaryota; kingdom Viridiplantae; phylum Streptophyta; class Magnoliopsida; order Myrtales; family Combretaceae; genus Laguncularia; species Laguncularia racemosa. Next base: position 5,284,051 of record JBBMOL010000040.1, read on the forward strand.
GGAGGAATTCGAGACCATATTCCATATGCCTCATCAATTACCACCGGAGCGATTCAAAGATCATTCAATTGTGTTGAAGGAAGGGGTTAATGCAGTATCGGTAAGGCCATACAAATATTCACAGTTCTAGAAAAATGAAATAGAAAAATTAGTGAAAGAAATGATGGATTCAGGAATCATTTAACCAAGTGTAAGTCCTTTCGCAAGTCCAGTATTATTGGTAAAGAAGAAGGATGGAGGTTGGCGTTTTTGTGTGGACTATAGGGCCTTAAATAAAGTGACAGTTGTGGATAAATTTCCAATTCCCATTATAGATGAGTTACTTGATGAATTACATGGGGCTACAATTTTTTCAAAGGTTGATTTGAAGTCTGGATATCATCAAATACGAATGAGGAGAGAGGATGTGGCGAAGACCGCATTTCGAACTCATGAAGGACATTATGAGTTTCTTGTAATGCCCTTCGGGTTGATTAATGCTCCAGCAACTTTTCAATCACTTATGAATCAAATTTTCAAACCGTATTTAAGGAAGTTTGTATTAGTATTTTTTAATGATATCTTAATCTACAGTGGGAGTATGGATGATCACGTGAAGCACTTAAGAATGGCATTGAGTGTTCTGAGTTCTCAACAGCTGTATGCAAACCCGAAGAAATGCATTTTTGGCCAAGCAACACTTGAGTACTTAGGCCATATTATTTCCCGTGAAGGAGTAGCAGCAGACTTGAAGAAAATTCATGTAATGGTAAATTGGCCGAGACCAAGAAATGTGAAGGAATTGAGAAGTTTTTTGGGTTTAACTGGTTATTATAGGAAATTTGTAAAAGGTTATGGAGCAATTGCATGGCCTTTAACATAGATGTTAAAGAAAGGAAGTTTTAAGTGGAATGTGGACAGTGAAAAGGCATTTTAACACCTCAAGCAATCTATGACTTTGGCACCAGTCCTTGCATTACCAAATTTTTCCAAACTGTTTGTTATAGAGACTGATGCTTCCTCCCACGCCATAGGAGCTGTTTTGATGCAAGATATTCAGCCAATTGCTTATTATAGTCAAGTGTTGTCAGGGACAAGAAGTCAGAAGTCCGCTTATGAACGTGAATTGTTGGCTATAGTGTTGGCAGTAAAAAGGTGGCGATCTTATTTGTTGGGACATCGGTTTATTATCAAAACAGATCAGAAACCATTAAAGTTTTTGTTGGAGCAGAGAGAGATCCATCCGGATTATCAACGATGGGTGTCAAAATTGCTGGGATATGACTTTAGTATAGAGTACAAGGCTGGAAGAGAGAATATGGTAGCGGATGCACTATCCAGAATTTCCGAAGGAGGGGAGCTAATGTCTGTAACGGTGGTCAGACTCCTAGATATGGATAAGATCGTGGAAGAAATTGATGCTGACCCAAGACTCTCCAAGTTAAAACAAGACATTGTTATAGATGGTGGAGCACATGTTCCATATATAGTGGTCCAAGGACGCCTCTTCTATAAGGATCGGTTAGTGATTCCAAAGTCTTCTTCTTTCATTCCTGCATTGCTTGAAGAAAGTCATCAAAGTCATACAGCAGGTCATGGAGGAGCTTTGAAGACGTATAAGAGACTTGCAGGGGAGCTATATTAGGAGGGAATGAAGAGGGATGTGTATAAGTTTGTAGCGGAGTGTCTTACGTGTCAGCGGAACAAGTATCTTTCCCTTTCTCCAGCTGGGCTGATGCAACCCCTACCCGTTCCAGTAAGAGTATGGGAGGACATTGCAATGGATTTCATTGAAGGACTTCCTAAGTCACAAGGATTTTCAACTATTCTAGTTGTGGTGGACAGGCTTAGTAAGTATGCACATTTCATTCCATTAAAGCATCCTTATACAGCTCAATCCGTGGCTTTTCTTTTTAGTAAAGAAGTGGTTCGGTTGCATGGATATCCACAGTCAATAGTTTCGGATAGAGATAAGATTTCCCTTAGTAAGTTTTGGCAGGAATTGTTTAGATTACAAGGGACTAGGTTGAATCGTAGCTCAGCTTACCATCCTCAAACAGATGGCTAGACAGAGGTGGTGAACAGATGTTTGGAAGCCTATTTAAGGTGCTTTTCTAGTCAACAACCTCAACGTTGGAGTCATTGGTTGAGCTAGGCTGAGTATTGTTATAATACTTCTTTCCATTCCACGTTAGGAACAACACCCTTTAGGGTTTTATATGGTCGGGATCCTCCTATGCTGACTACTTACAAGGTTCATTCGACTGCCTATGATTCCGTGGATACTCTATTACAAGAACGTGACCAGTACCTATTTGAATTGCGTCACCATCTATTGCTTGCACAACAGAGGATGAAGTTAGTGGCTGATGGAAAACGGAGGGAGGTGGAGTTTATGATTGGTGATAAGGTTTTTGTCAAGTTGGCCCCTTATAGGCAGCAGTCAATGGGGAAACAATGCAATGAAAAGTTGGCACCTCGCTACTTTGGTCCATTTGAAGTTATCAAGCGTATTGGGACAGTGGCATATCAATTGCGCCTACCATCCACAGCTCGGATACATTTGGTCTTTCATGTTTCGCAGTTGAGAAAAGTATTAGGGCCAAATGATGTCGTTACAGTTGTGTCAGATCAGTTGTTGATTCCGGATAGCATGCAGGTGAAACCTATGGCACTACTTGCAGTTCGCAATCTTTCCCTTGATTCAGGATTGGAAGTACTAATACAATGGATGGGACTTCCTACTGCTGAGGCAACTTGGGAGAGTTTTGAGGATATGGTTCACAGATTTCCGGAATTTCACCTTGAGGACAAGGTGAATCTGATGAGGGGGAGTAATGATAGACCCGACATCATGCGAGTCTACTCTAGGCGCAATATGAGGAAGACAGATAAGGCAAATTAGTAGTTAGTTGTCAATTGTAAAAGTAGTTGTTAGTTGTAAAAGTAGTTAGAAAGAAATTACTAACTGTTAACTACTTAACAACTGGGTGGTTAAAATAACTGATATTGTTAGTCAAGGAGTTAGTATAAATAGAGAGTGGGGAAGTTGTTAAGGGTCTTTTGTCAAAAAGTTAGCAGTGAGCCCTAGGCTGGAGGTGCTGGTTCCTTTTAACCAGAAATTCTTGTACATTGACATTCCATAATAAAGACGGAGGTTCCTTACCAATTACAGGAACCTATCAGAACTTTGCTTCAATTGCGACAAGCCCTTCACTATAGGTCACCTTTGTAAACGGCTATTTTGGCTCAAGTGCTAGGAAGAGGGGCCAATGTATCTGGAGGAGGGCCAAGAGGAAGGATTGGGTGAGGAGGAAGAACCCATTGAGATCTCACTACAAGCGATGGTGGGTGTGGGTAAGCCTTAGGCAATGAAGCTCCAGGGTTGCATTGGGACACACACGGTATTGGTCCTCGTCGATTCTGGCAGCACCCACAGCTTTGTGGATGCAGTGGCAACGAGGAATCTCAGCTTGCTGGTAGAACAGAAACAGGGCATCAGGGTGGTGGTCGCCAATGGGGAAAGCATGCAAAGCAAGGGTATATGTAGGGGGGTCAACCTCACTCTTGCACAGCAAGTGTTTGGGATGGATCTTTATACCCTCCCTTTATGTGGGATAGAGGTGGTGTTAGGGGTGAACTGGTTGAATTCGTTGGGAGCAATTGATTGGGATTTCCATGAAATGAGGATGAAGTTTTGTGTGCAAGGGAGAACCATCGAGCTGCAAGGTTTACCGGAATCCCGTAAAGATGACGCTGCCTTGGTTGTTATACAGGAGGTAGAGAAACAACACGAGTTGCAGCTGTTATTGGCCGAATTTGACAGCGTGTTCCAGCCCCTTCAAGGATTTCCACTGGCCAGAACTTGCGACCAACAGATTCCGCTCCTACCAGGCACCCCTCCCGTAGTCATCAAACCCTATTGGCATCCACACCAGCAGAAAGACGAAATTGGAAAAAATGTGGGGACATGCTAGCCAAGGGGATCATTTGGGTGAGTCATTCCCTTTCTCTTCATCGGTGTTGTAGGTTAGAAAGGCTGACTGAAGTTGGCGATTTTGTGTGGACTACTACGGTCTCAATGAGAAATCCATAAAAGACAAGTTTTCCATTCCGGTTATTGAGGAATTACTCGAAGAGTTGCATGGGGCCAACTACTTTTCCAAGCTGGATCTAACTTCAGGGTACCACCAAGTGCGCACGAGGGAAGAAGATATCTGGAAAACAGCGTTCCGTACACATCATGGGCATTTTGAATTCCTTGTGATGCCCTTCCGTCTCACAAACGTGCCTTCCACTTTTCAAGCCCTAATGAATGAGGTTTTCAAGGGCATCCTCAGGAAGTTTGTTTTAGTCTTCTTCGTTGACATCCTTGTCTATAGTCGCACCTGAACTGAACATTTGCAGCACTTGCAAAGGGTCCTTGCACTTCTAAAAGAGCATCAGCTATATTTAAAGCGAGCAAAGTGTGGATTTGCTCAAAGAAGGGTGGCCTATTTAGGCCATACCATTTCTGAGGATGGAGTGCCAGCTGACCCAGACAATGTGGATGCAATGCTGAACTAGCCGAAACCCATGCCCATCACTGCCTTGAGAGGTTTTTTGGGTTTGATGGGATATTATTGCTGGTTTGTAGTAGGGTATGGGAAGATTGTGGAACCATTAACCAAGATGCTCCGCAAAAACAGCTTCCAGTGGACTAGGGAAGCCGAAACAGCCTTTGACAGGCTGAAAACAGCATTGACCGTAGCCCCTGTCCCTGCCTTGCCAGACTTCTCTCAGCACTTCATCATAGAGTGATGCGTCGGAGGGGGGTATAGGCGCGGTAACCCAGCAGCAAGGGCGGCCCATCTCATACCTTAGCTGCCCCTTCTCCCAACAACACCTGAAATCGGCTGCCTATGAAAAGTAACTAATTGGGTTATCAAAGGCGGTGTGGTATTGGAGACCGTATTTATGGGGACAGAAATTCCTAGTGCAAACAGACCACTACGGCTTGAAATACCTGCTGGAACAACACGTGACAACATCACCCCAACAGCATTGGATCAGTAAGTTATTGGGCTTTGATTTTTCCATTGAATACAGGGCTGGACATGAGAACAAGGTAGTGGATGCACTTTTGCAGAAAAGTGAACAACCAGCTAGTCTCTCGGCTATCTCTTGTCCTCAGCTGCAACTTTTCGACCAAATCAGAGAAGAAAACCTCCACAACAGTGAGATGCAGCAGCTGGAAGCCAAGGTCATGGCAGGGGAACTTGGTCCACAGTGGATAGCACAGGATGGCTTGGTATTTTTTAAGAAAAAGGTTTACTTGCTTCCTCAATCTCCCTTATGCTCAATGATCATAGAAGCCTTGCACTCTCCTTATCACAAAGGATACTAGAAAACCCTTCATCGGATCACAAGAGATTTCTTTTGGAAGGGCCTTAAACTGCAAGTACAGCAGTTTGTTCGGGCGTATGAACGTTGCCAATGAAGCAAAACTGAGCAACTGAAGCCAACAGGGTTGCTGCAACCCTTACAAGCTCCTACGCAGACATGGGCCGATATCTCGATGGACTTCATTGAAGGTTTGCCTATGTCTAATGGGAAATCCATCCTATTTGTGGTAGTTGACCGTTTCTTGAAGTTCGCTCACTTCTTGCCGGTCAGCCATCCATACACAGCCACCTCGATTTCAAGAATTTTCTTTGACAACATATTTAAGCTCCATGGTCTACCCGAGTCGATTGTTAGTGGCAGAGATGCCTCATTTACCAGTGCTTTTTGGAAAGAACTCTTCAAGCTGCAAGGGACACAGTTAGCTTTCTCTTCTTCTTACCACCCTCAAAGTGACAGACAAACAGAGGTGGTAATTCACATCCTTGAAATGTATTTAAGATGCTTCATGGGAGATCACCCAAGGAAGTGGAGAGAGTCGGTAGCATGAGCCGAATTCTGCTATAACACAGTTTTTCATACGACGCTACAAGCCACCCCCCCGGCCTACTATCGTACTGCCCAGGAGTGGCCAAATTAGAAGCTGTGGAGCAAGCATTGCTGGAGGGCGATCAGGTTTGGCAGTAGCTGCAGCACAAGTTGGCCAAAGCACAAGCAGCAATGAAGGATCAATATGATAAGAAGCACCACCAGCTTGACTTCCAAGTAGGAGAGTTGGTTTGGCTTTACCTACAGCAATATAGACAGCTGTCCATGGCTTCTCGACGCAATCATAAGCTTGCCCTAAAGTTCTATGGGCCCTTCCCAGTTGAAGCTAAAGTAGGGACAGTAGCTTATAAGCTGACCCTCCCTCCTCAAGCGAAAGTACACCCAATTTTCCATGTCTCATCCCTAAAGAAGTTCATTGGCGACCCAACAGTACAATTGGTCATTCCAACAATGCATTAAGGTGTCATCATCCCTCAGCCAAAGGCCATCCTTGACACCAGTCACAACAAACATCAGCAAGAAGTCCTTATCCATTGGGAACAATACTCGCCAGCAGAAGCTTCATGGGAACTAGCTGAGATGATTATACAGCGATACCCAGCATTTGTGCGTGAGGTCACATGCGCTCTTGAGGGGGAAACCACTGTTACACGCAACAATACACAACGTTTCTTCAACTGTGTATACTCGAGGCGTGCTAAGACGCCCAAGTGATGGTGCTGCTGTCCTGATAGTGTGGTTGTGTGTTCTTTTTATTTTGTTGTTAATTCAGTTATGTTATGTGATTGTCAGTGTGTCATGTCCGGTGTCAGTGGGCTGTGTGGTCCATGTTTCTTTTGCTCTTGATTCTGTTATGTGGTTGTTGTAGTGTCTTGGTCTCAATCCTTGTAAGGGATAGATAATAGGTCTAGGTAGTGGAATTGTGGCATTAGTAAAAAAGGAGAAAAGGTATGACAGTTGGGAAGAGAGGGGCAGTAGCATGGGAGTAGTGGGGGGCATGGAAGGGTGTAACTGCTAATCCTATGTACAAAAGAAGTTATTCCAGCAATGAAGGGGATTACGTCTTTTTTTTCTTAAAACACAAGTGTAGCAAGGAAAACCGAGATCTTCGGGTTCTCTTTAACAAGCCCGAACACAATTGCAAACATAGGTAGACGGGGAAGGAAAACCCTAAAGACGAGAGTAGAAACTGAATTAGGAACTGAGGAGTTGAACAAAACCAATAAAGAAGGATCTTGTAACAATATTATGCTAAAAATGAATTTTTGGAGTATTGCGTATTTTAAACCATAATGATGGAGCATCAATTATTTACTGTATATGGCTTGAGAGAAATTTGAGAAGGCCCAACAATCCTCCAAGTTTGGCTTTGGAAGTGTTTAGAAACGTTTTTAGCACTTTAAGACCTCTAGATAGGCTTTTTTTTAGCCTTTTCCTTTACTTCGAGCGATTATTCTTGTGTACCTTTTTTGGGGTTTTCTTTGGGGTTGTCTTATTCATAGAGCTTACAACTTGCTTAGCTTTATTGTTTACACCACATTGAGTTTGTGAATACCTCTGGCTTTTTTTTTTTGTCCACTTCTTGTTTTTGTTCAGTGTGCTCTCTTTGTACATCCTTTCTTTTAATGAAATACTTAACGATTTTTTTTTTTTAAAAAAAAATTATGAAAAACCTTCATCACCTTAGTGCTCCCACATCTGCTCACAGAATAGTATAGAGATAGTAAATATAGGAAGGTTGGACAAGAATACTTTGACATTTCGTATTAATATTGCTACTACCTCACTTACAAAACTCTGTTTATGCACAAAGTCTTATAAACTCTTCAGAACAATGCAGTTGTGAAGGTATGAAATGTAAAGCAAGAATTAGGGGTACACCAAGGTATTCTGAAGAAAGAAATTTATACAATCGCTAGAGGATTACTGTTGAAATTGCTTGACAAAGGAATTAGAGGTAGACCAAGATGTTCTGAAGAAAGGAATTTACACAATTGCTAGAGGATTACTATTGAAATTACTTGACAATTGGAGCATTCTTTATGTTGGAAATTGTTTTGCCATCACCTTCAAGAATGGAAAAGGCATACATCTCAATTTGTGCAAAAATTTCTATTACACCATCTCTATTTTCTTTAAACCTTATAGTCTTTAGGTGAATGTAATTTTGTTAAATTTAGGTCTGTCCAAAACTTTGTAGGTAATGGATGGATTCAAGAATTTATCTATACACTACAACTGCAATTTGAGAAGAACCATATTTCCAGCAATGGAAATAGTAAGCCCAGCCTGTTGTAAATGACTGTCAACTAGGTGTATGTTTTTGCTTGTGTTGCCTGCTTGGATATGAATCTCTTATAGCAGCTTGTAGGGTTATCTCTTATGACATGATAATTGTACCATCTTTTTACTTAGATGATCAATATGTTATTTGCCTTTTTCTTCATATCCCTAATGTCATTCTGTCTGCTTACTTCTCATGCTCCATCTGCCATTGATACCATAGAGTTGCAAGACACCTTATGTACAAATTCAGCTTTTGCTAATTAGGTTTAGCTTCAGAATTATTGTGCATTAAAAGATTCTATGATTTACCTTGGTAATAAATCTCAAAATTAATTGATTGCTTTTGTCTCTAAAGGTTATGTCATAGGTAAGAAGTCCTCTGGTAGGACCAGCTCTTCAGGTGACTCTGAAAGTAACAATAACAGTTGGGAGGCCAAAGCAAAATTTGGATGCATTACATATTGGAATCATGATGTCCTTCCTTCACAAGAAGATGCTGTTCTGCGTTCTTTTCACTGGCTTCCCATTGTCGAAGCAGTAAGGTTTTGTCCCTATATATTATGTACTATATATAAAATATATTTACTGTAAACAAAGCTTAATGTTGCATCTATGTGCTTAAAAGTTTCCAAAAATGATTATTTTTCTTCTGAGCAGAGCCTCTAAACCTTTCATGATGTCTCAGATAGATATAAGTGATACCCGGTGTAGTTAAAGGAGAAAAGCTCACTCAAGGTATAATGCCCTATAATCACCTGGGGCGAGAAGCACTAAAAAAGCGCTCACCCAAGCAAAGTAAAGCGCAAATATTAATAAATTTATTAAAAGTGTTGTGATGCACAAAAATATCACTATTCAACAACCATGTTTACATTAGACTAATGAAGTCTATTCAAATAAATCAAATACAAAATTATGAGCACCTTGCTCACAAAAATTAACAAAGACTATTATAATATAACTAAAACATTACTAGTATTTCTTTACAAGATAGTAAATATAAAATGAGATATTGACAAGCTTTTATCACTCTTCATCATTTGCACCTTCCAAATTATCTTCACTTTCAGGACCCTTACTCTTACATTCATCATCCTCTTCTTTTATATCATCACTCATAGCTTCCTTTTTCTCATCTCTAATAAATTCCCCACTTGATGACTCCTTAAGGGTTGTCCAAAATTGTGTTTGAGATCTTGTATTCCTTGACTCCAGCCAGCTCTTACAACATTACCCAATGTCAAGACATCATCCTTAGATACTAATTCATCTTTTGCCTCAACAAATAAATCAATGCCCATTTTTTAAATTAATCACTCATTGATCTCATCAATATCATATAATTACATCAGATTAATAAGATCATGCTGATTATATTGAGTTTTGAGAGTTTGATTGTACTTAATATAAATTAGATCATTTAGATGTTTTTGAGCAAGTCCGTTTCTTCTCTTTATATGTATTTACAAATAATTATATTAATAATTTTAATGTTATTGTATATGATGGAAATAACTTTGAAATTAAAGTGTAAGATGCTTACTTACTCAAACATGCTTCAATTCTTTTCATATCCTAATGAACTACACATTAAAGCTTAGAACCTTAGTTGCAAATTGCTGTAATTTCTGAGTAAAACTTTTATACAATCCCTACTATTCAGTTATGTATATTAATAAAAATATTTTAGTTACTAAAAAAAAACTATCATTTTATTATAATAATTTTTTAGATACCTGTTGCTTTTGTCTTTCTTGATCTTATGGCAAAATCAATGCCAAAAAGACCCTCAAAATGCTTATGAATAGATATTTCCCCATTATCTTGCATTTGTGTTTGAAAAAACAACCTCTTAATGGTAACATATAATCTTAAAATCACTTCCTCATCAAACTCCATACGTGGTTTATTGTAAAAATTACCAGGATTCAGGAAATGACTAGCTGCATATAAGTGATGGTGTAATTGATTGTTCCACCAATCATCAATCATCTTACTCATTTTTACGTACTTCTCTTCATTACCATTGAATGGTTTTGCAATTCACTCTTTTGCTTTATTCATAACTTCTTAGATATGTCCCATAGTTTTTTCTTACTATCAAGAAGTTTAAGCACCCACACAAGAGACCCTATCTTATGGTATATTCTAAGGCGAGGCAAACTGTAGCTAGCTCCTAAGTGAGAACTCAATCACCCTGGTAAAACTAGGTTTTGCACATCATACCTTAGTTCGTAGTGCATTTACAAGCATAAAAACCATCTAAGAGCTATGTTCACTTCAAATGAATGGACTTCTAGCAAATAGGCAAAGCAAGTGAAGGGTAAAAGAGTGTAAAATGATCTGCTAGTTGGTTTTTTTAATAATGCTGTCTACATTCTTAAAGTGATGGGGCCTGTTGTGTGAGTGTTTAGACTTGTTGATCGTGAGAAGAGAAAAAAAAGTTGGCTTGAGATATATCTATGAAGTTATGGATTGATAAAGGAGTGAATTGCAAAATCATTCAATGGTGATGATGAGAAGTATGTGGAAGTGAGCAAGATAGTTGATGATAGGTGGAACTGTTAGTTACAACATCCATTGTATGTAGCTGGCCATTTCCTAAATCTTGGTAATTTTTATATAACTTGAGCATGGAGTTTGATTAGGAAGTGATTTTAGGATTATGTGCCACCATTAAGAGGTTAGTTCCTCAACCACAAATGTAAGATAAGATAATTGAGAAAATATTCATTTATAATCATGTTGACGGCCTTTTTGACATTGATTTTGTCATAAGATCAAGAAAGACAAAAGCAGCAGGTAGCTAAGAAAATTTTATATTAAAATGATAGTTTTGTCCTATATATATATATAGCTAAATGGTAGGTTTGTATGGAAAGTTTCTGAGCTTAACATGTAGTTCATCAAGATGGGAAAGGAATTGGATTGTGTTTGAGCAAGTAAGCATCTTACACTTTCAATTTGAGTGTAATTTCTGTCACATACAATAATATTAATCATTGTTAATATAATTATTTGCAAATACATACAAAGAGGAGAAACATACTTGCTCAAAAACATCTAAATAATCTTATATTAAATACAATCAAGCTCTCAAAGCTCGATATGATTAGCATATGTTAAAAGGAGAAACATACTTGCTCAAAAACATCTAAATAATCTGATATTAAGTATGATTAAGTTTTCAAGGGCTGATATGATTAGCATTATGTTATTGATCTAATATCGTTAGATGATATTGATGAGAGCAATGAGTGATTAGTTAGGAAAATAGGTGTTGATTCATTTGTTGAGAGGAAAGATGAATTAGTATTTGAGGATAATGACTTGACGTATGGTGAAAGTTTTGGGAGCTGCTGGAGTTGAGAAACCAATGAAGAATACTAGATCTCAAACACAATTTGGAAAAACCCTTAGTGGGTCGTCAAGTGGGGAGTATTAGAGGTGAGGAAGAAAGAGCTATGAATGATAATATAGAAGAAGATGATGATGAATATGAGAGTAGGAGTAACAAAAGCGATGATGATTTGGATGGTGTCGATGATGAAGAGTGATATAAGCTTGTCAATATCTCATTTTATCTTTGCTATCTTGTAACGAAATACTATTATGGTGATTTAGTTATATTATAAGTATTAATTTTTGTGAACGAAGTGTTTATTTTGTGAATATGGTGCTCATTTTGTATTTGATTTATTTGAATAGTCTTTGTTAGTCTAATATGAACATGATTGTTGAATAGTGATATTTTTATGCATTAAAATGTTTTTAATAAATTTATTAATATTTGTGCTTCACTTCATTTGGGTAAGTGCTTTTTTTGCACCTCTTGCCTCAAGCGATTATAGGGCATTGCTTCTTAAATGTGCTTTTCACCTTTAACTACACTGCTGACAAGTTACCTACCCTTTTCTGGGCAAGTGAACCAATCTACATATCTAGTTTTCACCTTCTTTTTGCTTATTCTTCCTTCTTGCTCGCAGCTTCACAAACCAGTAACAGCTGAAGATTTACTTTCTTTGTCCCCTGGCAAATAATTAAGTCAACCCCCATAAAGAGGACAACATCAGCAGTCTCCTGTTTTAGTTGGGCAGCACTTTTTGATCGTGTTCTCTTATTGGAAGAGCTTTCACTCCTGCTTTTTGCCCCCAGCCTAATTTCATATCTAGAGGAAGGGTAAAGGCTGAATGTTATTCATGACTGCATGTAATGCATATCTGGCCTTGTAGCTTCAGTTGGAACATTTTACTTTTGATTTCATTTTTCTAATGATTCTCTCAAATGTCTGTCTGCTAGAAGTATTAGCTGGGCTAAAATATTTGAGCTAACAATTTCCTGATTCATGCTATCTTTTGATGGTGAGAAAATGGTATTTATTGGAGTATAGCATTTTACTGAGAAGTTCTATTTTGGGAGGCATCCTATGCATCCAGTGAGTTCCTCTTTCATGGTCTGAACCTTGACAGGTTTATGCTGGGTATGATATGGACATTGGAATGGAACCAATTACACATGCTTGACTTTTTTCACCCATTTTTGAATCGTGACTAAAGTAGCATCTGTTCCATTTTCATTGATATTGAAAGAACTGTGTGAAAGTAGGGGCTTAGGTTGTCTTTGTGGTGGACTAGTTTAAGCTGCACTTATCATGCCATTATCCTGGCCAAAGATTCACACTAGGGGATGAGTTTTATGTTTCGATTTCCTCTATTTGTTTCTTATTAACTACGAAATTGCTTTGTATGAGTAAAGAAAATAAGCCCAGAGCTCATAATAAGCATTTATTAGACGTGGTAGTTTATTATTTGCAAGAATATGGTTGGGATATTGAACAAGGGCAGGAATTGCGCCATATTATGATTCCTATTAGGACATATAAGCTAGGATTGATAATTGATCTAGTTCTTGTGACACGTGATTATATTGTTTGGCAATTTCATTGAAACTGTTGGTAGCCATTCAATTGCTGGAAGCCTAGTTCCAACTATGATAATTTCATAAAATCTAGTTGAGGTTCAACCATGGTCTTGTTGGCCGTGGAAATGAAGATTGATCCTGAATTGATTTGTGCATAAAGGTTTTGACTATGATTTCACTTTCCAAATCAGGTTCAGCAAGTGTTCTTTAACGTTGTGAAATGAGGAATCCAGAAAGCATGATATTAAAAGCTTGAAGGATTCGTTTGAGAAATTCTATCCCATGCCCTCCCGATAGATTTTCTTCCTCTTTGGTGGTCTGCGCTTTGACAAGTTTATGCAGGTTATTATATGGACATTGGAATTGAGTCAATTATATGTGCGTGCTAACTTTCATCAGCCATTCTTGAATTGTTGGCTAAAGTAGCATTTGATTTGTTCCGTTTCTACTAAAATCGAGACAGCCGTACTTATTAATCCCTAGAACTTCGATTTCTCTTAAGCGAAGCCTTTGCGATATTTTCTCTTAAGTCTGTCTTCCTATCTGTGGCCGTGGAAAAGGCCTTCCTTCCTCTCTTGTTCTGAAAGGCCATTGTTTAAAATTGGCAAGATGTGTTATGTACTGCTAAGATCAAGTCTTCCTGAGATAAAGTTTGAAGCTTAATTGAGCGACGAATAAAGGCCTCACTGAACCATAAATAATGATATATATAGCATTCTCATCAGGATTTAACTAAAAATAATAGTAGATTCGAAGTACTATGCTGTTAACTGAGCATGACCTTAGTGTTCTCTGAAAGGGAAATAACTTTTTTGAAGTATTATGTTGTTCAAATACCCTATAACCGTGTTCAGCATCATGGTGTATATTAAAGCCCAGCTTTTTGGGCTTACGTGAACAGTGATTTAACGGGTCAAACCTAGCACATTCATTCCTTATCCATGTACGTATAGGATGGTCCAATGCTAGTTCCATTGGCTTTCTCTACATTGTACCATCATATAGGCCTCCTCTTGGCTTGGGCATAGCACTGTTCATCAGGAACCATGCCATGGCTCGGCAATAGCACATTGGCTACCTGTAGGTTTGGGCTAGTAAATAAGAATAATTTTGTTATCATCATTTTGGTAGGTCTTATCTTGACTCTAGGTATGGTCATAAGTAGCAATGGTGCATACTGGTTGTAAACACCCATACAGAATATAGGATATAAGATGGGTTTTGGGATATATTTTAATACCTCTATAAAGTAAATTGGGTACCCGATGACTTGAGCTTGTAATATTATGTTTTGTTTCTGAAAATTTTCAGATGATGGTATGATGGATTTTAAACCAATTTACTTTGTGCTGTTATATATTTATAATTTAATCATGAAGGATATTTATTTCTGTACATTAAATATGATTTTAAAAGTATCGAGTTAAATTATATTAGCTCGTTGGTTCAATTCGGACATGTCAGAATACTGTGTGTGGCTTGGGGTGGGGTTTGGATTTCCAAAAGACTGTCCTTAAGGATCCCAATGAGCTAGTTGAGGATGCACATTCTGGCAATTTCTTTCACAGGATTAGTAACCATTGACCTTCTCTTAAAGAGATATGGGGACGAACAGGCCGAAACCAATTCCCTCCATAACCGGTGGTTCTGGACTCCCGGTTGGTATCCATGATTTGAGCTCCGGCTTGACACTCATCGGTATGTCTTAAAAAAATTTTGTAGAGCATTTCAACTATAATCGTTTAGATGCCTTTCCAAAGAAAGCTCGTGAAGATACAGAGAGAGAACTGTTTAAGAAGACTAAAAGTGCTACATGTGAAACGTATGTTCAAGCATAGCTAAAAGTGATTCCAACAAAGTTGCAGTAGCAAGGAATGAGGACAAGTAGAGGAGAAAGAAAAGGAACAGGAATAACCTTGAAGCTATTTAAAAAAAAAAAAATAGCAAATGCGAATATTCTTTGCGGTTAGGATACGCAATTCTCCATAGACAACCACTTTAAGCAACTTATAACAATTGGGAATGTAACTTCCACTTCATGTAGTAGTAATACCTATCAAACCCAAAAGCTATAGGACTAAACATATCAATCAGATGGACTCAGGGAAGAGAAGTAACTCCAAAGATCATTGGAAACGGGCAAGTTCGCTCATTTTACTGCCTTCAAAAGTTAACACACAAGCACGTTAACACTGATTTGATGTATTCTTTTGCCCCTCCTCATTGGGTGTCCCCCTTCCCATATCAGTTGGTGGGCTTAATCCTTATCTGGGGCTTAGTTTATAGTGAGGGCCGTCGCCTCTCTTAGTAAATGGATTTATCGATATTCGAACCTTTAACATTAAGTTAGAATTTTCATTCGTATCTAATCTGTTAGCCAACTGAGTCAGCATTCACTAATAATGTACTTCAATGATCCAATGTACATTGAGTAAAATATGTGGATTTTTTTTTCCTGGTTTTTGCAGGATGAACCATTGATGATAATATATGATAAGGATTCAACGTCATATGAAGTCCCTGCCAAGGATTTGAGCATTATATGGGGAAAAGACAAGCGTTATTGGCAATGGATCCAACTCCAGGATGAGGATATGAGGTTTGCAGTTTTGTAATATCCTATGTAATTAATAATCGTGGAATTTAGAATAAAATCTCAACCAACTTCTCTAAAAGATATATTTCATTAATAATTTTGTGATACAACGCATTGATGTGATTTAGAAAAACGGGGTTCAAGGAGGGCGTTGTGCTTCAACAAGTGAACTGGATCGAAGTCACAGGAAAGGCACATTTTGATCTCCTTAAAGCTGGAAAATATGAAGTATTCTATGTAGTTAAGTTCAGGCCTGATGCATTTGGATGGCATTCGGCCCCAATAAGATACAGGATTAAATCAAATGGGATGTTGAATGAAGATAAAGTGGTGAAGCTAGAGGGGTATAGGAAGAAAGAAGAGGCGTGGCATGAGATCTCAGGTGGTGAATTTTTTATACAAGAACCTGAGGGTCCTGTCACAATGGTGTTTGGAATGTTTGAAACTGAGACAAGCTGGTGGAAAGGAGGCATGGTTCTTGCTGGAGTAAAGATTAAGCCTCCAGCAACAGAGGATTCTTCCCATGAAATTAAGGCTCAAAAGATGTGAAAAAATATCATTTTCTACGGTTGTTGTTCTCTAATCCATTTTAATCATGTAAGAAGCCAACTTCAGATTTTAAATTACATTTTTTATGCTGGAAATTTGAAGGTATTGTAGTGGATGGTTGTAACATTAAACTCAATACAGTATTAGATTAGAAGAGAATGAGTTCAAGTTTCCATTCACTTGATAGGTTTCAATCAACACTTATTCTACATATGAAAGGAAGTTCTAAAAATGAAATTAACAACCCAATTTTAATCTATTAGTTTAGAGAAAAAAAAATCATTAATACTAATACATCAACACTTAACTTATCTAAAGAGTGTTATTACCTAGTAATAATTTTTTTTCCCAAAAGAATAAAGGAGTGGAGAAAATTAATGAACGGAAATCTAAAAATCAGTCCTCTTAAACAGCGCAAAGAAAAAAAGAAGATTCACTGTGCAAGCATAAAATCGTACTTTAAACCCTTTTCCAACTTATGCTGTGTCCAAGTCATGGTTCATGTATTCCATTCCTATTCACATCATATTTATAAAAGGGATTTTTTTTTTTTTTTGGTTGAGTTTTATTATTAATACTTTCAACATCATTGATGATTTAAGCCTGACTCGAACAGACTTATACTCAAGTCGCAATGTTGTTGCACACTATCTGATTTCTTTCGTATGGAAAGGGAAGAAGGTACACATCGAATGAAAAAGGTTGAAACTAGCTGTTATGGTCTCATAATATCATATGCATTATCATGCCAACTATATCTCATCCGCTGGGACATCAACGAGAATGCTAGAATGTCATTAAGAGCATTCTCCTGTTGAACACTTATTTCATGCATATACATGTGCAAATGAAAGGAGCAGAACACTAATTACAACAAATGCATCCAGGCAAGCCAATGTGGTGACTTAAAAGAATGCAATATCATACTCTTGGGCAGTATTATCCAATACTGGAGCGAGAACATTCCCTTGCTGTATGACAGAGATGTGAGTGATATCCTGAATCCGTTGATCGTTAGTAGTTGACAACATATCAGTGATATCACCATGGCTTTAACATGCCATTGACAAGCAGCAGAAGAGCCCACAACAAAAATTGCATTTAATCTTCTAGACTGCCCACAACATCCGACCTATTTATCGGGGGCAAATAAGTGCTTACATGGACAGAAATAGACGAAGTTACAGCCTAACTTGCATTACTCCTTCAGGGTGCTCAGGAACAATTACTGCTAATAAACAAGAAGAAATACTAGATAAAAAATAGAGTTTCCTCAAAAATTTCCCCTTGGGTTGATCCCCATATTTGGCTTGTATATTACATCCAATGCCACTGTGGTGTGTAAAGATACACGCTTAGAGTATGAAATGGACAAAGAATAAATATATCATCTTCTGGCAGTTTCAAGGAACAAAATTCATACCTCATGTATTGCTTCATGTTGCAAGATAATCTTAACGAAAATTTGATCCAGAAGGCCTGAATGGTAATCCATATATCCTCATCCAAAAATGCTTTAACCATGCACGATATAGGCACATTCTTTATTTATTATATATAGAGCTTCATCCTCTACTATTTCAGTTAATTTGACTGCTTTCTCCTCTTTTTTTCAGGCTCCCCTAATTGCAAGGACACACAGATCTCTCCATTTGTTCTAATTGAAAGGGTGGAAAAGTTCCGTTCTGGGATGTCCTCCCTCTCAGTTCGTTGCAGAGAAGACCTTTCACCGAGACTTGACATGAACTGATGCTCTACATTAGAGGCTACTTCTGTCGCATTTTCAACATGATATTCTGTCTGTTTGAACTCTTCTTTTGGCCCTTGGAAGGGCTCATCTTCAACTGGACTTTGTTGGATGTTCAAATTGAGAGGCTCAATGTTCTCTTCAGTTCTATTTCTGGACAGCATCCTGTCCGGAGGAGATGACTCTCCTACTGCAGAATCAATTCCAACTGCGCTGGCATATCTTTGTTCTTGAACTGCAGCTATAATGCCCCAAAAAAGGAATAAAGATCAGATCAGAAGTATGGACATTAAAGAACTACCAGATATGGACATTATCGTATATAAGCAAAGTTCAGGCGTAAATTCATTCACTGTCAGACATCAATACATGAAATTGAATCAGTACTTAGTGGAATTCATAATCACTTAAAATAGACACTCCATTTTTCATCCTTTTCTTTCTCTTTTTGTGCCTAGTTTAAAAAGTCAGCAATTTTCAAAACATAAAAATATTGACAAAAAAAAAAGGTACTGCAATTTACTTGGCTTCTTATATTAAGTAAAAGGCAGATTCTTTTCACCAGTTACCTCCTGTTAAAGTTTGTAACAGTTTAAACCTCATACCACACTAGTATCTAGAATTTCAAGGCCATTATCAATGCCATTTATGACTAGGACAAGTTTATCTTACTACAAACAGTTCAAATCTCACACATAGGGTAACAGAAGAACTCATGTGAATAAAATATGTATTAAAAAAAAAAAAATACAAACCTTGTAGACCTTCACTGGTTGTTATGAGGTCAAGTTCAAGAAGGTCAAGGAGGCGCCCAAGATCAACTCCACTAGTCCAGTTCTCTGGAGGTTGGCCAACCTTTAGTTTTAGGCGCCCCCTGTTTGCAGTCCCACCCCAAATAATCCCAACTGGCTGTGGCTTTTTGTTATTGTCATTTGTTAAGAGAATGAGGCTTCCACTATCACCTTCAAGATCAAATGTCTGCTGGTTCTCACCAACAACAAGAAAATCAGTTAAGAAACATATCCCTTTTTCATCATTGTACTCAAGTGCATAAGCCATTATAGTTCCAGTGGTCAAACCAGAGCTCCTTCCAACTTTAACCACCTGTCTTCCAATGAGACTGCTTATCGGAGATTGCAAGTCAATAGTGTGAACATCACCAATCTCTCCGACTCCTCTAACAGAGGTAGTTACATTGTTCACATTAAAATCCTCAGAAAAAGGTATAAAGGCTCCATCTGCTCGCACAAATGTTTCTGCAGCAAAGGCGATGCGTTATTGCTTAATAGAAGAGGTTACAAGAATGATTATAGAGAAGGGAGAAGGGGAGGGGAGGGAGAGAGAGAGAGAGCAAATCGAAAGAAAGAAGCGTTGTACAAACAAACCCCAGAATTTTGACCATTTTGTAATGAAGCCCTTGAGTACCCATGCACTTTTACACTTGCTAAAAGTGGCTCATAAACTTCTTGATTATAACATTAGCAGATTTTGCTAACAGCAACATTTATTAAGCTTCAATTTCATAAATGAGAGTTTAAATTAAGCAATCCCTCAACAAAATGCATGCACATGACCTGAAACATGCGAGTAGAAAAACTTAAAAAGAATGAAACATGGATATGATTTCCTACAGAAAGTCAGAGCTCACCGGTGCTCATCCATAGGTTGTGTTAGCAAAATAACTCAATTTGTTACAGTGGGAAAACTCAAGGGCCATTTTGAATAAATTTGATGAACTGGAATGGGCTTAACAGAACAAAAGTTTAAATGCTTAGTTGCATAATGGACAAAGTTCAGGGGCTTATATAAGTGTATTTAGCCTTAAATCAATGGTTAAATCCCTAATTCAGCAAGCTAATCAAGTTCAGATAAACATGGCAGGAAGTTATGGTTGTAAGAATTCAATGTAGCTATTATATCATCATCCCTTGAAAAATGTCAAGAATTCAGAAGAAACCTAGTAGGTCAGTATCAGAAGTTTTAGCCAGAATCCTGATTACAGTCTAAGAGCCAGAAAAGTTGCCTGCCAAGCAAACCAGGGTCATCCATCATGTGTTTGAATTATAAAGTGGAATTTTTTTTTAATCTCAATATCCAACTTATGGTGAATATAGATAGCTTATAAAGGTGGATGAAAGATAATGATTTGAATTCAAAACTAGGATATCAAATGACAAATAAGTACACCATGTCTAACTCTCCAACCATCAACACTCAAACTAATCTAGGATATCCAACTATATTCGTGTTACCATCATCTTTTTTATTGAGTAATACTATATGTATTAGAGAAAGTAATGATGGCCTGATGCTACTCAGTTTCATTGAATGACTGTATTACCTGGATTTGTGCAGGCAAATATGCCATACCATTGTTCATCAGTTATGAAGGACGTGGCCCTCTCCACAGCACCTAAATAAACCCCAGGTCCAAGACTAGGTGGTAAAGGATGAAACATCTTTTGATTTGGATAATCCAAATCAACAGCAACATGACGGTTTGTGAGGAAACCCACTTGTTGGTTTCCTGTCCGACTTTTGACTATAGCACCCAAAGTTCCATATGTCTCTTGACTTGCAACCTATGACATGATGAACAAACATGACAGAAGCAAATATTTGCACATTAAAGATCTAATTAGGAGGGGGAAGGAAGCCTTACAAAAACCTAAATGCAGAAAGCAATTAAGATAAATGTCAAACTCTGCACTCTTATGATGCAACATAAGTAAAAAATGAGAAAACTTAACTATTTGTCTTGTCTGCCTGGTTAGTAGGAAATTTCTAGGCAACTGAAAAAAGCAGTCAAACTTCCACTTTTCCAGAAAAGAGGGAGACCATTTACACTAGTGAGCAACAAACAAATATAAGAAACCTGGACAATGAATAAATCCTCCAGAGTAAGTTGAATAATTTTAAAATTCATTCCAACCACTTAATAGCACAAAAGAACTACCAAAGAGAATTCAAGTCCTAAAAGACTAGACAAACAACTATCCAGAAAGTTGCAGCAAAAACGGAACACATTCTGAGTTTCGAGAAGTGAACTTTATTTCAAGCTTAGATCATAATCCATTTAAGAGTTAAAAGAGTCTTTCCTTCTTGCTTTTTATTGATGCACATGCCTTTATTCAAGAAAGCAAAGCTCGAAATTCTGCTAAAGGCAGATTGCTAAAGAAATTATATCTTGAACAACCAACTGAAGTATTCAGCTAGGTAACCTGATGTATCCATCTAGCAATCTTAAGAATTGAATAAACTTAAGGCAGGCATAAACAGATGCACACAGTTCCACTCTCGCTAGTAATGCAATTGCAGGGCACATGTATCATATGCCTGTGACTAAGCCAACACTTTCATACCTTAAAATAAAAATATATTAAGTCAATGGTTTTAGTGGAGGCATACTGTACTTTCCATATTCTAATTATGTAACATAATATTGTCCTAGAGTTTGTTTGACACTAACACACATTTTGACCAAAACATGATATGGTTTAAGAGCAAGAGGTAAAGTAGAGAGCAACACAGGGATGTAAGCTTTGAACAATAAGGAACTGTGCTTCCAGGTTTTCAATATTGTAATAAAGAGAGTCATGATACAAAGTCTCAGAGGTCATTTTTCCTATGTTACATAAAACTAAATTTGAATGTTACAAGATTCTTTAATCTAATTGAACCACTGATGTATTGATAAAAGCACTTTCTCTATGTGCATATATAGTTAGATGTGCCTGATCTAAAAAATAGAGGATTATATTATCTGTTTGATCTGGAAAATATGTGCTCTTGTTTGCATTGCACTGCTTACATATTCCTGCAGTACAGTGCTGATGGCTACAATTAATTGTCAGCCAGATAGAGCGTGTTAAATCACATGCATTAGCTCATACTAATATCAACTAAGAAGTGAATGCTATTCATTCACTCATTCCACCAGTGTCTGACATGAATATTATGAAAGGCTGCAAAGATAGGACCCCCTTGCTGGACCACAAAAGCTTCTTACTAGAATATACTCCAAATAAAATATAATCAACACATGATATTTAGATTGATCTGGAGCTGTAGAATTAACTGCAGGGTAGATCATGCCCAAAGTTGAAAGAAAAAAGGTCCTTTCACTAGTTTCTTTTTTATGCAATGGCAAAAAATCCCAGCATACCTATTCAAGAAAAGAAGAAATTGCAGCAATGTGCACCTATAGATGAAAAACAATGACAAATTTAACATCCTGTTGCTGTACATAAATAAAGCAATTGTTAGAAGTTGAGAACTGAACATGTGGTCACAACCATTACTGAATTCTTTAACCTTTTCTATCTTTCCATTTAATGACAGGTGCGACATTTAGCAGCAAAACAAGAAATTTTTGCAATGAAAGAGAGGAGAATGCTACCTGAGAGCCTGAACCAATCCATGGGTCACTCCCCCGCAAACCATCTACAAGCTCCGTATATACTTGTTCTTTTGGAGTAGGGGCAGGTGCTCCATAATAAGAGAATTCCACAACATCCACATGACACCAAACACCTCCTGGTCCCTGTCCAACCGTGATAAAGCTATTTAGATTTTTAGAAGGCAATATATAAGGCATATGCTCTTCCAAACAAGCTCAACTATCAGCATGAATTGAGCATTTTGGGATTGATGTTTATTTTTTTTAATTTTATCAGTTTCCTGAAAGATAAATTTAGTCAAGAATGAATCTATTAGGCCCAAATCACAGTTACACAAGTTAAAAATGCCAAATTGTCAAAATCACAGATCATTATTGAATGAAACAGAGTATCTGACTAACAAAAATGAAAATCTAAAGAATGGTGCAGAAAGCTTATTGAGGCTGCCAATAAATCTACACATATTTGGCTGTAGCAGGTTGTTTTCATTAGCTTGTCACTCCTGACAATATGTAAACAAAAACAAAGGTGATTCCAAAAGAACCAAAATACAACCTGAAGAGCTGTAGGAAGACACTGGATTGGGTTAAGCCATTGTCTGTGAACTTTTCGAGCAACAAAGACAAGAATCGCTGGAATATCTGTTAATACCCCACGCCTAATTCGGAAACCAATTGCAGTTCCCAAACTAAACCGACGCAAGATCTTGCTATGAAACGCTCTAATTGTCAGCAGCTCAAGCACTGTAGAGGCTCTCTGGCCAGATGGCAATTGTCCAAGTGTCTCCGGAAGCACCCCTTTCTGAAGGTTCCCAAAATAGTTTGCCCTGTCTTCAGCTGAATCTATTAAGTGACTCAAAGTAGGCCAAGAGAAGTAAGCAGCATTACTTTCAGAATGCTGACCACCAGAAGCAAAAGGCTGAAGAGGAGATGGACTTGAAGAAGGCAAATTTGGATTGTTATAATAGTTCCTTTCCAAATCCAGAGCTGATTCCTCCGACTGTGCTGATCCAGAAGGATGAAACCGTAAGTCTAATCTGAACCTGTCCATCTTTCAGCCGTTGCTCATGGTTTGTCTTGAATGCACTGAAAACTAAATAAATCCAATTATGAATTAAATATATGACTTCCAACATTAAATTAAAGAATCACATCCTTTTGAGCAGCTCACATCACTGAAGCTTATTTTTTTGGTAAGCTCTCCTAAGCTTACTTGATATTAACTGCATAGAAAAGGAAGTTTAAGAAACCATCAGTAAGCAAAACAAATGAAGAAGCAGGAAAATCAATTTATTTAAAAAACAAAATAATGAAAGAAAGAGAAAACATGAAACGAGCTGAAAAAAAAAAAAATTATCATTTGGTTTTTCAACTCTTAGAAAGTTCAAGGAAATCTCTAATACTCTTTAGCCAAATATGGATTTCAATTCACAACCATGTGCCACAGGTATTGAAATGGAAACTCAAAGTTGATATTTTACTATAGCATTTTCCAATCAAATGAAAGCAACTGACTAAAACAGAAACCAAATCTTTACCAATCTTATGAATTAAACTATACGTATCCTACCATACTAAGAACATAAGTTACTTTATCTGGTTGCAGGATGGGGGAATTCTTTTCAAACAAGTTCAGGGGAAACTCTGAACATTTTGGGCCTACATGTGACATCTACATTCCAATAGATCAAGCTACAGAAATGGAATCATAGAATATGCTATATATTACCCCACAACACAATTTTTCAATAAAATGGAATTAATTAATTTGCACTTGAATCAAATCCCTGCCCACCTTATGAATCAAAGCACTGCAGACTCTGACCCACCTAACACGAAAAAAACAATCCATTCCAAATTTGGACCAAACCTTTACTAAGATTATGGAAACCTGCTGGTGTGAATTGAAAGATTTGTGCCTAACTTCATCTCAACAGCTGAAAAATATAGTAGCTTTCATTTATATGTCTTCAGCGTTCCAGAATGTCCCATACTTATATTCCTTTCTAGCTTACTTTCTTCTTCTTCTTTGTCAATAACACACTAAACTTAGTTCAAAATTTTCTCCAAAATCAAATCGACAACAAAAGCATCAGAGTAGATTGAAAACAATAATAATAATAATAACATAAGACAAAATTGAAGAGCAAAAACTCAAGAAAATGATGTCCCAATAGAATTAAATTAAACAAATGAACTTGAAGTGAAAAAAGAATAAAGTCAATACAAAATCTAGAAATGGGCATCTGAAGACAGAAAACAAACATATTAAGAATGCACAGAGCAACAGAATCGATGAAACCCAAGAAGAAGAGCCAAAATGCAATATGCAAACTCCTAAGGTTTAACAATAGCAGTGATAGTTAAGTGAAATTATGAGTAAAGACAAAGTTCAAATATAACTTACCGATCAGAGACAAAGCAAAGACTTTTGAGTTAAGAGCTGGTGACAGTTAACACAATACCCATATGAGAAAGATGAAGTTATTGTTGTAAAAGGAAACTCCTGCTATCTCCACACAGAGAGAGAGAGAGAGAGAGCTTATACATGTGTTTACTATTGAACAAGACAAGACAGGGGAGAGAGAGAGAGAGACCTATTGGAAAGGAAACGAAAATGTCAAGGAAAGGCAGAAAAGTCGTTTATGCGTCCTGTTATTTATGTTTTCAGCAATGACTTAAAAAAGAAAGAAAGAAAACAAAAAACAAAAAACAAAAAAAAAAAAAAGCCGGAATATATGTGTCACCTATTTTGGCCTCCATTATCTTTTCTTAAAAATCTATATATATATATATATATATATATATATTAACTTTTAAAAAAATTAAATACAATTATACCAGTAGATACACGGTCTTTTTTACTTTGATTTGCTAATATATATATATATAATGAAATAATTATATGATTTCATTCTAAATTGTATTAATAATAAAAATAATCCCTATTAGGATATTGTATTCCACTTTATATATATATTTATTTATTTTCTTCCACTTCTTTTTTTTTGTCTATATGTTTAATTTAATTCTTTCAATTTTGAAGCGCATCTTAAAAAGTAGGAGAGTGAAGTGTGTAAGTTTAAATTGTTAATTGTGTTAATATAATTTTTTTTAATCTTGAATTTTTTTTTTCTCTATAAAATATTAATCATGGATTTTGGCTTTGTTAATTTTTTTTTTTTTTTTAGTATCTATATTTTTTAAATTTTCATCTAAGTTGTCAAAACTTATTGAAATAAACATTTTATCACTTTTAGTAATAGGTGTTGTCAAAATTAAGTCTTAAAATAAAAAACACATATCATAAAATAAAATAATAGAAATATGTAATTTTTTTATACTTTTTCCATTTAGGGACCTACATTTTATATTATCTCATTTTAGGTTGCATTTTTTCTTTCATTTTTTCATTTAAAACCCAACTTTTAACGTCACTTATAATGAAGATTAAGTGAAATCTTCTTTTGTTTTATTTTTGGTCCTAAAACAATGGATAAAGAAAAATTTAAATCCTAACATTATTATTATTAGACATAATCTTATGAAGAAAAAAGAATATCAATCGATCACATTCCATAAAAATATCTACTACTATCTTTCCTCGACCTTTTTTCCTCCGAATAACAAGCTTTACTATCAAGACCCCACCATACCCATACACCACCGTGCCGCCTAATTCATTAGCAGCCACCTCCACCTCTAGCGGTGGTGGCTCTCTGTCTCTCACCTCCAAGTTGGCTCTGTCGATGGTGACTCGTTCTTGTATCACTAAACTCTCAACACTTCGATGGTAGTCACTTTGGCAGCAGCCATCTTAGAAGATGCCCAGATTTTCCTTCTCAAGCTCAACTTTGTCAAGAGGTGTTCTTGCATATCATATCTTTTTCATACAGTCGAATCCTTCTCCAAACAATGGCGGCGGATGTCAACTCTTATCCCCCAATAGGCCGAGTCGCAAATCTTAAAGAAAATAGTACCATTTTGAAGGTTTATTTTTAAAATATTTTGATGCTGAGAGTGAGAGCTACCTCAAGCATCAATCCCTTGTGTCCACATTTAATCCTAAGCTGTCTTTTTCATATATATATATATATATATGAGTTTGGAGTTATTCAATCATGGTATCTTCAGTATAAAAAATAAAATAATAATAATAATAATAAAAACATTGTTATATAAGAACCGCCAATTAAGTTGTAGCTCCCATTAAATTATGTCATCATGTATATGGAGTAAAATAATAAGTTTTCACTTAATAGCACAGGTAACAACATTTATTATTATTAGTGTTAGAATTTCAAAAAATATATATTGAGAATGTTAAAGTGAGTTTTTGGATCATCCCTACTTTAAAATCTTTTAAAAGAACTATTGATATATTTTTTTTTTTTTAAATTCAATAGTAATGAAGTTATTCAGATGCGTATATATATATTGTAAGTGTTCAAATTTGGTAAAATGAAAATTGAAAAATCAGACCCTTGTCGACTTGAGAAGCCCTTAATGTTGGGAATTTTTTGAAAAGTTTCTCATTCATAGAACTTCATATTAAAGAAATCTAAAAAAAAAAAAAGATTTCCAATATTATGACATAGGAGAATTTGACTACGACTCATCACAATCCACAATTACATACAAAGATAAAGGTACCTATTTTCAACACAAACAAAACATTAGCAAAATCTATCCTTTTGATTCGCCCTTTTTTTCTTTTTCTTTTTTCCCTTTTTCTTTTTTATTTAAGGGTATTCACTTTTTTCTTTTTCTTTTTTCCTTTTCTGGGTTTTTTTTTTTTGGGAAAATAATTGCAACCGATGGAAGAGAAGAATTGCATTATTTATTTGTTTATTTTCTATTGTTATAATTTGAAATGCCGGAGTATGTATTGTTATCTTGTGTGGTAGGTGGGGGGAGGGACTGGTGTGTATGGCCCCATCCAGATTTGCTTCCTAATGCATCGTTTATAAAATGAGTTGGATAGAAAGCGGTGCGATGGATATTATATTGAAATAACAAAGTGAGGATATCATTCTTTTCCTATTTCATTGATAATGGGAGTATTCCTTGGCCATGAAAGAGCAACAAGAATTAAAAATTTTCTTTACAAGTTAGATAAAAAATATTATTCTATTTTATATAATATAAATTCGTCATGAAAAGTTATTAAACATAGATAATGTACTGGAATTAGAAGGTCTTTCTAATTCTTTGATTTTCCCTCTCCATTTTTAACTTAATTATTCTCACAATAATACATTAACGTGAATTGTGAGGACCAGCTAAACCCATCAA
This sequence comes from Laguncularia racemosa, assembly GCA_037954665.1. NCBI lineage: Eukaryota > Viridiplantae > Streptophyta > Magnoliopsida > Myrtales > Combretaceae > Laguncularia > Laguncularia racemosa. The sequence continues at coordinate 5,311,753 of JBBMOL010000040.1, forward strand.
CGGACCCAGTGGTTCAGTGGGTTACTTAGTGAATTGGAAAAATGCAATGTAAAAAAAAAAAAGGACCGATTCACATGAACTATCGTGAAACTGTGGAATCTCGGATTAGTTTCAGATCATGTTTTTTAGACTTGTGACTCGGTGGGTTTGGGCTAATTCGGCTCAATCGATGGCTATGTTTAGCCTATCGAAAATGAAAAGAAAAATAATATCACTAGTTTTTTTTTTTTTTTTAGAGTTTTTGAAGCTAAAATCCATCTTTTGAATTAATGAAATGGTAAAATGCAAAGATCACTTCCATTTTGCAACTAACACCCCAAGCCCCAACCCACCTCTCATCATTTTGAAATGAGTGCTTATTCCAAATCTTTACAAACATAGCTAAGTAACTTTAAGGGTCCTATTCATCCCAAAAAAGAAAAAAAAAATTAAGGGACCTTCACAAAATATCCCAAAAAACTCAATAACCCTAGTGTAATGTTGAGGCATCCCAAAATGGGGTTTGTAATTCTTGGAATCTGCATGAAGAACAAGCATTAAAGCTGTCCTTATACATAGATAGAAAGGTATCTAATCCAATCACAAGTTACTTCCACCCTGCATTAACATCGAATACACATTCTCGAAATTAGCAGTTTTTGCTTCATTCTACGATATGGGATGAAAGTTCCATCAAAACTGATAATCCTCCAACCAAGACATTATCATGGTTCTTCTCTTTTCTAAAATGTTCTTAAGGTTAACGTAAAACTTTCTTCAAATGCAACAATATTTCAATTGTTTTAAATTAAACACTTATTAGAACTCATTCTCCTATAGTTTTAATTCGCGTCTCCCTTATCGTAATTGGTTAATCATTTTAGTATATATGTTATATGCTAAGTTAAGTAAAGCTGGAAACTAATTCAAAATATTTGTTGTTCAATATATATACTATCCAAATATGTTTACCAATGTTAAGTTTGGGCAATCGTAATGCCCTAGACTGTATAAAACTTACATGCAACCACGTATTTGCAACTTAGAAAGTGTAACTAAGCTTATTATTACAACAACAAATCGATAATTCACGTTAAAAAAATCACAGATGAAAGCCCATTTTCTTTGCAACATTTTAGACATCCACAAAACCATTAGTTCTTCTTTTTTTTTTTTTTTTTTTTCAATTTCATGATCCAACATCATAACAAGTCAAATCTACTTCTATATACGAGAAATACAAAATTTCCATATCGAAGTTGACCTGATTCTTATCTTGATTTGTTTTTTGAGAAGATTTCTTAGGGTTTGCGTAATTCATGTGAAGAAGAGAGAATTGGATAATTGGTGATTGTGACTAGTGCTACTTTACTTCCATAAAAAAGAGCACAAAGTGAGGTATAGGACTTGTATATGAACTTATGTTTATAAATTAGTATTAATTACACCTTAGTTAAATAGGCTTAGGATTTATAATCATGTAGTCAATGTATACTTTATTTTCGAAATGGTTGAGGATTTAAATCACTCATTTAATCTTACTATATTTCTCCAGTTTATTATGTATTTTAAGTTATGTCATGCATCCTATGAATTCAAATTGTTACATTAAAGTCTCGCAACATTTACTTAGCTAGATATAAATATTGGTCATACTTTTAAGACTGAATTCTTTTTTAGAGTATGAAAATTTAGGATTCTACAGATATATAATAAAATGGAAGATATGGTAAACTTGCTATTGGGATCAAATCAATTTGATTTTGCATTTCCCTCAAAACTAATAATTTATTTGGTAATTCATCAGGAGTTAAAGTCGTCAAATTCTTCAAGCAAAATCTTTTGGGACGCATTGTTTTGGTTCTTCTTCCTCTCCTTTAATGGCTAAATAGTTTGCTTCAAATGTTGCTTTTGTATTTGCGATTTTGAGTTGTCAATTGTCAAAAGATATTTTCTAACCACTTAGAAGTTAGAGAAAAAACATATTGTATTGTAGTACGAAAATTCACTTGAAGCTACGAGTTATAACCTATTAAAGTCGATATATATAATATTAATATATATGTATATATATAATTCTAAATTTATTTAAAACTCATCTACGACAAAAATGAAAATATCGTGATTGGCGATACCAAATAATTGAATCTAATAAGGATTCTTACATGATTACAATCTTGGGATTAATTAATTAATTAAGGAATTTTTTGGTATTTTTTACTTATATGGGCAATCAAATCTTGAGAATGGTTTTCTAGTTAAGGTCTTAGGGGCTATATAGAGTCGAGATACAGGAAGCGAATTCCATCTATAAAACATGAATGCATTAAGAAAAGCAAAATTATGAAACGAAAATCAGCTGATTGTATTTGGTTGTTCATTTATTTGGTTTAATTATTATTATTTAAAATTATAACAAAAACAATTGATTCAAATTTAGTTCACCTCATCTAAAAGATTAGTATTTATACGACTAAACTATAACGAATTAACTACTTATGTTATTATGCGTAAAGAATAAGCATCATATGTGGCTGGTGTTGGTTGGTTAGGTTACTCGCAAATTCTTTTGCTTACCCTTCAGACCACTTTAGTCTTCAAGTGTTGGCTATAAATGTGGGAAATGCTGGAATCAATGCTGCGATGCTAATATGATGTCTTGCATAGCCTGTCCTTTTGAGTAAAGACGTACGGTGGGCTATCGATATCCTTCAAGCCTCTATTTTACGTGAATAGGTGTATTTTTTCTCATACCTACTAGTACTGATAAGAAGTTAGTGACGATTGAACTTCAAATACGGTTTTTTTTTTTTTTTTAATTTGCTTATTTTGTAGGTCCATTACAGAAAATGTATCCATATTTCACATTTTTCTTCCACTTTATATAATTATATTTATTTTGAACAAGTGTATCTTCCTCATTGAGAAAATGTTAGTTAGATGTTAAAAAAACAGAAGAAGAAGAAGAAGAAGAAAATAATAGATACATGGAATGCAAATGGGGCAATAAAAAAGACTTAAAAGATTTTTCTTCTTTCATTTTTCTAATCCCAATATTTCTGAATCTTTCTTTTATCCCATATATATCCCCCACATGCTTATTTTTAACATTTAATAAAATATCGAAATACGTATATATAAAGTGTACAAAAACTACTTTAGCAAAAAATAAAAAAAAATAAAAAGCGTAAAACTAAGACATAGTTATGTAAAGTGAATAAAAAAAGGGTAAAGCACAAGCATATTATTTATAATTAAACTCTTGGTTACACTTGACTTGATGGGAGCTTTAAGAAAACCATAAATCTTTTTCTGCTGTGTGTCAATTGTTTAATATATTGGGGGACCATTACTTAACTATCAACAAGTGCCATAAAAGTTGTTCTGACTTTTCATTGATTTCAATAAAATATTTGGAAGAAGTTGCCTTTATCCTTCATCCAAAAATTCAAAACTTTTAAAAATTACACAAGCTTTAGTGCTTTAATTAATCCTTTTTCCCTGACTATATAACAAAACCTAGTAGAAAGACATCATGTCCCTCGTAGAGATTTTAACTAAATGTATCAGCTAAATTTCTTATAACTTAATAATATAAATATTAACTTTATTATATTTAACTTAAAAAGAAAAAGAAAAAAGAAAAAGGGACGTTGCCCTACATAGAGTTTCATCTATTATCAAGTTTGCTTGATGCTGGATTGTGATGCAGAAGAGGGTGATGTACCTATCACTTCAGAAAATATTTTGGGAGATGAATCTACTATTTTCTACCACCACTGAAACAGCTCAAGTTGGAAAGAAAAGACCCCGACCAATCTCTCTCTCTCTTTCTTTTTCATTAATATGATCTTCTTTCTTTTTCCATGCAATGAATATATGCTGGAAAATGTTTTAAAACACTTGTTGGAAAAAAGAATTAAAAAAATATTTTAACTTTTTGTATACTTATTTTTCAATAAATTATTATTATAAATCCTATTATTATTATTTTCAACACTTAATAAGTATTCTAGAATATACCTCGTAACATGATCATACAACTTATTATTATATGTTATCCTCATCTTTTTCCAATCATATCATCATCGTTTCCCATCTTCTAATCATCCAATTATGATGTGTCTGACCTACTCCATCAAAAGGCAATATAAAGTTTTATATGGTAAGCAAAACCACTATTTTCTACCCAAAAAAAAAAAAAAAAAATGAAGGACATGGATCTCCCCCATCAAAAGAAAGGTTGACTGAAACAACAGTTTTTCTCTCACATACAAATTAGTGAATTCAATAGAACTTCAATGTGCTGCAGCTACGTTTTTTTAACAAGAACATCCATCGGTGCATATGAGACTTCACACAAAATCTGTTCTATACAATACACATAAATCATATCATTAGTAGTGTTGATTTCAAAATTGTTAATAAATTTCTTACAACCTAAGGAAATTATAGAAACTTGGGTTGAATCAAATATGGTGATATTGTTGAAGAGAGTTGAAATTGGAGTTACTAATCTTAGTAGAAGATGATTATTTTGATAATTGTTAGGTCAATAGAGTGTTAGGCTATTAAGGTTGGAATGGTCAAGCATATTTCACTTAGGTTGGCTATATAGGAGATTAAAGAAAAATGACCAACTAAATTCAAAGATATCAATTGAATCTAAATATAACAATGGATTCTCTCCCAAGAGGATTTTCGTGAACCGGTTCTAAGAAGAGGTTGGTTGGGTTGAGGATGTTTGGAGTTCTTTCGAATTAAGACTATGGTCTAATTTTAGTAGAATAAAGTTGTTAATAAATTATTTTGTCAATAATTATTGGATTTTCACCAAAGATGGGTTATTTGCAAGACGATGAACAAATGCTAGGTACATGGCTTACTATTTGATAGTTGTGCATGTAGAAATCGATAAGCAACTTAAAACTATTTGACCATTAAATTGGTAAGTACTAGTATGTATGTACCAGGGTAGTTCACTGTTTGGGATGGGTGGCTTATGGATATAATGTTTGCCACCTACTGTGGGATGGGCATCCGGGATGATGGGGTCAGCAGTTATACATTATGAGACCAAATGGCATCTTGAATGATATGGCTTATAGTTGTAGGTACAAAATTGTCACATATGAGTAAATGAATCATCATTATGATTAATTACTTTAATTATAGGTCAAGCATTTTGGAAGGAAACAGTAAACAAATGGTTATAGTCGATTGGTTGCTTGATAATTACTACTAAAAGTGAAACTAGTATGGTATGATTAGTTTGTAGACTTGGTTTTGGATTTGGTGTCGGGACCAGATGATCCATATTTGACATTGGTTTTAGTCTTGGTTTTAAAGAACTAAGTATCCATTCTTAGAATGTCATTTATGTGCTCATTGCCAACTTAAATAAAATAACTAAATAGGACTAGAATATGCTATTTGATTATCAATGTTACATTATTAGTATATTGTTTAGGTGTACATGTGGTATGCGGATGTTTGTGTTTGCATTTAGTGCCTTTGTATTAGGATTGGCACTTTCTCATGTTTCGGATATTTTATTTCAAGTGAAGATGATTTATGAAAATTTGATATAACTTCTAACGTGAGAGTGAGAAGGACAATAGCGTATGAGATGACCATGGAATAAAGGTAATTTAGTTAGATTTGAGAGAATTGACATGTCCCTAAATATTCTATATTTATGGAAACTACAATAGTTGTTATGAATAAAATTCAGAAAATCATATATATTTTATATAGGAACATTAATTTTCAAAATACAAAAATATACGAATTTACTATACTAGAATACCATAATACTAATGAATCTACTAGTATATTATTCGTTATATTTTATTTCAATTTAGGCCAAGTTTATATAGATATGCTTACGAATAAATTATTAATTATATTTATTGTGCTAAAATTATATCTATGTTCTTATGTTAATTTATAGGTAAAGATAGCATTTGCTATTGAAAAGAAAAATATTATATATGTAGATATATACATACATTCACAAATTAGAGTCCAGTGAAGGACACTTGCTAATGTGATCTGTACGTCTAAGTATTAATTATATGAAAATCGTATTTATTTAGTGACCGATAAAGAAAGTTCTGTATTTCATGTGATTCCAAATGAATTTTTTTCAATTAAATTAAAATTGAAGTGAAAGACGCAGCGATATCTTGGATAATTGTTGAAAAATAATAATAATAATAATAATAAAGCCAAATTGGTAAGAAAAAATTTGGGAATTTGTAATTATATATATATATATATATATATTTTAAGTAATCAATTAGAAGAGATTTCACTAGAAATTGGAGAGTGGAAGAATAAGAAAAACAAACAGAAGAAAAAGAGAGATATAGATAAAAGATGATGATTTTAATAAATTAATATTAATACAAAAGACAGCTAATAAAAAGAATAACATGATTCTAAGTTATAGGAACATATGCTTCGATTATTATAATTTTATATCGTATTGTAATACAAAAATTCATATAACAATATGTGCAGTATCTATGACTTTTGAATGTTTCATATTTCAACAATGTGAAAGCCCCGACAAACAAGTCGTGAGATATGAAAAGATATTAAGTCTTGACATACGATTACAGGATCCTATCTGTGAATTAGATTCTAGACCACTTTTCTAGTGCAAAATCAGCAGAATCCAGGGCAATAATACTTCCACTTTTTCTAACTTTTTACTTTCTTTTTTTTTTTTTCTTGTACGGATTGCTGTATGATAATTAATTATTTTTGTAACCTTTTTTCCAGATATGCATCTGATTATTTTATAAGAAATGCTGGAATCCTTAAATTATGAACATAAGATATACTGTCCATTGCATCACACTCCAACCAACGGAAAGAATTCATTATTAATTTTACATGAAATCGTAATTTTATAATTTTATTAATATTAGGGATTATTATAAGCATATTCCTTTTCATAACTACAGTCTAATGCGAATAGATATTATGAGCTTTTAAGGTTGTTTTATCTTGATTTTTTAAATACTTTGATGCTATCTTTTTTCTTGTAATTTCGATCATTAATTATACATATTAATATCTTAAGATAGTAATTTTAAAAAACTTTTCGAAGATCCAAATCCAATTTTTTATTTTTGTTACAGATTTTAAAAATATACAAATTAATTTTTAACAAATATTTAAACTTCAAAACCGTCATTAAAAAGTTATCGATATAAAAAGGATTTTAGATCTTTGCGATATTTCGGATCGTATATATATAATTTTTAAAGATTGTAAAAAGATGAATAATATTTTAAAAATATCCATCCTAAAAAGTATTGATGTTCTTACAATTTACCTTACATCTTTTAGCTTTCATGTTCCCATATATATATATATATGGCAATATATTACATTTATAATACAATAGACATTAGCAAAAAAACGAAGGGACAGGGGACAAAAATGAAATCATAGATAGGGAAGTGTTATCTATTCCCATTGTCTCATAGCCCTAGAATTATTGGGAGGCTGACAAGGGCACCCTTGCTCGCTTACGCAGGAAAATGTACGGCGGTGGTGTCAAGCGCCGAGCAGAGAGAGTCATACGTGGATTCAAAAAGCCCACACCAAGAACCAGCAGCAATACCTTTTTGAAGAATCTCTAATCTCTCTCCTCCTCCCTCACCTTCCCTCCATTATTAGGATAAGTGCTCCAAAAAAAAAAAAAAAAAGAGTTCACACTATACTCTAATCTATCCTCCCCTTTTTTATTTATATCGGATGATTTTGGAACCCTTATTATTAAATTTAAAAGAAAATTAAAAAAAAAGTATTTTATGTTTTTTAATATTGATTATAAATTATATATAAAAATATAAATAAAGATATATTTATGTGATGATTAATAAGTATTTTGAAACCACAAATCATCTTTTTAGCACTTTCTTTGGAGCACTACACTATCTGACATAGACCCAACCTTGACTTCATTCCAAAAGAGACACCCCAAATTAATGAACCACAGGTCCCTCCCACATCATTGATGCTCGGAAATTTCATTTCCTGAGCTTGATGATGGGCCTCTATCTATCACATTAAAAGGTGAGAGATATTTCTAACATCAGCTTTAACAGATCAGACACTTCAGACAATGGAAAATTGTGTCAAAGTGTCTGAAACTTCCTTTTGATTTTTCTGTGAATGGTGTAAAAAATATACAAGTGTCATTGTAATTGGACGGATCATTACTGATGTGATATAATGATATATGATATGTTTGAAAATAAGAAAACATAACATTTATTATATAACTTGAAGTATAATATTAAAATACAACCCATTATATATTATATATATATATATTCAAAGGGCTAAGGCAAAACAAATCTACTGTCGGCAGGAGAAATTCTCAATATTATATATTTATAATATAATGAGAAGATGTGGTATAAACGAATGGATATATCTATCTCCAGGAGACACATAACCAAAGAGATGGACCAAAATGCAAGCGATGTTGGGGGCTTGTTATCAATCAAACTTGTGAATTATGATGGAGTCACGCCGGTTCGTGTGGTTATTATTGTAGGGGCACCTTTCACAAAAGCAGCTAGGTCACAAAGCTAATTTAAAATTATTAGGTTTTGTATAAGGGATCTATCCCATCATCTTTATCATATAAAATAAAGATGATGAAAAGTACCACCTCCTTTTAGAATTTGAGTTTAAGCATGACCTAATACTTGCTTTACTTCTTGTAAAAATTTTATATTCATCATAAGGATTTTAAATATAGTTTTTTCTAGAAGTATTTATACACATGGCGATAGAAATAAATTTCTAATCTTTATATTGCTAGATAACTTGAGTTAAAAATTGGATGACTTATCTAAATTTCAATGAAAATCCTTGACCATTTCCTTCTTCACCCATTATTTATAAAATAAGTGAAAAGTTGATACTATCCTTTCTTGTTGTCGCCACTTAATATTCTAAGACGGAAAAGTATATATTCACAGTTTTCTAAACCAACGGAAGGTGTAAAGACAAAAAATTAAAGGTTATTTTCTATCATTATAATGGAAAGGTAAGTATTAATATAATAAATCCAATCATAAAATATTAGTCAATAACGATTAACCTTCATTTGCCTTTAATTCTCTAATCGATGACCTTTGATTCCATTTTATCATTTCAGAATAACTAATTCTAATGATGAAGTAAAATTGACAAATTTTAGCATTCACTAAAATTCTAGCTATTGTATATGATCTTTTAAGTTTTTTATACATGATAGAAAGGTTATAAATCATAAATCATTATGAATCGATTGCTGCATAATTGAGTTTCTTCATCAAAGATATTTTGATTAAACAATTACATGAATAACATCAATTTTCAATCATTTACTTAGTCACTAAAATAAATTAGTCTTATAAAATCTGTCATAACCACAAGTTCATGAGTCACTCTTATTTTAATCAAACAGCTATGAATATCGACTCCCCAATTCAAGAGAGTGATGAATTTTATCTTTTGACCTATCACCATCCTCTTTATATTTAATATCATATCCAATAACAGTATTGTGTACAATCTAACATCAAGATTGTGTTTAATGGCAATAAAACACAACATTCCATATATAGAATATATAAATGTCTCAAGCTTATGAATTATTTACTTTGGTTCATATAGTGGAGGAATTAATGACATTAAATATATGGTATTCTTTATTAACGAGATACCCACTTATATAACTTGAATATCTTTTCCTTAGTCTAATGAGATGACCTTAATCATACAATGTGTTGGTTTAAATTTTCACATCCCTTTTAAATATTTTTTTGATTGAGAATAATTTTAAGATAATAAGATGTTATAAAATCCCATTAATAATATACATTCAATATTATTTCAAACATATTCTAATAATAAAAGGATAGTTTATATTATAATTACATCAATTCATATTATATTTATGCTTTTTTCTATCATATATTATGTTATTTTTGTATCGGGTCGTGTTTACATTATCCCATCGCTTAAAAAATTGCCAGTTACGACAAGCTACAGTCCCGTTGCGAGCACAATCGATCCGTGCATTAATATATATATAAACTAACCGATTAATATATATATTAGTAGACCACGCATTTGCATTGCAGATGTAAAAATAATTTTAATATTTTAATTATATTTAAAATTTTAATAATTATATATAATATAATTGAATTTAATTAAAAAATGTTGAAATTTTAATCTTTTTTTCTTTTGTTTGTGACTAATAATCTAACTTCAATAGCATTATGCAATTAATGGGGTTTTTTTTTTTCCAAATAATCAACAAAAATCAATTGGCAGATAAATATAAATACAATAAAAAAATAGGGAATAAGGAGTTGGTAATGTATAATTTACTCAAAACGTGAGGAGTAAGCTGGATTAATAGGCAAACTGAAAAAGAAGCATTTGGCAAAAGTATTAACAATAATTTTCGGAGCAATTTACTATAATTTCCCAACTTAAATATACCATTTTACAATATCTTCACTTTTCCAAATATATATATATATATATGTAAGCATGTCATATCAATAAAGAATACTGAAAATATTTCATTCTTACTGGATTGATTCAAAAACCTTATTTGAATAGAACTTTCCAATTGGTACTTTCTAGTGTAGTGTTTTAACAATTAAGTTTATGATCCTCTAGATTAACATCCTTCTACCTTTCTTTTTACTATGACCACATATCTTGAAGTTTCACCTTAAAAAAAATAAAAACAAATAAAAGAAACTTAAAGTTAATAGAAATTATATAAAAATAACCATGGCGATGCATGCTCCAGAAAAAAAATATACACAAATAATTATATAATCGACTCATACAAAATGTTACTGATTTGGAAGGAGAAAAGGGAAATTTACATGGATAATGGGCCATAAACAACCTCAAATTTAAACAGCATTGATGTCTTGAGGATGAGTATTCAACTATGAATATAATAATATGAGCTAACTTATGTAACTATATTATCATCAAAATTTGATGATATTGAACCAAGGAAATATAATAATAAACTTATGATCACATAAAATGATCACTCTTTACTCATAATTTCCATATATAATAATATTTTAAAAAAAAAGATATTACCAAAGAAATATGCTGATCTTTTCATCTATGATCTTCTTTTCCATGTTATTTATCATTGATCTTTGACCTCTGTGGCATTTTCCTCTCTGTACAAATTCCTTTTCTTACATTCTTTAAAGAATTCCAAGAACATTTTTTCATGAACTACCTGGTCCTAGTGATGACTTTGAATATTATTTTCTAAAGCTTTAGAAGTAATTGGCAGTAATGGTCTTATTTTAGGCAATTCAAGCTCACAATGTGTTTGTTGCTCCACAAAAAGAGGGCTTGCTTAGCAACTAGGAAGATATTGATTTTTATCAACTACCGAAAAGAAAGAGTGGCATAATTACAATCTTGGTCCTAATTTAAAATTCTCATAAACAAAATATTCAAATATGACGAAAAAAAAAGAGATGTCAATATAAAATATTTTATCGTGTGTAGGGGAAAAAAAACAATATGGCATTAAATTAATAAAAAAAATGAAGAAGACAACAACATGATATTGCATTATTATAAACAAAATTAAAAAATTTATAGTAAAATACCTAATATTGAAAATTTTCTTATCTCTAATCAAAAGGACTATGAAAATGCAAAAACAATTTACTGAGTATTCTATTAAAAGGTAAAAACTTCACTTTTGATCTTTAGTTTTACACTATATAAGTCTTTCCATTATTAGATGATTATTAGAAATGTCAAGATTAAAAACCCTAATTATAAGATCTACAAAAAAAAAAAAAAAACACACACACACACACAAATAAAAACCTACCATCAACAAAAAAAAAAAAAAAAAAACCTATGATCTAATAAAATAGTATCTTCGTGCATTGAGAACCTAAAATAGAATATGAGTAGAAGCATGATAACAAAGTAATATGAAAAAACAAGAATAATTTACTAACTAATATATTAAATGATAGGAATTTTATCTTTGGTCTTCAATTTTTCACTATATGTGCATGTTTACTGGGTGGAATAAAATAAGATTGTATTGAATAATTATTATTAGATAATAGAATAAAACTGTAATAAGGGATGGATTATTATTATATTATTTAGTTAGATATAACGGTATTAGTATTACATTGTCCAATTCGTAAAATTAGATAAGGAATAAACTGTAAATATGAAAGAAAAATACCAAAATACCCTTACACCCTCTCTCTCTCTCTATTCTACTCTCTATCTTTGCTCTACTCTTTCTCTTCATTCTACCTCTCTCTCCTTTTATTTTTCATGTTCTCTCTCTCTCTATCTCTATTGTACGCTCTCTAGTGGTGGTGGGTTTAGTGGGTTTGGGTGGTAGTGGTAATTGCATGGCAGTGTTATGTAGTGAAGGTGTGTTGGTGTTGGTGGTAAAGAAGAAGAAGAAGATAGGGTAGTGGGGTCTTTCTCCTGTTAAATTGTAGTTCCTGAGTCTAACCAAACAATTGCAATACAACAAAATGAGGAATTGTGATTCTTTGTGGAATTTCTATTATAGATTGAAAATTGAACTAAACGTCGTAATAACAATTCCATAAAGAATAAAGGGGGGTGGAATGGAATAGTCATTCCCTCCAAGTAAATGTGCCATAAGTGTCTTTCAATTGTTGGGAGATTATTTAAAAAGCTAAGATTAACAAATCTAATTGTAAGATCTAAAAAAAAAAAAAAACACAAACACAAATCTACCATCAACATGGATAGAAGCATGATGACAAATGAATATAAAAATGCAAGAATAATTTACTAACTATTCTATTAAAAGGCAGGAATTTTACCTTTTGGTATGTAGTTTTCCACTACAAGTGTCTTTTCACTATTGGGAAATTATTTAAAATGCCAAGATTAACAAACCCAATTGTAAGGTCTACAATAAGCACCATAAAACAAACCAACACAATCAAATAAAAAAATACTTTATGCATTGAGAATCGAAAATAAAACACGAATAGAAGCATGATAGCAATATAAAAAGCCATAAAAATATAAAATGTCAAAAGGTACTAGTACCTAGTGTTGGGAATTTAGATAATTAGATACAAAAGAGCGATTGTGATAGCAATGGAAACTGAGGAGAAAGGTAAATGAAGAAAGAAGGTTTGGTTGTATTTATCTAGGGAAAAGAAAAAAATGTGCACTATTGAAAAATGTTTATTTACTTTTTTTTTTTAAATGTAAACTTTATTAACTTCTTATGTGCAGTTAAGAGTATGCGTACATAGTAGCAATGTACAAATAAAGGAAAATTTCTTCAAAGTTTAAATATCTTGAAGATTAAGAATGTAATTTATTAGTATTCAAAAATAACCTTGATTAAATTAACTAATGATTAGTATGAGAGATGGAAAAAATTAGTAGAAAGCACTTACATGAAAGGGTCAATTTGTAATTATAAAGGCTAAGAAAAGTGTGGACTCCAAAATTTGCCTTCCGCTTTAATAATATATATAATGATTTAAAACCATTTAGATCCATTTATAAATATATCTAAATTTAGATTTAGTATCTAAATATGTTTATGAACCTGTCTAATGTCTGATAAGTGGGTTTCATATGTAAGCTTCAAATATGCTGCAAACTTGTTTAAAATTAAAATTTCTAATATTTATAGTTTAAATCCCAGTTCCTCCCTCGCCCTTGTTTCCCTGACAAAACATAATGAAAGGCTAAGCCAAACCGCCAAGCATAGGAATCGGGAACCATATAAAATCCATAGATGAGCCCAACTGGAGCAATATCATGTGAGTGAAGAAAGATTAGGGCGGGGGTAAAGAGGAGGGCATCCATGGATAGATTCATAGGGCAATCAGTGTTGTATTTGCGATATAAGAGAGGAGGACAAATCTCAATAGTCACTTATCATTCTTGTCCATTTTGACCTTGGTATTGTAAGAGTAATACTCTTAAATTTTTTTCCTTTATATTCTATTTTCCAACATTAAAAAAAAATAGTATAATGCATTCCATGCTTATATACACATCTATTTAAGCATGTCTTATTAATTTCCAACCTCATTAGTGATAAGTCTCAACATCTTTGTAAAACCATTAGGTATTTTTAGTAGAAATTAATTAAATGTTTTAATCCATTTTTATTTAAATTAGTCACATAATGCTATAAATTAACCCATATAACAATTATGCAATGAATTTTTGTTTAATTTAGTTACATAGTACTTAAAGCCTAAATCAATGGTTGGATTCTTGAGGTATAATACTTTTATCAAACTTATCTATACATTTAGCCTATTTTTTAAATAGAGATTTGATAGTTATGGCATGTTTATTTTAAAATTATCTTAATCAATAAATGGTTTGAACTCGAATATATTAAATAGGTTGAGTTTATGAGTTTAGGTTTTAAAACACAATTGATAATTAAGTAGTGTTATGGGTTTAAGTTTTTAAACACAATTAATAATCAAGTAGTGTTATGGGTTTGGTTTTTAGATGGGAAACTCTTTTAAACTTGTATATGAAATACGATTGGTTAATATGAATTGCCAGCTTACATTTAGTTTAATAGAATGAATCACCATTTTGCTTTATTACTTGTGGAATAGTTACTCCTTGTTTAGTTTGTAAAAAGCTATGCATAAGCAATGTAAGGAATTTATATTCCATTCATTCACCAAAGGAAACACTATTTCCTATGCTATATAAATTTTGTTCCAAAAATATCTCTGAGTTAATTCTTTTACTATCACTGCCATGGTGGTACATTTTACACATGGTTTTTTTTTTCTTTCTCTTTAACAGTACAATGTTTAGTTATGCTTGACTTATAAAGAAAAATCTTAATAGCTCATTCAGTTGGAGAGAATAGTTATTCTATTTCCTAATTATTCGATACGGATTGGTTATTATAGTATTTAATTATATTTTAGGCATTGAACAACTATTCTTTAGAAATTACTATTATATAAATATTGAATTGATATTCAATGATCTATTCATCCCTAATCACATAAATATCTACACATGCAACATCATCTATTCTCCAATGAACAACATTATCATACTCCTATCCCTCCTCCTCTTTCTATCTCTCTCTAACTGATGAACAAAACAAAACAAAACAAAAACATACAAAATAGAAGCAAAAATATAACAAAATCATCATAGACATTAAGCGGTCATCTCAAACTTCTATGTCACCAACCATGTTCATTGGATCGGTATGGATTGAAAAGCGTGTGTAAAGGGAATTTGAAAACTTTATCTAACAAGAATAGTAGATGCGTAATAACTTTAACAACGTTGGAGATAGAAGAAGGCTGTTAGGATCTCGTGTAGCTCGATCATACGAAGAAATAGAAAAATTGCAATCGCCTTTAGTTTGAGTTTAGATGATACTTGAAAGAAACTTGATTGGAATCAAGTTCTAAATTAGTTTTGAACAAAAGATACCAATGATTCGAGTTAAGATAAAAGGTTTAAACCACTTGATCAAAAGAGTTTTGATGAGTAAACTTATTTTGAAGAGTATTTAGTTCATAGCATTACTTTGGAAAGGAGTTTATTGTTGTCAGAAGAAAAAGAAAATGTTATTGGAGAGACTTCTAAGAAGAATATTTGTAGTTTCAATCCTGGTCCTAGTGTTTGATCTGAGGAGTTTTGAAAGGAAAGTAAGTTATGATTTTGATTCTATTTCTGAAGTTAATTTGGAGATCAATGTTTCTAAAGATTAAAGGCCAACATTGAAGGTGCTAGAATTTAAATTTAAATAAAGCATATTCCCTTGGACAGTTATAGAAGTTACTTTTATTACACCAAATAATCATGAGGAATCAATCTAGAAAGATATTAGTTGACATTTTCTTTTATGTTATAGACTATAATTACTTTCCTTTTCAATTATTTCCTTCATTGTAGCTGTTTCAATATAAATTGTAATGTCCTGAAAATTTTGAAAAACTATATAAAAATTAAAGAAAATAAGCAGAATAATAAATACTTCTAGACCAGGGTAGCGAGAATGGCAATTTTGCAATATTAAAAATTTTGAGAAATTTATAATGAAAAATTTTTAACATCACGATACATTAATATTATTTTAATAATTTACAAATAACCAAAAACTTATGAGAAATAATAATAGGCTTTAAAATAAAAAAAAACGAGAAAGACATGAAATTCTGTTTGATAAATATAACAAATAATGAGAATTAGACATAGAGAACAATCGGAGAGAATAATCGTATGCGAGGAAAAGGATAACAAGCTTAGAATTACAAATTATATAAAACATATTACTAAATAAATTTAGGGAACGAAGTAAGTTGGAAAATATCTACATATAGGTATATAAACAAATAAATAAAAACAAACAATTGCAAGCCCTAAATTTAGTTCGTGCAATCTAAATTAAAAAAATAAATTTCTTGAAATATAAATTACAAACAATATTTGGTTAAATAATGAAATTAATTGAAATTATAGACTTTGGAATTTCAAATGAAATTTTTGAGTAAATATTTATGTTTGGAATAATCAAATTAGCTTAGATATAAAGTTTCGTAAATACTAAAAATATAAAATTTAAAAATATTGTCGTACGCATGCGAAATATTAAAATATAATACAATATAATATATAAATATAATATATATATTATATATGGTAATGTGAACAAAAAGAAAAAAAGAAAAAAAAAAAGAAAAAGATGCTATAAAAGGAAGAGAAGAAGATGCCAGAAGGAATGAAAAGCAAGAGAGAAATAGAGACGGACAACAAAGGAGAGACCGGGGACAACGAGAGAACGTGGGAAAAGAGAAAAGAAAATAAAAAGAAAGGGAAAAAGGAGAAATGAACAAAAAGATTCATATCTCACGCATATGACATCCGATTGATGATCTAAGACCACCAATGTGTTCCTTGAGGTAAGTATAACTCAACAAGACTAAGTTTATACAAAACGGAATTATTTTTTTTAGTATAGGTACTAATGTCAAATATGTAAAAATTTTAGTATTAAACCTAAAAATTAGCCATAGTTGTTAGAAATACTGTAAATATGAGTATCTTGAGTTCAAATAATATATAATAGTGTATTTTTACTTATGTTTTAAGTGAGAAAAAATTATTTAAAAATATACTCAAAATTTTTGTGAAACCAAGGAAAGCGAAGCTTGGCGGAGAAGATCTTGCGGTGTGTGTGAGGATGGGGAGGTGATTCGATGTGAGAAATTGTATGAGGATGTGTCAGTGTGTAGCGTGGAGGTGAAGTGTGTGTGTGTGTGTGCGCGTGGTGTATACGTGTATGTGTGTGTAAGGTGTGTGTGTGGGGGTGTGTATGTGTGTATGCGCGTGAATATGTGTTTGTGTATGTGTGCGTAAAATGTGTATGTGTAGGTGTGTGTTGGTGTGTGCGTGGTGTGTGTGTGTGAGAGTGTGTGAATGTATGCGCGCGTGTGTGTGTGCATGCTAGAGTATGTGTGGGAAGAGAATGTGTGTGTGTATATGTGCATGTCTAAGTGTGTGTGCATGAGGAGCATGTGTGTATTAGTGTGTGAATGTGGAGATGCGTGCATGTGTAAGGGAGATATGAAGGTGCATGAGAGTATGTGTGGAGTGTGAGTACAGTGTACGTGTGTGATATTTGAAGTGCAAGTATGTAGCAAAGAGTAAGAGGGAAAAGAATTGGAAAAAGGGGAAAGAAGGAATGAAACAGTGAAGCCGAGGAGGAAAAAGAGAATTGTATGAAGAAAGCAAGTGTGTATGTATGTGGAATTGAATGGAAAATAAGAGATCTTATCGGTATAGAAACGGCGACTTAAGTAGTTCGACCAAGTGATCAAGTTATAACAGGAAGTTTTGGAAATGGATGTGTGCCGTCGATGAAATGATTAGGTGTACGAGTGAGTGTAGAGAGGATATGTCATTATAAAATTATGAAGTACTAATGCAAAATGAAGAAATTATATTGAAACACTAATTAGGTATAAGTAAAATATAAACGAACCTTACTTAATACCTTTAACTAAATTAAGGCTGAGCTTAGATTCTAGACATTTATCTTATTTTATTTTATCTTATCATTAGGTAAAGGGATTACATGTCAGAATCACTTGACGACAGTTAGGACTAAGACGACCATAAATAGGTGAGTGGAAAACTTTATGATATACTGCAATATTGTAATTGGTTTTGATATGTTATGTTTGATCTTAGTATGTTGTATATGTGTCTTGCCTCGTTTGGTTGTGATTGCAATTGTTGTAATTTTTATTATTTCTATAGTACAATGGGGCAAAGAAGTTGGAAAGGAAATTGTACAAAGAAACTAGTAATTAGGTAGATTACGGATAGATACTATTGTAACAATATAAAGAATAGAATGGGCTAAGGGTAGATATCACTATCTTAATGATACCACCTTGCCCTATTTTGCTAATGCTATTATTACAGATTTAATATCCAAATTTAGCTTTTTTTTCTTAAACTAAATTAATACATGTAAACTTAACTTTCTATATATATATATATGTATGTATAGTTAATGTTTACGCATAGACGTATGGAACAAACTATGTATCATTATGTGCATATATAAGAATCTAATTTTAAACACACATATATATATGCTTGGACGAAACGATTTTCCTACTATATTTATGTATGTTACATTTATAATTATACAAATCATAAATGAAGGTTTTTATTTTTCAATGCAATAATTATATCATCTTAATTCTCTTGAGTACATGAGGAAAAATATTTAACAAATTTATCATTTGGTTAAAAACAAGTTATAAATCTATATATATATGATACTTGAGGATTTAGAAGGATACATTTTATATTACCCTGCTCGACTCTTGAAGGTATAGAATCAAATGCTTGAAAAGTGCAATAACATAGAGGTGTCAAGGAATGATATTTGTAAATCAATTTCGAGTGATTGATTTGACGTTTAAGTGAAATGGCATAGAGGTGTTGAGAAATGAGGACTGTAGCTCAATCCTGAGTGGTTAATTTGATAGTCGAGGAGATTTAAACTATATTACACTATTATTTAACTAAAATTTTGTGTCTAGCTTGATCGTTTCTATCTAGTTAGTCTAGTCTTCCTTGCTTTATCTATGATATGAAATGCATGATCCCTTCTTGTTGTAGTAAATGTGGATATGAGGTGTAATGGTTTTGCTTGTGGGACTTCACTTGGTTCCTATGCTTTGTCCTTGGAATTGTATTCTTTAAATGCTTGATAGTTTACTTTACTGCCTTGAATGTGGATTGGCTTGCGATTATATATTATTCAATCACCCTGAACTAATTAATTAAAGGATTGGACTCAAATAAAGCTGGACATGTATTTACAAGAGATATTGCATGAAATTGAATGCCATCATTGCTACAGGACTCACCAGAAGTAATCAGAGGATTACTGTTTTGCCAAGTGCAAACTAAGTGACTAGGAGATAGTCATGCCTTAACGGTTCCTAGTCTAACCGGTCCTTAGGGTGTTGCTTAGTGCATGAGGCACGAGAGCGCTTAGTGTATGAGAACACTCAAGCTTATGACATCAAAGTTAAAAGATATTTAAATTATCAAATAGATAAGATAATTAAATCGAGTAATAAGACCTAGACACTGATGGTGGCTCTAGAATCCCTAACACAAGGTCAAGGGGGGTGTAAACCCTAAACTTCACGTTAATTACTGGAAGACCGCATGAGATATCGCATCCACATGGTTGTTCATGCATAGCATATGATTTGATAACTTGAACTTGATTTGAAATTGCTTGTGCATGTGTAGCATTGAGAGTATTGCACTCCCATTCACTGAGCCGTAGTGTACTCAACCCTCCACATACTGTTTTGCAGGTAAATATTATGAAAGCTTAGGATGGGATAACATGCGAAGTGTCGAGAGTTTTTTGAAGCCCGAGAATGATAAAGTAAGAATTATAATTGGTAGGCTATCTAGATGAAATGCCATTTTAGGACCTTAATGTAAAATTTGAATCTATGAGACTTAGGGTTTTATTTCATTTACTGATTGGTAGGGATTTCAACTCTTTGTGATCTTGGTTGACAATGGGACATGGAATTCATAGTTATATTTTTATGGTATGATTATATATAATATGATTAGTCATAAATGTAATTAATTATTTAGTCTTATGATCTCTGACCTGTAAAACAGTTATCATGTAATAGGTGCATACATGCCATGATAATTTTTGGTGAAAACTTCTAAGCCCCCTTTGGGACATGATATAAATAGTCCTATGTAACCCTATATAGATTGTAATTGAATGATATTATTACTTTTACACATTGTGTAAGTTTCTTCTTATTCAATATTTTTGCTCTTATCAATCTTCATAGATTATGGTGAGCAAATCTGCTTGTGTTATATCAAGTAGATTGTGCATAGTTCAATCCATCTTTGACGTGTCATATCCATTAGAGAAGTAATTCATATTTTTGATTTATTTCATTGTCCAATTATTCGATAAGCCATCTAAAAATATTATTGATCGAGTGGTATAGTGGCTGCATTTTCCCTAAATCCAGTAATCCTGATCTTTGCTCCATATTGATTAGTGATTATTCTTTTATAAGCTTATCCTTACACATCCTTGCTCATTGTTGTGTAAACCAATCGTGTTTGGATCTAGTCTTTTTATTTAGGCACATCAAATATTTATAAATTGGAATGACCTATTTTAGTTTTACAATATATATATATATGTGTGTGTGGATGGATAGATAGCTAACTTTGCTCTCATTCATGTTAGTTTAGTTTTATTTTTTCGAATATCAAGGATTCCGATAGGTATTGTATAGAATCAATCTTGACGGATTAGGAATTTTTTCTTCTTGTACTTATAAGTAACTTGTCATTATTAATAAAGTTAGGAAGAATAATCTTTACCTTTTTCTTGGATATTCGGGACTTTAGAGGCAATAAATACATAAATATATTATTACTGAAAAAGTACATACACATATATATAGATTTATGCTATACAACATTTGTTTAGCTATTTATAACATGTATTACTTACAAACAATTTTAATGTTTTGATTACATATTTAAATAGGTAGCTGTAACATATATGTCACACACAAAGATACGTGTGTTATAGCTATACATAAATAAAAAATCATATGTATCATATAATTATAGCTATATGGACTTGTCATACATATATTCTTACATATACATAAGTATTATATAGCCATATATTTTTATTAAGATAAATATGTAATATGAACTCTCCAATCTCCCGTGTGGTAGTGTAGTGAAGCCACGAAGTCTTCTCTCAAATTTATATCTTCTTGGTTATGGTTTTAAGAATGAACTTATTGTGGTTGTATTGAGTTGCGTTTTGGAACTACATATTATGGTTTAGGATATTCATTGAACGGTTATATTGATTTAGATATAATAATAATGAGGGTTGTTTGAAGTTCCTCTTATTCGACATAGGCCAAGGTAGACTGAATAATACACTAACTCTTATTTAACATTGTCCCAAATGAAAGGCAATAAGGATGTCGTTTTGCAACAGAGACTAGAGCATCGTAACATTTGCAACCAATCCATTCTAATATTTGTAGCCCCATGAATTTGTGGGCCAGATTTACATCATATATTTATAGATTTACTCATCCTTTTACTTCATCACATTCACAGATGACCCAATTAAGCATAAGTTTGAAGCATTGGATTGTTTTCAACGATACGACATTGGGCAGGTAATTGACATCTCTCTAGAGGAATATCAAAATCCACCCTTCTTCTTAAAAACTGTTAGCACTAACCAGAGTCT
This sequence comes from Laguncularia racemosa, assembly GCA_037954665.1. Taxonomy (NCBI): domain Eukaryota; kingdom Viridiplantae; phylum Streptophyta; class Magnoliopsida; order Myrtales; family Combretaceae; genus Laguncularia; species Laguncularia racemosa. The sequence continues at coordinate 5,333,651 of JBBMOL010000040.1, forward strand.
TGAGTATTAACTAATTATCCATTCCATTCAAAGAATCTCATGATTGAAGAGGAATAATAAGGAATTGGACAACTCCTATAAAAATACCACAACAAAATGGTGTTGCTAAGAGAAGAAGCAAGACTTTTCTTAACACGGTTAGATCAATGGTAGCGCAAGCAAATTTTCCTATATTCTATCCGAAGATGCACTAGTGGCTGCTGTACGAGCGTCTTCCAAATATGCGGCTTCTATATACCCTATGAGCTATGGACTGAAAGAAAGCCTAATCTAGGTAATTTACAGTATAGGGCTCAGCAGCTTATATGTTCACACAACTTCCATGAGTATGGAAGGTCGGGCCCTAGAGGTAGAAAATGGAGCTCTTCTAAGATGCCCGAAGCACTATCAATTTACATGTTTATCGGTGAATCAGTAGATGGTAGTGTCATAGAGATTAAGTCAAGAGATGCAACCTTCTTATTGAATGATTTTCCATCAAAAGGAGAGTTATCAAAGGACCTCCAATTTCATGAATTTCATCACGCAAAACTCCTCTCTCAGTCAATCGGCTAAGGAACAACAAAGTATATATATATATATAAAAGATCATACGATGTCCCAGGTCAGCGACAGCGACAGCAACAATGAGCGAGCCAACCTTGATGGATGTAGACCATGCATATCCTACACTTTGTAGAGGTACTTACAAAAACGTTCCTTGTTGATTTGAGAAGTGAGATAGAGAAGAGTCTATTGATTACGAAACTTCTATTGATTACTTACAAAAATGTTCATTGTTCTTTCCATTTCTCTTCTCTTCATCATAGTGGCAATTTTGCCTCATTTTCATCATTAGCAATAACAGGGCACCTCCACGCAAACACCATCTATACTTTCCTTAATATCATTGTTGTTCTTCATCAATGCAGAGTCTGCTCCTGGCAAAATTATAGGGTTTATAGGTTCGGATAACTAAAAAGGAAGTTGTATTAGTTAGGGCGACAAAGTGTTTTTATTCAAATTGCCTCTTGTTTGTTCATGATCTAAAATTTCGTTGTTTTACTTATTAAATGGTAAGATTTGGTAATGTTCTCGACCAGGTACATGTATCCTTTCCTTGTGCTTGTGATTCCACCAGTCTAGGACTCAGAAATAGGGTTTGGGGGAGTTTTCTAAAATCTTGATTTTTCTTTTTCTTTTTTAATGAAATTTTCAAGGATAAATACAATGTCACAACCACTACCAACACCTTGAATATATTTTCAATCTTACACCAGTTATTTAGAGTTCTTAAACATCATACCCAATTAGACAAGCAATCAAGAAGCTTAAACCCGACTTACAATTATTGGTGCAACAAAGATGTAGAAAAAGTTGGAGCTCTAATATTTTGGGTTTCTATAGTAATTAAATGGAAATAAAGGGGGTCTGAATGTAGAAGAGACTAGAAATATTGCACTAGACTCAAGTATGAACTAGGTTTAAAGGATCATAATGTTGATAATGGAATCAAACGACGACTTTGCCACAATCTAAATAGGTTGATAATAACATGGGATTAAAGAAAATACTTAATAATTAGTAAGAGATTCAAGAGAGTTCTTCATTACATGAAAGTGATATAGGTAAATTAATGAAAACAATGGTGTTTGAAATAAGATAAGAATAAAATTATGATTCTTAAAGAATAAAAAAAAAAAAAACATATTCTTTATAATTTTTTTCAAAATCTTATGAATAGATATAAAAATATATTGAGAAACATTAAACAATAATTATTTCTTTGATCCTTAAAGAAATTTCAATTCTTCATTTTATAGTAATGATAATTTCATAAAACAACTATTCTATTAACCAAACATAAATAAAAAGTTATAAAGTTTTAAAGAAAGAATCACTATTTTATTTTATCCTTATAAACAAACAAACATGCTATTAATAAACTCCTCATTTATTGGAAACTGCACGTGCTGATCGGATGGTAGCTGACGTGCTGCCCGGATGGTGCCGGTACACAATCCGTGTAAGCAATGGATGGTGGGGAATCTACCGAAAAACAAAAAATAAAAAATAGATGGTGAGCACTGCCTTCTGGCTGGTAAACGATGATCTTCTGTACCCAATGGGCTTTATGCTGTCGTCCAGACGGCCCCCCATTGCCACTTCGATGGCACAGCCCCTACATCGCAATTTCTTGGTCCCTTGCTCTTCTTAGCAACTCCACTCTTCAAGTCTCGGTCTTGGCTCAACCCTCACGTCCCTAGACGATGGCTTGAGTCCTTGATCACATCACTTGATCAAATATTTGTTTGTCAAATTTAACACTTAAAATTTTAAAATACTAAATTTTATATTCAATTAAACTTTTATTTTTTAATTTGACTATTTCCATCATCTTCAAAAAGATGTGATATTAACTGATCTAGAAGTACAAATTAAATGTTTAGAGGTAAGGAAGTAATTTTGATAAATAAAAGCTTGATTAAAATATAATATTTAATAACTTTAAACTTTAAATATAAAATTAAATATTATCAAAAAAACAAGTAGTAATTTTGACATTATCTCTAAATTTTTAAGGAAAACATAATTTTAAAAAACAAAATTGACCAATATCTTGATATTGTGAAACCTATGTTCTGTTGAAAGGAGTTGTGTAAACAAGAATATGTATATTCGTCTTTTAAGGTTTTTTAGGCATGGGACATGGATAGTAAAGAAGTTTCAAACGATAATATTAATGATCATGAACTTGAGGATGTATGAAAATTGGCAAAAAGACGCGGCATTGGGTGGTTGCCCAAATGGTATTTTATGTTCCCATTGGTCAATGGTTCTCGCAATGTGCAACGATAGATAACAACAGATACGTACAATAGAATGCGACAAGAACTTCTAGCTCACCTAAAGATGATCAAAACTCTTGAAATATTACTCATATGAGTTCTCTCACTTTTGAAGAGTTATGCAACAGTAAAGGAGTTTTCATCCAAAAAAAACAGTAAAGGAGTAGTAATCTTAAAGATCCAAGATCAGCTCCCATTAAAGAACTTGCTATGTTATACTATTTTAACAACAGATACGTACAATAGAATGCGACAAGAACTTCTAGCTCACCTAAAGATGATCAAAACTCTTGAAACATTACTCATATGAGTTCTCTCACTTTTGAAGAGTTATGCAACAGTAAAGGAGTTTTCATCCAAAAAAACAGTAAAGGAGTAGTAATCTTAAAGATCCAAGATCAGCTCCCATTAAAGAACTTGCTATGTTATACTATTTTAACACAAAATGTTGAGAACCACGCACTAGCCAATTATTTTCGTAGTAGATTAAACGGACACTTACACAATGTTCTTACAGCACTAATGTCTTTTTGAGGATGATTTTTTTAAAAACAATTTGCTGGCTCAGTAACATCCCAAGAAGCACTCCAGGGTTGTTGCTTCAATGCTTACTTCAAGTTAATATACCTATCAACTATTCTTCTTAATTAGGTAAATAAACATTTCAATCCTTACTTCAAGTCGATATCTTTATCAACTATTCTTCTTAATTAGGCAAATAAAAATTTCGGTGCTATTAGAATATTTCTCTTATCATATGCACATATGTTAGTATTGTATAAGGTACAACTGAGATAAGCCACATTCAGAAGAAAACAGCTAATGCTGATGTTGAAGATTTCAAGGTAGAAATGAATTTCCAACATAAAATGTACTAGCTACATGTTATTTTGAGTTAAGTTTGACTTTACATATTAATTGGGCTGGAGCATTCTGTTGCAAGCTCATGAACAGTAAAAGATACTTTATCTAAGCTAGGGAAGATAACTTAAAATACCATCAGGAAAATTATGCAACTATACAAATAAATTTGAGCTTAGAACAGTTAAATTTATTTATTAACACATTATTTAATAGTAAGTATTACCTTGTTGATGCTAGATGGACGATAGGAAATAGGTTGATAGCTCTTGTTTGTTATCCTCTTAATAAATAGTCAGCACATGCACCAGACAACAACCCCTGAGATTTATTCAGTTATTTACAATAATCTTTTTGTCTTGCAATTGAAAAAGCATTTGCAGTACTTAAGAAGCTTCTTTTTCAAGTCTATCAAGTGCAACTGAGATGAATTACAAGTTTAAAGTAAGATATGATATTGTTGTTTTAGCTTATTGCATGTTGCATAATTTTTTATGGGTCAATAATTGATCATGATCTTCCAAATCCATAGAGAAGATCATAATTGCGTAATGGACAAAGATTCTGCACATGCTAGATCAGGATAGCTCCCTTTTCTTGGCCAGCAGATCAGGATAACTCTTACAAGATGATATTGCAGCACATATGTGGATTTATGTATGTTTCACACACTCAATGAATGTGTGATTTCATTTTTCTTTTTGTGAATTTATTTTCATTAATTTCTAAGAAAAAAATTGTATCTTATTGTTTTATGAATTTTAGGCATGATACATGGATGCTATAGAAGTTTCGGAAGATAAGCAATGAACTTGAGGATGATTCTCAGGATCAACAAAGAATGCAAAATTCAGCCATTACTCAAATAGTGTGCACAGCTTATGTAATAATACTATAGGACCATGGTTCTCAGAAAAAAGAAAATTAAACAAAAAACACAACTAAAAGAAGCTTACTGATTACATGAAGCATAATGAAACGACATTTGTGCCATGCGCAATTTTTCCTAATTTGGCATCTGTAGAATATTATCTTGTATACAACCACTATGTTCTACTTTTACTTTAGAAGCATAGGACCAATTTCAGCTACAAGAGCCTCATTTGGATCAAGCCATCAAATGCAACACAGAACAAGCTAAAATAATATCCCATTGTGCATTAAACTTGAAACAATTCTCTATTGTACTTGAAAGCTTCTTTAGTACTCCAAATGCACTTTCAATTGCGTCAAAAGAGATGAAGTCAATATCTAATACAACTTTTGACATTTTGTAGCATGCGCTAAATATTCCTTAAGTGATACCACATGCCTCTGGAAGTAGTATTAGTCCACTTATCATGTAGCTAACATCAAGAAGATTGGACTTACCTATCAAGCAATATGTGCTAATTCAATAAATAAATATGATAGTTCTAAATCCAAATTTATTTGTATAATTACATAATTTGCCCATTTGTAATTATATTCCATTAGGTGGAACAACATTTGTTATTTAGATTTTTCAGCAACATTCCAATTCTAAAATATGAACTCAGAATGACATGCATGAAATCTTGAAACAATGGCATTAAGCTTTTTCACCAGAATATGAATTTAGTAGATTGCATCTATGCAATCCTAATATGCATACACATAAGAGGCAAGATATTTAAATTGACATAAACTACTTATTTGCCTGATTAAGAAACTAGTTGATACTTGATAATGATTACCTTGAAGTAAGCATCGGACCTCTTTTAAGTATTTCCTGATTGAGACCTCATGTTGTTTAAGAAAACCATCATTGGCACATTTTCTAAGTGCTAGACTTATATATTCCTCAGAACAGCAGAAGTAGAGGCCACATAAATTTGTGAAGGTGAAAGAACCAATACAACAATTAGTCATGTTTCTGGCACTTTGGATCATCTCTCAGTTGAACAAGAAGTCTGCACATTGCGATTAATAGTATTTGAGCAAATAGCTAAATGACGCATCGTTTGCCAATTCCAATACCTAATGCTATCCTCTCAGTGAGATTTGTATAATCAATTTGAATCCCCTTTTCCATTCAAATGGAAATTGAAAGGACAACCAACCATGAAAATTATACTTCATCAAAATAGGTTAGCTTACCACAGTTTAGTCTGGTTTGCACATCTCATTTCAACAAACTCAACACAACAGGTAATGGAGGGGACACAACCCTAATAGGACAGGCCACCTCTGGCACATGAACCATAAAGTCACGCAAACACAAGTACTTAACTGAGAAACATGACCAACGGAATTGAATGGAAACATTTCAAATCCAGCAAATCTGCCATATAAACATACTCTGACATTGATAGATAACAACGATAAGAAAAAAATTATCATGAATTATATAGAATGGCTGACATGAGAAGGAAAAATAAGATCGGATCGATTGAACTCACCGTGCCAAAAACAAGCGAACGGCGTTAAGGATTCAAGTAAAGTCCAATTAAGCAGCGTCACGGCAGTAGGGTTTTAAGAAGCCTGCTGTTGATGAGAAGAGATGCAGACGGAGAGAGCGAGTTGAGCTTGTTGACACTGAGTGCGCTTCAAGGAGGTACCGCCGCTGGAGCACAAGCTGCGCACGGCCTCCGACTCCTCTGGACAAGCTTCCGACACCAGGCACTGAGCGAGGGCGCTGTTCAGGTGTCGACAAGCGATGTCGCGTCCGGGACCCGAAGGGACACGGCGGTGGCATTCGCACAGCGCTTTGTGCCACCGGTCGCAAGGATCTATGGCGGAATCGGTCATTAGGAGTCGAACGATCAGTGTAATATCTCCTATGTGAATGCGATGATGAGTGGAGGTATGGTGGGAAACCGAACCGAACGCCCAAAAAGTCTTCAAGGCAAACCTTGCCTCCTAATCCTTCTAACAAAATAACCCCATGTGTAGATGGTATGTTTGGCAACGGAAAAATCCACGAAAAGAAGAAGAAGAAGAAGAAAGGAAAGATAGAAGGAAATGAATGGAAGTAATCTATTTGAAGTATAATTAAAAAGAAAAAGAAAAAACAAAAAGAAAGTAGTAAAAACCACACTCTTCACTTCAATACAATCTCCTGCAAACAAAATTTGGCAAAAATAAAAGGAAAAGGATGGTTGGAGACTTTCATCCGAATTTGTTAAGTGACCATGCATCAAAAGTTTTAATCGAGCCTACCAGGGACCTATGAATTTCTTAATATATTATGCTTTTATTTCTAAATGACTAAGATGCCATATTAAAATTAAATACGTTTTAATAGAATTTCTTTTTTAAGAACAAAAGCATTATATTATATATTACCCGTTATCATCATATGACAGATCATCTAGTACATTAAGAGAAAGCAAAATATCATTAAAAATGAGTTTTTGGAGAGGGGATGGAGATTATAGCATCATTCGTGGGGACATATCCCCTCCTTGTCATGGATGCCATCCTATCAGCTAAACAATTTGCATTTCTAGGAATAAACAAGAAAAATAAAAAAATACTCAAACTTGTTGACATACCTCTTTACTTTCTATATATGTATGGTTTGGAGGCCCAATGGATAGATGAAATGGACCCATGCATAGCTAGAATAATTGTTTGTAAATCTGAATAAAAATAAACCCTAGTCTATCTCCTACTACATGCAAGGGATATTGCTCATGAGACAACCACTACTTTCGTTTCTTCTATTGTAAAGGTTCTCACTAACTCTATAGAACCAATTATTACGGTCCCTCTTTCATCACTGCTGCAATCTTGTTTGCCCTACCTAAGAAGCGTCTATATTCACCTTAACTACCCTAGATCTTAGTTACCTCCATTTCTCTTCTACTAATCTGTCGATAGTTTCACTTGTCTCGTTTTCATTTCTTTCCATGCCTTCATTTAAAGCAGTTTTGTATTGTCTCATTACTTCCAATGGTTTAGGTTTTTTGTTTTTTGACAATTTCGTTGCATCTTTCTTTCGTATATTCCATCCCATCAGTGTCGCTTTTTGTTCCATTTCTCTCTCATCGGATCTTGTTAGTCCATCCCCTTTGGTTGTCTCTTCAAACCATTTTGAGAATCTGGTTGATTTTCCTTCTCAATCCATAGTCCTAGTCCCTTAAACTAGACTACTTCCATCCAACTGCACGTTAATACCATGTGCTCCATTGTTTCTTTTTCCCTATAGAAAAGACATTGGGGACTTGCAACTACTTTTTGATGGTACAATTGATCTTTGGTTGCAAGGGTATAGGAGATGGATCTCCAAAGGAAGTGCTAAATTTTTTATAAGGTATTAATTTTCCATATTTGTTTCCATTGTTTCTTAGATGTTTTGAATGATGAAGACGCTTTTTGTGGATGATTGTTCATCACCTTAGATCTAATGAAGTGATAGCTTAGGTATGTGGCCAAACTATAGTATTTGCAACATCATCGGCTAGAACAAGTATGACTTCTATACATTCAATTTCTTCCCTAGAGAGTAGTGACTCAAGTTTGCTTGTGTTCCATTTGCTTGTACCGAGTTGTAGTAGTTTAGTAACCACCATGCTTTCTTGTTCATTAGTGGGTTGGGTATTGATATGGGTCTTTATGTCGTTAAGAGTGGAATCCATTTATCTTTCTAAACCCTCATCCTATCCCCTAAACCCACTTTCCATATAGCTCCTTCAAATAGTAGATTCATTCCTACTAGTATGCTTTTCCATGCCCATAAGGCTTTACCCCCTTTTGTAGCTTTTCTAAATTCCATTTGTGGGTAATAGATGCATCTGAACACTTTAGCCCAAAGAGAGTTTGGCTCTCTTTTGATCCTCTAAGCTAGCTTCATCAATAGTGCCTAGATAAACATGTGTAAATCTTTGAGGCTCATCAATCCCCCACCTACCCAATCCTTTGCTTTGGCCAAATTCTCCTAACCGACCTAGTGAATCTTTCTTTCCTATTTCTTTCGACCTTACAAAAAGTTGGCAAGTATGGAGTTTATCTCATTGCACCACTTTTTAGGAAAGTAGAAACACATCATAGAGTATATTGGAATTGCTATTGCAATTGATTTAATGAGTGTTTCCCTACCTACCTTGCTGAGTAGACATTGCTTCCACCCTTTTAGTTTCTTTAATTTTCTCTTTCACAAACTTTAGAGCTTCAACTTTGGATCTACCTCAAAGTTTAGGTAATCCTAAGTAGAAGGCTGGGCCTTCTATCGCCTCAATCCCCACCAAACATCCTAGGCCTCTTCTAGTTTCATCTGTTGTGTTTCTACTGAAGAAAATTAAGGATTTTCCCAGGTTTAATTCATGACCTGACGCTAAGCAGTATTCACTTATCAATGAGATTATGCAGTTCCTTTAAATTCGCTTTCATGAAAAAACAAGGAGTCATTTGCAATAAATAAATAATAAAATAAAATAAAAGATGTGAGATAGTATAGTAAGTGTTGCTAATAGTTATTCCTTTCAGTTAGTGTGAATTAACTTTTTTTGTTATCCCCCTTGTTAGGACTTCAGCTACTAGTATCAAGAGGTAGGGTGATAGGGGATTTCCTTATCTCAATCCTCTCCTTGGTATGACTCTTGCCACTACCATTCACCACAATGTTGAAGTTCACAGTAGAGACACAAGTCATTATCCATTCTACCCATTTCCTAGCAATCACAAATTTAAGTAAAACTTTCATAAGAATTGACCTTTTTACTCTATTGTAGGCTTTGCTCATGCTCAGTTGTAGTGCACAATAGGACTCTCTCTCTCTCTCTCTTGCTTTTCCTTTTTCTTTTTTCTTTTTAAAGAAATGAAAAGCTTCATGTGCTATCAAAATATTGTCATGTATCATTTTATCGAATATAAATGCACTTTGATTTTTTTACGCTAGTTTTTCAAGATGGGGTTTGAGGCAGTTTACCAATATTTTAGAAATGATTTTGTATATAAAATTGCATATGCTTATGGGTCTAGAGTGTGACACATTTTGATGGTTAGATGTTTTAGGGATCAAAATCATATTAGTTTTATTAATAGGTGTAAGAAGCATACTTGTACCCATAAATAGCTTGACTGCTTCAATCACATCCTTGTATTTTTTATGGAAGATGCTTGGGAATCCATTTAGTCTTGGCACTTTCAGACTTGTTAACTGAAAAATTGTAGTTTTCACTTCATTATCATCCAACTCGGTGGATAGTGCATTGTTCATGTCCTCATTTACCAAGTTTTCAATCCAATCAATGCAGTTTTGGTTTCTTGCTGCACCCTTCAAGTTAAAAAGATATGTAAAGTAGTTCACAAATTCAATGGTTATGTCATCTTCATTGTTTACGCATACTCCTTCACCATTTTTTAATTTATGGATTTTGTTTCTACTTCTTCTCCTTATGGTTATGTGATGGAAGTATGCTGTATTCCAATCCCTATACATCAACCATTTGTTCCTTGAACTTTGGTACCAATATTTCTCCTCATTCTTCCATAGCTTATTTAATTTTCCAAAAAGTTTTTTTTTTTTCTCTTCTTCCAAATTAAGCCTTACTAAATATCCTAAATTTTAGATAGTTTTTACAACGCTTTTTCAATTTCCACTTTATTGTTTGGGAAAGCTTTCATACTCCATCTAATTAAATTTAACTAGCAGCACTTCAAGTTGTTAATAACTTTATCTCAGGGGGGTACTCATGCCTTTGTTCTCCTAGCTTCTCGCTGCCACCTCTCCACATTCTTTTGAGGCTAGCTATTGATTTTCAAATTTGAATTGACAAACTAGCTTTCTATCTTTAGTGAACAGGTTTATAATGAGGGCTATGTGATTCGATCCAAAAGTGAGGATATAAGATATCTAACAACAAGGATAATGCACAATCCATTCCAATTATGCTAGTCTTCTATCAATTCTCTCTCTCGCCAAGTCATGTCCTTCCCTTTTGTTAGTCTATGTAAACTTTGGACCATCAAAGCCCAAATCATGTAAATTGGTCTTCTCAATCACAGCTTGGAACCTTAGATCACTCTAATTTCCATTTTCCTCCTCCCTTCCTTTTCGTGATCTTGTGTAATTGCATTGAAATCACCAACACATAGCCAAGATGTATTAATTTCCTCTACCGTTCCTCTAAAGTAATCCCATAGCTCCCTTTTCAAATTGTATTACATTGAAGGATGTACCCATGTGACTCTTCCAAGGGTTTACTCATCGCTTTAATTTATTATCGAGTTAATAAATTGATCACTATAGTGTACGACATCAATATTGATGCTTCCATTCCACCAAAGTGTAAGTCCTCCAACTGTTCCCTTTTTAGCATATCAAATACATTTTTGTACCCCTATACCATTTCTCAATCTTTCCAACTTATTTTCCTTGTTCTTTATTTCCATTAAAAAAAAACCATTCTCGGTTTGCATTTCCTTGTTAGGCCCTTTAGGTTCTGCACCATCTCGGGAGGTTTAATCCCTTAATAGTTTTAGCTTAATAGTCTCATGGCAACCTTATGGCTATTGGAGGCTAACCACCACCGCCTTCTACTTTGTTGAACAATATTGGGACTTTGAGCTATCCTCCTAACTCATGGATCTCTTTAACTATTTCTTTTTTCTTTTTAATTACAATAGCACACTAAATTCTACTTCTGACTCCTTTTCTACTACTCTTGGTTGTTGATTTTTTTTTCCTTTCCCCACTTTCTTTCATTCTCACCTTTTTTTTTTTTTTATTTTGCCACAATTCTTATTTTCCTTCTATTTTTCATTTTCTTCGCTCCTTTTCTCCCTCACCTTGCTTTGCTCTTCTCTATCTTCTTCCACTGTAAAGCCATGCGATCTTATCTTTAATTAGTTATTTGCTTGCCTTTTTGTCTTTTCCATGTGTGTTCCTCTTCCTTAAACTCTTTATCCCTTTTAATGCTAAGGCATTTCAATGCTTTACTCAAAGAGCTTGGGGATCTGATCACAACTTCCTTACTTGTTGTTCTAGTACCCTTTTTTGATTTTTTTCCTTCCCTATGCTTGTGATCTAGCCAAGATGTCAATCTCCATATCGTACAATTTCAATGGTGGTATCATTGCCATTTTGATTCCAACTTCAAGTTTGTTAATGTCGGGCATTTATGTTATTTCTTTAGTTTCATTGCTTCTTCCACTATTTGTTGGGCTCGAGGGTGTACAAAGGATAAGTTCATCAGGTAGATGGGTTTTCGAGGGAATTTGGCATGTCCATGAAGTTGAGTTACTACTTTCCTACGTCTTAAAATTAAGGGTTGTGTTTTAGTTGGTGTTTTCTTGGTTGTAAGGCAGTTTAGTCCTATTTGGTTAATGTAGGCTTGCTACTTGTTATTGTGTTTATGTTTTGGTTATATTCTTACAATGGAGTAGTGGTTTGTAGGTCATGAGTTGGTTTAATCATCTCACCAATGTAGTAATTCAATGTATTTGTGTATGTAGGAGAGAGATTCTCTTTATTAATAATGTTTTCTCCCAAGCTATCTGTTGATTCTTCCCATGTGCTCACTACATTAGCTCTCAGTCTAAGGCTTAACCCTCCATCTTCAGTCCTTTATACTCACAATTGCTCATATGGCCTAGGCACCCACACTTGAAGCACCAATCATTGAGTTTTTCATACTTAAAGGAAACTTAGTATCGATCCTATCACGCTAAAAAGGGGGCCTATAAGTTTCTATTAAAAACTATCACATCACGTGTGCACTCGTTACATGATAATCGCCTTGCGAGTTAAAGGTCGTAAGATTCTAATTAAATATTAAATCAATTATAACTAATCATATTATATATAATCACATAATAATAAAATAACATGGATTCTTATGTTTCACAGTTGATCAAGATCGTAGAGAATTGGAATCCCCTAACAAAACAATAAAATGGAAAAACACATCTAACTTTAATAAATTTTATTCCAACATTGAGTTCCTAAGAATAAAAATTTATCTAAATAATCTATTAATACACATCTTAACAAGATCAATCAAGCTACTCAATTACAATAATTTACGAAGTTGACTGCCTTTAGCATTCCAATATTTCATTCCGTTTATTCTGTATTCATTGGAATAGATCACAATAGAATCTTAGAGCTAAGCCTATCTAGGTCCCACCATAATATAGATTGAAAATCTCACATAACTAGATTTAAAATATTTACAAATATTTATCCATCGATACTTACATGAATCTACAAAAGATTCTAACTCTCACTCTTATATCTTATCCTAGAAGTTTCGCGACTTGTATTACAAAATCTGTGGGAGGGTAAGCTAATAGCCTAGTGAGTTAGGAGTGCAATTTCTTAATATTGTTTACATGCATGAACAATTTCAAACAAGTTTTCAAATCATATGCTATGTATAGATAATTATATGAACGCAACATCATATATAGTCTTTTGGTAATCAACATGAAGTCTAGGGTTTAAACCCCCTTGAACCTTGGATTAGGAATTCGATCATACCATTAGTGCCCAGGTTTCACACTCAATTACTTACTCATATCTCTTTATTAGATATTGTCTCTTAATATTAATGTTATAAACTTAGGTGTTACTCACACACCAAAGAATAAACACCCTCAAGGATAGATAGGACTCGAAACAGTTAAGGTACGATAATCCCCTAATCACTTAGTTTGTACTTAATGGAATAGTAATCCTCCGATTACTTCTAACGCGCTTTGTAGTAGTGATGGCTTTTTTATTTCATGTAATGTCTTGTGCAATGCATATCAATTTTTTTTTTTATAAGTCGAATAATAAATTTAATATTTTGTGGTAATTACACAAGAATTAGACACACACAAAATTTAATCACATCAAAGACAATGCAAAATACAATAATTCATTTATAATCACAAAACGATACCCACAGTATAAAAAAAGATAGGTCACCATACATCGGAATTTTTATCTGAAATCATTAAATCACAATCCATCTCCCTTTCCATCTCAATTTAAAAATTTTACAAATATATGTAATATTGTCCTTATTATTATTATATTATATTATATTTATTTATATATATATAGATATATGTGTACATATATTATACTTAACCGTAAGATCATACTTTTCCTTCCTCTTTTTTTTTTTTTTTCCGTTATATATACATATGATTATAATATATATATATATATATATATATATATATATAATTTTATAACTCGTCCCTTCTTCATTTTCATCTCACCGGATAATGCATCTCGCTCATCTTCTCTTCTTCTCGGCCAATTTCCTTCTACGCTTATTGTTTGGCCTTGCATATACATTCACGGCCATGGATACCACACGCTGTAGGGAACACCCATCTGGTATACTCGCAATTCCCTTCCCCTTTCATGCACACGCATGTAAAAGATCCACACACACACACACAGAAATAAATCATGCACACCACACATGATTCTGATCAGCCCACACCAGCGTCCTCATCCCCATGCTCAATGACCCAGTTGACAGCATACAGATACGCGGAATTCTCGCAACCTGCGCTTAAGCACACTACACACACACCATTTTAGTACACGCACACATGCAGACATACAACAGACCAGCAAACATAGCTCATATCCAACTCCCTTGCACCCTCGGTCATATCAGCTAGCTTACACAACCACACTCATCACGCACACCTCCGCTTCCTCAATCACGCACACTGCACGCTAAATCCACTCGTGCACAGACCAGCGTATACTATCCATATATATATATTCGCACCCACACAGTTACACGATCTCCACTCGTGCACACATTCACACTTTCACCTGCACACACTACTCTCGCATAATTCAGCACACACACGCACTAAACCAAATCAGCAGTAGTAGCTAACATTTACAATAAAAATGGCAACAGCAGCATCATTTACACGTTTATACAAACACACACTTCCACATCAGCAACCACATCTGTAAGTATATAACTTGGACTACCCTTACACACATGCACTTCAAGCATCCACTCATAACACATATATATTTTTCCATATTTCCATGATAGAGCATTTAAGATCCAGCAGTTGACATGATCAGAATCAATTATACGTTCATTTAAATATTAATACCATATACAATGTCTTACTCTCTTATTTTCGATTAATTGTAATAATTTTCGAATAAATTTACGGAATAATTTTTTCTCCTAAAAACATAAGAAAACCATACTATTATAAACAATTCATGACAAATATTATCCTATCTAATATATTTCTAGTTATCCTAACTATTTTTTAAGCGAAATCTTCTTTTTACATATATATTAAAATTATATTTAAATTTCAAAAATAAAATCTATTATGTGCAAAACTAATCTAGTTTAGTAGAGCTCACCTCGATGATCGTGTCAGTGGTCTCGATTTGGAGATCGCATGTGAAAATTATGTCAACTTTTGTTACTTTTTCCTTTCTTCCCTTCTGTGTCGTCCCATTCTCAACCTCTCGTCTTTATCTCTCTCTTGCTTCTTTTTTTTTTTTTTTTCTTTTGGACAATGGATGCTTTTGGAGTCAGGGTTAAGGTATATATATATTAACTTTTTTATTTTTTTTTGTGTATGTTTATTGCATGTGGTAATTTATGTAAATTTAGTAATTTTGGTATTTTATTATAAAATTTTATTACTAAACTAATTAAATTATTCTACATAAATATTTATTCAAAAATTTTATTTAACAATCACTAGTTTATGATTTTAATTTATTTTATTGTTTATTCAAAAATTTTCTATAGTTCACTTTCCACGTAATTATTTTTTAATATAAATTTATATGGGGTATGTTTAAGTTTTTTAGTATAATTTTTTAATTATTTTGGTGTTGTATATGTATTCAAATTTTTATGGATTTTACAAATACCTCTTGTGAGTGAATAACCATATGAAGGGTTTGAGAGGTTTATTGATTGGCATCTTTACTTTGACTCTTAAAAAGCCCCTTCTTCTCTCTTTAGTTGATACCACCTGTTCAACATCAAGTACTTCTCTTATTTTCTGTCCGATTGCACTTAACACTCTTTATTGTCATATTTTCTAACTTTTGTCCAAGGATCACACCCAAAATGTTATTTTATCTAGAGGGACTTCCTCTATACTCCATTCCTGTTTCCATTCTTCCATTATTAGGCAATGTCCCATCACAGCCCGTGGTTTCTCATTTAGGATCCTTTCCACCTCCCTTCTACTTCTCATTGTGATCAAGTAAATATTTACATTGAGGGGATATTGCTTTGATGTTGTACCCTTTCCATACTATGCTTAGGATGCTTAACACCACAGCTTTATTTAGGATTTTGTCTGTTAATATTTTTGCCACCAGAAAGATTTCACTGTCATTTTGGTTGCTGAGATTTTTACTGCACTCTTCTTCTAGGAAAACCTCCTCCAATTTTGGACTTTGTGGACTATTAGTGATTGAAAAAGAAGCTATGTTACCTACACAGTGATGTCAAGACCAAAGGGCAAAAAGGGGAACAACGGTAGCAAAACAAGAGAAAGTTATTCTCTTGATCAAAAGTTAAGACACTTTCCAAAAAAGGGAATGTAAAGTACTATCCGCAAGAAACAAAAGTAGCACAAAAGGATTCCCAACTGTTTTAGATAGAATAACACTAGAGATCAAAAGATAACTTGAGAACGTACACCTCCTTGAGTTCAAATTTATATATATATATATATATAGAAGAAGACTGTGTTTTAATTTGAACTTGAGTTGCAGGGTGGAAATGTGGGATAAGGGAGAAAATCTGCAAAATTGGAAAATATACTATAGAAAATATAGAATATCCAATAAATGGTTACATAAAAAGTAAAAATAGCACACTAGAAAAAAAAGTAAAGTTGCCTAGGGAAGGGACAGATAGAGAAAGCACCACGTGCTAAACTGAACACTCTTTATAGTGTGAATACTCTCCAATTAGAGAGAAATTTCAATCTCTAAAAGTTAGAGAGAGAATCCTCACTCCTTTTAATAGAGTTGAAATATAAAAAACAATTTTGTTTACTTTAACATTAGAATTTTAGTAATCTTACCTTGTATTGTTACTTGCTTTAGTTTTTATGGGGAAAAAATAAAGATAATATGGATTTTGAAAGAAAGAAAAGTCATGAACTTATGAAAAAAAAACTAAAAGTTCAATGGACACAAAGAATATCAACACAAAAAGCCCTTATTTAAAAAAATGGAAAAGAAAAGGAAAAACATATAGGTATTGCAAATTCTTTTATCTTGCAATAGATCTGGTAGCTTGAAAAGATTACAATGATATAGTTGGAACATAGGATATGTTAGCTATGGCTTCCTTGCTCAAGAGAACATTGAGTAGACCTTTATTTATTGTGATTCAACTTCTTTTTGTGAAAAGTGCAAGTAAAGTGGAATTTTCCTATCCAAGACTTCCATCCCATGGATGGACAACCTACCACAGTCTAAGATTTTAATTAAAGTTCTTTTACTTACAAAACTAGGATAACCGCTTGGCTATCACCAAAACATGATTCGATCGGTCGATTGTCTTCAAAGATTTTCAAACCTTAATATGATAAGTCTTCCGTGGTGATAGGATTTTTCGAGTCAATCTAGTTAAACTAACCGAACTAAAAGTTTATTGGAAAATAGTGTGAAATTATAAAGTTGCTCATAAAACTAAAATTAGCAAGAAAAAAAATGAGTTGTTTCAGTCTAATAAATAGAAACTTCATTTCTTCTTATTGTATTAACCAAACAAGTAAGAAAATGCTTTCTTTGAATTTTTTTTTTTTTGCTTTTACATCCAAACCAAAAAATAGAAACTATGAGTCCTTTCATTTTATTTGCTTTATTTTCATTTCCATTCACCACCTCTCTTATATTTCCAAACATGCAACTCTTGTCTTTGTTTTCTTTTATAGTGCTATTGATGCTTGTTCACACTTAAAAAATAGAAGAGACAAAACCACTCTCTAACAAGCATTTTTGCAACTTCACAAGTAAATTTTGAAGTTTTTAATTGTTATACTAATTAAACTTTTTCTCGTTAACTATACCATCTCATCTCTCTCCATTTACACTTTGCTCTTTAACTAATGAGCATTTGTCATTGTATTATTCTAAAACGATAGAGATAGTAATTTTGATAAATAAATGTTCAATTGAGTATTACATTAAGCAACTTTAAACTTTATATATAAAACTTCTATGCAAAAAAATGAATCGACTATAGTATTTAACAATTTCAAATTTTAGATGTAAAATTGAAAAAAAAAACTTTAAAATTAAGATAGTGGTTTTTATATTAGCAACTTCTAAAAAAATAAACCCCCAACTCTCTCACTAATATTTTACCCTCTCTTTCTTTCTTCCCTACTTTCATCCACACTCTTACACTATTTGGAAAGAGGAAAGGAATTAAGAGGGAAAGATTTAGGAAGGAGTAAATATGAAAGAAAAACTGATAAATTCCTTGTTTGGACAAAGGAAGGAAATAAAATGGAAAGAAAGTTGGTAATATAATTTTTTTATCTTGCAATAATACCATAGTAGTTCATGTTTTTGTTTTAAGAGTAAATTGTAATTTTATAACATTTTTCTCCTTAAATTCATTCTCCTCCTTTTTCTTCCTTTACCAAACAAGGAAAAAGTGAAAATTCCCCTTCAAATTCCTCTCCTCTCCTTTCCTTCCCTTAATCTAAATTAGGATTGTCGATGAGTTGAATTGAAACAATATAGTGTTGAGTTTAAGCTTGAATTCAACTCGAAATTTCAAAGTTTGAGCTTAACTCAAACTCAAACAAGCTTACAATTTTAAGCTTGAACTTGAATTGAAGTGACACTCGATGAACTTAAATTGGACTCGATTAAACTTGTTTAACTGCATTTATGTAGAAATTATTTTTTAAATAAAAATAATATTAATATTGAAACTTGACTTAAAACTCAATTAACATTTAAATTTAACTCAAATTCGATTAGGATTGTGAGTTAGTTGAGTATATATTATGAAGCTTGAGCTTGAGTTGGTAAATTCACTGTCACCATTGGTGTGGCTGGATATCTTTCTCCTTCCTCCCATTCACTATCTCTATATGGTTTTGCAGTTTTTCGGATCTTTGTTTTTGAATTTTTTGTACTTGTTTTCGATTGCCATTTTATGCGTTGGGGTTAAGATTATTGGATATTTATTAGTGGGTTCTTGAACGAGCGTGATTGTATTTTAGAATCATTTCTTAGCTGCTAAGTTAGTAGATCAAGTTCACAATTTTCATTTTTTTTTCACTGGACTAATCGAACAAGTGCAATGTGAAATCAAGTTCGATTAGGAGACAATGCCAAATAAAGTTGGAGAGGTTAATACAAGATCCTCCTACATAGGATCTATAGGGATCTTTGGATTAGTATTGATGTCCGTTGGCTGACAAGTCTGACTCAGAAAATTGGTTGGCTCGGCCGGTTTTCTTACCACGTACCGATCAACGACAACAATGACACCGGGCAAGTATTATTGTTTCTGTAACATTGAGGTGTGAGTAATGTTGTACAGGTTTCCGTTCAGACTAATAAAATTAATGTGCCTTCGCCTAAACCTGGACCTGAGTTGGATGATCCATATGTCACACAAGTTTCCCATTTACAAACAATGCTTATGACTCAATAAGCAATCAATGGTTGTGGCGTGCATGAACCGGATGTGAAGGACCCAATTGAGGATGGTTATAATGTAGACCGTGAGGTAGAATTATCTACCCAAGATCCTCCGAAGCTTTTTAGTCAGGAAAGCGATTAGGATGATACTGATGTGAAAATTGTTTTTAGGCATTCCAAGACGTGGAGGCAAGACATACTCCATCACCACTACATAGCTGGCATGAGAGATTTGCTCAATGCCCCTTGATGGGTACGAATTTCTTGTAAAAAGAGTTTTGCAAAAATTACCAACAAGTGTATCGGTCGTATACTGCAGTAACAAAAACTGGTGAAAACCAAGTCGTCCTTAGGGCCTGTATAATAAGTACTACACTATGTCAACTCCATTCTCAGCTAGATGATCACAGTGTTGTTAAACTAAGCCCTCATTTGGTAAAATAACTTGTGCCTCTAGCATATACTATGATCAATCACAAGCAAAGCCAGCATTAACATTTAGCAACTGCACAAAAAGCACAAGCTGCATTTAGCTTAGCAATTAAAATACATATGCAAAGGAAAGATTGCCCGTCGAATGCCCAGAAAGAGGAGCATAAGTTCATCTCATTAAAACTTATCTCTGTCATGCGGAGATGAATAGTTGATGTTTGGACCAACAGGAACGATGCCGAAAGGGTTGA
Source organism: Laguncularia racemosa (assembly GCA_037954665.1). NCBI lineage: Eukaryota > Viridiplantae > Streptophyta > Magnoliopsida > Myrtales > Combretaceae > Laguncularia > Laguncularia racemosa. The sequence continues at coordinate 5,353,618 of JBBMOL010000040.1, forward strand.
TTGTAGGATGACTTCCATAGTAGTGGTTCTTAATGTGCTCCATATTCACTGTGCTACTCATACCAGGCACTTGAAAGATGTCTTTGACATAATTGAAGAGATTGGGATACTCCCTTAGAAGCTTCTTGTTGCACTTGAAATGAACTGCATAAACCTGCCAATACGATAAAGTTAAGAACCCCAGCTATCAAATTCAAGCCAAGAATACTCATTTCAAGCTGTTGTTCATTGTGCACACAATGTCTCAATCTTTCAGGTGAAATCACGAAAAATGAAAAGCAATTACTCTCTATTACTATTGTGAGCTCTCATCTGAACTTGCTTTTATCATTTAAATGTTAAGGATCAGGGCTCTTAGACAAATAGTCTTTGTGCTGCGACCAACCATGCTCCATACTAAGAAATTGGAACACATCTTTTAAATCACAATCACACTGAACAAATTCTCAACTCATGACCGCCAGATAGAGTAAAACCTTTGATTCTGGGATTTTCTACTACTAACAATAACCACCACTCTAATAACTTAGTATGATAATAAATAAGTAAAATTGTGTTATAGTTTTTAAATCGATCTTTTATTTGTTAGAAGTATTTGCATGTGCATTGTCAGGTAAATTCTGATTGATACTTTTTTTGTGAAAGGTAATGTTGTAGATTGTGATTGCTGGCTAGAATTCCTTAGAGGTCATTGTCCTTCTCAAGGATGCACATACCAATTGCCAAACCTAAGCAAGTTTAGCAACTTTAACTTCACATGCTTTTTTTTTTTTCTTTTTTTTTTTTCACTTGGGTATTCTAAGTTGCTACTCGTTAAGAGTGCTTAACAAAGCCTAAATGACATAAGAATAATTGTTTATACAGCACGCATTAGCATGCTGTAAGGAACTGAACAGAACGTTGACATAGGGGTCTGCTTGAACACAATTCAATACTTTGGTGATCCAGTAAAAGGCAAGGAATGAAAGGACAATCACTCAGGTCCTTTAACCTAACAAGGATAAAACTAGCCGCTTTCTCTGAGGTGCACTCTTTTAGATGTCCATCCAAGAGCCTTCCAGGGGTTTAGAGAGAAAGACCACATTCTAGAAGAGCCTATTCATTGTTTATTTGTCCATCCTATTCTTCCAGTGGTGCAATTCCTCCTTTAAAGAGCCATGGGTTTGATTCAAGGACTGAAGATTTTGAACATCCTATGAAATATCTCCCTTCATGAAGACCGTATTAGATATTAGTCACTTGCAAAAAACATTTCTGCCTAATCATGCAAAATAAAAGTTTAGCAGGAGTATGTCATACAAAATTTGGGTCAGGAGAAATTTATATCCTAGTGTTCGACATGAATGATGGATTGGTTTTTCAGCTAACTCTTCAAAACCGGGATAGGACAAAACTTTCTTTCTGGCAGAAACTTGAATTGCAGGATAGGACAAAACTAAATCGGGATGGTCAGCCAAAGTGAGGAAGCATCGCATCTGCTTGGCATTGATGCAGACTCTATTAGATACGATGCTCATTCCAAAAGCCATATATACATACCTCGTCAAATCTTATCAAGGTGACAAACAACCGAATGTCTGCTTCAGACAGCATATTTCCACATATGTACCGTTGTTTGCTCAGTATTTCCTCACACTTGTCTAAAGCTTCATACAGGTTCTTCACAGCCTGAAGAAAAAAAGTAATTGGAATCCTTGACAGAATATAATAGTTTGAAAACGTAAATCATTCACACCATTACCTGCCTCATAAATAAGATAAAATCCAGCTAAAGTGAGAGACAGTTACCTCATCATAAGGGCCCTGCTTTCTCGCGAATCCACATTTATAAACTCCATTATTTATGGCATCATATACCCATTCATTGGTTTCGTTAATTTGAGCTTGCAAGTGAGGAGGATATAGGTCCAAAGCTGCATTTTCAGCTATCTCATTGAACTCAGTGTTAAACATGCGAATGATCTCTGCACTCTCATTACTGACGATTGTTTTGAGCTTCTTATCCCACAAAACCTATCAATTTGCAAATGCAACCCCAAACTAAGAATTGAAATACAAAAGCTTGCAAGAAAAAAACATGAAGGAGCATGAAATACCCTAACATACAGGAACTGTATACTTTCCCGAGTAGTTTGAACTGGCAAGCTCGTAGAGTTCTCTTATGGTTTTTGCTCCATTTAAAGGATCAGGCTCAGCTCCCGGTTCCTCTTCATTTGATGAAGGGAAAACCCATCCCATATGTTCATCACTTTCCTTTGTTCTTTCCCACCGAGATTTGACAGACTGAGAGAACATACAATAGGGCATTAGTGAAGTCAAATCATATTGATCTATCTTTCAAGATTTTGTGACATTACCGTGAAGCCAATTGCTTTTTCCAATCCTTTTATCTTTAAGTATGCAAGGCATCTGGAAGCCCATGGACAAGCATAGGATATGTACAGGTGATACCTCCCAGACTCTGGAGGAAACTGTGAACCAGGTTCTTTTGAAAGGAAATTGCGAAACGCTGAAGCAGTTCTCAGAAATGCTCCAGAATCTGACATCTCATCGAGCGCTGATCTAGCCATCTGCACTAGTTACAGCCCATCACTTTGAAATAAGGCACTTTAACATGCTTCCCTTTATGCATGCATCAGACATTGATTTAGTGACTGCAACCATTAAAAATTAATGTCCCAGAAGCTTATGCAGCAATTGATACCCTGTTAATGCTACAAGAGCAGCATATGATAGGGTAAAAATTTTCAAACTCTCTTCAATACTTCTTATCCAAGGGGCTACCTAGGGTGCGGGTTTCCGTCCCACTTCAAATGCTAGATTGATTCGCAGTTCGCGAATTTCCCAATTCAAACAACTATAAAACATTGGATCACATGGAAACTTTTAAACTATTGCATATGTCTTGAATTCGTCCATCTGAAGTCGCAGGCCAGGATTTCACCCAAGGTAGGAGGATTGAACCCACAAAAGTTACACATGTTCTTTATTTTTTCCCCTAATTTTAGGGGACATTTTATTGAAAAAATTTCCACGAAATACGCGGAAGATCATCATCAGGACAACCATACTTGACGAACCGATCTGATTGACCAGTTAAAGTTAATTTCAGTCGTTATGTACTAAACGCAACCCACCCACCCAAAATTTTTCCGAGCAAATGAAAGCACGATCTTGCATAAAACTTCTGCTGCATTAAGAAAATAGCTCCGCACGACTAGAATTTGTGACGAAAAATGTAATACTCAGTGCAACTCAGATTTTTCTGGGAATAATACTATCACCGAAACAATAACAATTAAGCCAAAAGTGAACCCAATAAAACAAGATTTAGGGACACTAATCTTAACATAGTAAACAGAATAATAAAAGTAGGCAATAGAATCGGAAGCAGCTAAGGACAGAGTCATCAAGAGAGAAGAATAATATACATGATAATGAAAGCGAAGGTGCCGTATAGACAAGTATCTTAACCTGATCATCTACGAATACAACGTAAAGGACATTGGTGTCAATCAGTGAAAAGACAAGAGCTAGGCACCTTGAGTCTGACTGCGATTTGAGAGCCGACAGTTAGAGAAATCTGGGCATTCGTGGGTAGGGATACGTGGAGCGTTGCCAAGGAACTTGGTATCATACGTTACTTCCTTTTGTATGACCGGTTCGCTCGTTTTTGATGATGCCAGAAATAAATTTCCGTGTTCTCGCTTGGATGACGTCAAAATTGAAATTAAACGCAAATAAACTCGGGGAAAGAGTGCAAGTGAGATGGCTTACACACCAATTATCCAAGTTTGATTTGTTATTTTATCGGATACGTTAGACTATGAACTCAAGCTTTATGATATTTTAGTTAATTAATATATAAAATTAATTGAGTTTGAGTTAATTTTAAATTTTAATTGAGTTAAATTTGATTTTATAAATTAAAATTATTTTAAAAGTAAATCGTAACACTTTAAAATTTTTTAAAAATTACATAGATTTATAATTTTTTTTTTCAAAATTTAACACTTACTATTGAAAACTTTAATCGAACTTGAGTTCTAATATAATATTGTCTTGTCTCAACTCAACTTAATTCGTTTATAGCCCTAATTTAGGGTGGTTCTTCATCTACATCCTTCAAATTTTATACACTAGTTATTTTTATTAAATTTAATACTGAAAAAATAATTTTTTATTTTCTTTTATTTATCTTTGTCTTTAATTTATTTTATCTTCTTATTTTTTTGGACCTTGAATCATAGCCTTTGTAAAATTTTAATTCTTCATTATAAAATTATTGCCTAGTATACATTTTTTTTTTCTTGCATTCAAAATGAGTTGTGAGCAAAAGTTTAAGCTTTATAAGACTAAGCTAGTACTCTTAAAGTAAGCCCCAAACCCAAGCAGCCGCTTCAATTATCCATACTTACACTTGAGGTCAACAACATTAATTCTTAGTTTCTTATAAAGTAAAGTGAGTACAAAAAGATAAAAAAATAAGAGAAATAATTAACATAAACTTAATCACACACTTTACAGTCGTATAGCATGTAATGGAATGAAAATAATATGTCAATATTGTTAGTGTTATTGTTTCTCTTACTATACATAACTTGAGTTAGAGTCTCTCATTTAAAACTTGATAGTGCCCTAATTACACTCTTGTCTCATAATTGGTAAAGCTTTTGCCCTTGCATGCTCTTACATTTGTAATTAGTAATTATTTAGTGCGCCTTTTGACCTATCACAAACGAAATCTAAGGACTAAAACCTGTATATCACTAATATCAGGTTGATTCAAAGATCGTACCATAAATTTACCGAGTCGATTCATAGATCATACCAAAAACAAATTGGGCGATGATCATGACTTAGTTCATTTACGTAGCTTCTAGTTAGCACTCAAACCTATTCACTTGTACTTTGCAAATCTTGTAACAAATAACAATTATGCATATGCCACATGAAATATGCTATGCAACACAAACCAAAAGATATAATTCATTTACCACAAAATTCAACTATCTTATTATCTTAAAATTTTAATTAAATGTGTATTTAAAACACACTCTACCTAAAAAAATCAATATTTTCCATTATGTACTTTCTAATGTGGGAATGATTAGTACACAGGCTTAATATGTAGAGTGTTTAAGATGAAATAAGCCTAAAAATCAATTCAGAGTCAAGGATAGTATTGTAAATAATAACGGGAGGTAAAGAAGGGAATTTGACTTATTTTAGGGTAATTCAAAACCTTAGTTATTTGACCTCTATGGCATTGTTGTCCTTTTAGACTAATACCCTCTTTATAATAATCTATAGTTTCCAAGAAATGAAGAAGGTGAGGGAGTCTAGGAGAGGATTAAAATATCTCTTCTAACTTCTAAGCATCTACCAAAGTAAAGTCTACACATTGGTAGAAGATTTTTTTTTGCAATTAATTAAAGAAATTTTAGATTAATTGTTTGTCTTAATTTTTTAGTGGAAGAGAGGAAAAAGAGCAAGAGGTTTCAATAACAAGAACAATTTCCCTTTATTAGAGATAGATGAATACTAATAACTCATTCACTTCACTGAATAGGAGGGAAATGGAATTGCTATCCCCCTTAATTCCATAAAATAAGCCTATCATAGTGTTTACTTGATTGTAATAGCGGTTGGGTGAGACAAAAAATCTCACTACCATTATAGACCGTACATCACCACAATAGACCATGTACACAAGCCACCAAATCTACGCAACCTATCCTTTGGACTTACGCCATCTAACTACCACCCAACCTTAGGACCTACAAACCATGAGAACATCTATTAGAAAAGTAAAACAAAAATATTTAATCTTATGAATAACACTACTAGGGAAAAAAAATTCCACCCAATAAGAAGAATACTCATCTTATGGACTTTAAAAGGCTAGAGGCTAAAGATTAGATGGTTAAATTAGGGTAGTCATTTTAGGTATATGATATTCACCTTGCTTTTGCAACTTATATAAGGGGTATATTCATTGAGATTGAAGGCTAGGACTTAGAGAAAAATTTAAAAGAGGAAACTACTACCCACTTAGTACACATGCAAAAGAGAATTTCATAATACTTACTTTTCATAAAAAGTGAGAGAGAAAAAGTTCTAATTTAAAGAAGATCTAAACTAGCCAACTAATGTAACCCACCTCAAAAATGTGTAAAGACTATGAACGTCTCAAAATACAGCTGTTTAAATAGCTTAAACCCAAAGAAGGAGGATTATATAACTTAGACCAAAAGAAAGAGGGTTGAATATTGAATTTGAGTTGAAATTATATGTATTATGGTGGATAAAGCTCAACATAAAAGGATGTAGAATGAAGTAGCATCACTCTTGGTGGAGTAATGCAAAGTATTAAAATGTAAGATCAAGCAAGCATCTATTAGGTAGAGGTAGACTGAGTAGTAAAGGGAGGAGGCCCATTTTTTTAAACTTAGGTTGCTTGACCTTAATGTGCCAAAAATTAGGATCCATTATAAAATAGGACCAATGGATATTTTGATGTTGGATTTGCTATCTCATGAAAGTCCTAAATAATAAAAATGGTAATTTTATGAGTTGTTCTATATTTGTGAAATGGATAAAACAAATGATATGAATGATCAAGGGGCAGATGTGACGTACCAATCCTAAAATCAAAATAGATTGACCAAATCTAAAATTGACATTATGCATAATCTCATATTCAATTAAAGGGATTTAGTGAGAATTCGATGTAATGCATGGATTCTGTTAGCTAGTGTTCTTCACAATCTTATAGATTGATAAGAACTTAAGGAGAGAAATCTCAGTAGTTCATAAGTTGTCACAATGATGAAGTCTCAAAGTCAAAATATTTGAATAAATAATTAATACAACTAATAAAAACCTTATTAACAACCTTAACTTATGTTACTAAGGTTAAAATAGTAATTAAAATGAAATAATAAATGTATTTGTAAAACTAAGTTTTGTTTATATGTTGACTGCTGTTGCTTAAATATTGGTTAGTGTCATCCGAATGATTGGAGGCTTCGATCTAACGATGAATTACATTAGTTGAACAAAGCTAGGTCAAAGCTTCATGCTTGATCTTATAGGACTTCACTTGAGTGTCTCAATGGGGCGTTTAAGCAAAAGCGCCTTCGTTTGAATCTTCTATAAGAACGCTCAGACAAAGTCCCATGATTACTATTATTCAGTTTTCTATCAAAATTTGCAACAACATTGACTTGAACTTGCTTGTCTCCTAAATGTGGCCTATCTCTTAGTTAATGCTTTCTAGCCTACTAGTATATAATATGTCTTTATTAATGAATGGTTAATAATTTGATCAAGTCATATGTTGGTGATCACCATAGACTTATAAGAGTATATTGTTTTGCTTAAACCTTATTTTATTTATCAGAACCTAAACAACAAAGGGGATGTTCTCTATTCTAAGATGTATTTGGTGGGTTGGCATGATAAGAATACCTCCCTATGAGTGGTATCATCACGTGTGATTATCCATTGTTGAGTGAAATACTATATATTTTTGGAGTTTCCCTAAAGTTATTGATTTTGCTTATCAGTCTAATCTTAGTTATAGAGTGGCTAAATGTCCTATGGGAGCAATCCTTGATATTTCTCCTAAGAATTCAAAAAATTACCTATTAATAAGCCTTAGAATGGCCTTATTCCATTCATGTGATTTAGGGATTAAGTCTTGCAAAGCAATTAAATGGACTATATATATGGGGTGCCACTGATGATGATTAATCACGTGTGATATGAATGCAAGTTAGTCTTAGAGATTACTCAATGCGATGACGTGTGTGTGGATGTGATAGAAAGAGCTATAGGAGGAGGAACAAATGAACTTGATGCCTTGTATACACATGTGTGATAATAGATTTGATTATGTGTTCTTGATTCATTCTTCATGACTTAATTGGTTTGATCTTCCATGGATGTGTTTTAGTAGAGTTCTTGCATTTTTCTCAAACCTTACAAAGTGTTAAATGGCTCCCCGAATGAGAGAATTAACCTCCCATTTATAGGTTTTGGAGGCTAGTCTCAACTATTTGATCACAGATAAGTGTTGAAAAAGACTTATAATTAATTAATATTTTATCTAGTTTTGGTTTATTTTATAAACATATTTGATTCAATATTACACTTAATTCACTTACATTTTGATTGCAAGTCCTAAAAAGTAACTTTGGATGAAATGAAACAAATTTGCATAAGTTTCATGTGAACCAAAATTAAAATGAACAAGTTATGAAAGTGGAATGGTTGATAAGTTCATTGACACGTCTATATCGGAGACTGTGTCGAGCTTACAGAGGAAAATAAGTTGTAGAACCAAGTACATGATCGTGTTAGAAGTGGTGTAGAAGTACACGCTTACCAACATGGCCATGACATAAATTGTGTTGAAGCAAAATTTCAAATTTTAAAGAAAATTCATGACGAGAGTTACACGAGCATTTGCACGATCGTGTTATGACCATGTCAAGTAAAGATGTCACTTTTTGAATCCATGAAAAAAAGTTGAAAATTACTTTCTTCAAGTATGATAATTTCAAAAGATTCAATTTCCGGCTTGTGAAGCCAAGTTTCCTAATTCATGAAGATGCAATTTCCTAGTTGTTGAATTCAACTTTCTATTTTATAAAGATTAAAATTTCCATTTTATGAAGATACAACTTTCATTTTCAATACACATTTGATCACTATAAAAAGAGTATGGAGTTCAAGTTACAGATATAGAATTTTAAAGTTAGCATTAGAGTAGTTATAGAATTTTACCATTATCATCGTTTTATTGATGCTTTTCTTTATGCATTATTTTTATAATTTTGTTTTCAATTTCAATATGATGTTAGCTTAATTTTCTCTTGTACTCGGGTATGATGTACCTTAAAGTAAACATGTAATTTTATGAATCATTATTCAATGAAGTTATTGATTTTCTTGCAATCTAATTATGTATTCTTTTTTTTTTTTTCAACTTGAAATTGCCAACGTATTAGTTTGAAATTTGATTTCTTATATAAAGATCGAGAGATCCTGCGTTTGAATAAATCTAGCATAATAGGAAGGATTTGCACACAATCTTAGAGATAGGATGATGTAAATATTCTATATTAGTGTCAAACCTACTAGTAGAATTCATAGATTGAAAGTAATGAGATTCTAGAGGTTTTAATTGGGAAGAAATTCCAATTAATCAACTTGAAATTAAGAATTAGTAGAGTTGAGAGAGCTATTAGTTTAATTTAGGAATTCCCATGGTTCAAGAATACAATAATGAATTTGAATAATAATTAGTTAATTGCATTAGTAATTTTAGGAGGATTTAATATCCGGGTATACTTTTATAGATAGTTATTTTCTTAAAATTTACTTGTTTTCTACTTGTTTCATTTCATTTTGCAGATTAGATAATAGGAGAGAAGTAATTACCAAATATTATAATCTTATGGGATTGACACTAGATATTAGTATTCACTATACTATAAAATTGATAGATATACTTGCTTAGAGGTCTTAAAATAGTAGGATAGATTGATATTTATTGCTTTGAGATGAATAATTGGAATTGATGTTACTAATGACTATTGAATTGTTCTTGATGATTTAATAGTAAGCATTCATCCCTTCTTTTCTTATATGGACCTTGAGCTTGGGCTTGGGTTTTACATGGCTAGGATAAGCCTAATGTCTTTTAAAGGAAGAATAAAGCCCACTATAGGTTACAGGGGGGGGGGGGGGGGGGGATTAAGATCAAATTACATAAACTCCTTAATTAATTTATTATGTAGAAGTACTTCAAATTATGTAAAGTTATGCGTATTTTCCTATTATTGGCTTAGATAGATATGCTCAAATATGCAGGTTGTAGCATAATAAATGACAAGCAATAAGATAAAAGTAAAGTAAAGTAAAGAGAGAGAGAGAGCAAGTTTGGCCCTTTTGCTTATGTCCTCTTTACCAGCACTACTAGCTCAACCATTGGGAATCTACTTTTGCTTCTAGTCTTCTCTTCTTCTTATATAGTGGTCAAGCTTATCTAAGGATAGAAGGATGAAATTATGTAACGACTACTTTTGATTCCTTCCTTGATTTATTAGATTTTGAAATTGATTGTTTGATGGCTTGAAAAAATTTTGTTTAGAAAAAAAAAATTGATTTAATAAAATATGTTGCTTTACATATGAGATAAGGATTTGAATTATCTTCACACAAACAACATAGCTTCTAAAATATAATATATAGACAGATGCGCATGCTATACATAATAAGAATCTTCCTACAAGCATATCTTTGAACTTTTTTTTATCCAACATAGCTGTTTATAAATTGTCCATGCACATCTAGCACATAATTTTTAACTTATGAAAAATTTCCTTTTAACATTTGTAAAAAACCCGTTGCATATTAAACTTAAGTCTTAAAGATAATTTCTTTTATTTATTTCAATTATCTAGTTATAGTATAAAAATTTATTTGAGAAATTCTCAAGATTTCACTATTGATATTAAAATCCATTTAGTTTCTCTTACCTGAGTCCATTACTTGAAGGTACTTAGTTAGTAAGTGTTAAGTCTTCCGATCTTAATATACTAGATTCCCTTATTCATCTTGTCAACCCTTAATGAAAATGTTAGACATATCTATTCATAAAAATATTTAGATCTCATTACATATACTTTTTGGTTAAGAAGGCTTTATACATATTAATTAGATGCCAATAAGAACAAATATATTTTATCTACATGTTAAACATACAACAAATATTCCAAAACTTATTTAATCCATATTTTGTTAATATCTTGTGAATACCTTATATTTGTCTTCAAAACATATAAAATAAAACATCAATCATATATAAAAGAAAATATAGTCAAGAATATATATTCAATAAATCATCTCTCCGTATAGATATTATATTTTAAAAATAATATATTATATATTAGGAAAATTATAAGTAAAGGATTAATGTTTGGGGTTAAGTTTAAATAAAAGATTGAACTTTCAAGTGGTCAAAATAGAAAATCAATGTTTTACTAAATAGTTTGAACAAATGATCCCATTATAGTGCCATTACGGATAGTAACAAATTCTCTATTTGAACCACTTAGCATGTTTATGGAATAGTAATAGATCCTTCATTTGAACAATTTAATATAATGTTAATTCTTTATTTTAACCACTTGAAAGTTTGATCATTTATTTTAATCACTTAACATAATGTAGATTTTTTGTTTTAACAACTTAAAATTTCAATCCTTTATTTGAATTTAGTTGCAAACATTGATCCCCTTATTTATAATTTTCCCGTTATGTATGTATATCGACAAGCACTTTTATAAATGTATATTCAACAAATCCAATTCTTCGTATAGATATCAACTAAATACATAGTAGCTATTATCACGTATTCACACAAAATAAATATTCAATGCTTCATCTCATCATTTTATAAAACATATGTATATATTTTCAATAACATATTAATTAATTAATTTAAATAAGCGAGTATTCAAACAAAGCTCATAATCATAGCATAACAAAGTTTATTTTATAATAGTATAAAGCAAACATATTGTATTTATTTCATAAAGCAATTAAATAAATGTATGTATTTACTTATTAAAGTACAAAACATATTACAAATATTATAGAAAAAAAATATATTTTTAGTCCTTAACATTTGGTCACTTTTCAATTTGAGTCTTCAACTTTTTATTTTTTCTATTTAAGTTCTTAACATTTTTAAACTATTACAACTTAGGACTTTTGTTTACTTCATTAAGTGGTCCATCTTTAGCTAATACGTGGTGACTTTTGATTGGTTGATAATAATTAATTTAAATAAATAATAATAAATGTATATTAATTTAGTAAATTAATAAATAAATAAATGAAAACAAGGGGAAAAAAGTGAGAAATTTAAGGTCTAGTCCATTACTACTACTACTTCTTCTTTTTCCCTTTCTTTCCTTCCATATTTTGTTTGTTGTGGAAATTTTCAATTGTGGAAAACCAAACATATTTGTAGCTACTGAACAAATGCTAGAGCAATAGAGGGTTAAGCAACAAGGTAATAGAAGTTCACCACTACAAATCCATATTTTTGAGGTTTAAAAAGAATAAAAGATTTTTATCCTTTTGAATTTTTGAAAAATTTTAACTACTTATGGTTGTTAAGAAAAACGTATGCATTTTATATAGTAATCTGTTTTGGTGAGAGAGGTGCATGTTATGGGATAGGATTTTATATATGAATCTAACCTTGTATGGAGTATTGATAACAACTATACCATGATTGTCAAGAAAGCAAGAATGATTGATCTTGTAGATGAAATTATAATCTCCAACACCTTCAAATCTCATTGTTGATTATCAATCCTCTAAGCTTCTCTCTAGGTCTTGGATGGCTTTAGATCCTTTTTTCTTTTACCATTTCTTTTTCAATTTTTTATATTGTTTATTCAAATTATTGTTATCAACTAATCATAAGTTTCCATGTGTCAATGATGGAAGGAAAACTTAACAAAATTAACGAAAGTTCAAAGTTGTAAAAGTTTAAAACGTTGAAGACTTATATAGAAAAAATAAAAGGTTAAGTACTTAAATAGAAAAGTGACCAAACATTAATGATTAAAAATATACTTTTTTCCCTTATTATATAAAGATTACATATAAAAACCCATTACAAAAAATGAGTTTTGTTATAATTAAAACTTCATGAGAGATTTATGCCCACCTTATTATAAAATAACCCTATGGCTTTATATGAACTCAAGTAAACACCTTTGAGGTTGAACAAAGCTTATATAAGTTCAAATTTTTTTAGAGCTCATTTTTTATGTATGAGGCAATCGAGCAAGGCCAAGAGAGGGAAAAATTGGTCCGATGATTCTTATTTTGAGCCTACCAAGCCAAAAATACTTAAAATATTCCTAATTGGGCCTCGTTTCATGGGCCATGTCATTAGCCCATTAAATTAGTCCATGGCATTAAAATGAGATAAAAACCCAATTATCGAATGTCCTTCTACACTATATATACTATTCTTTCAACCAATTTTAATAATAAAAAAAAACCCTATAAAGCTACATAAATTCCTAATAATTGAGTGAAAAAACTTATTGGAAAGGTAGAAAAAGAAGAGGAGATGCCATTGCATAACCCCTACAACAAAAACAACGTTTAAGTACATCCCTCAATTTGGATGACCTCACTTTCTCCAAATTTGCATTTATTTAGCAATATAGTGTGCATATGAACTAACAGTATGTTTGGTTCCTATGGAACAAAATAAAATAGAAATAAAATTGTAGTTTAGAAGGATTATAATGTGGAAGTAATAGTTATTACTTTGTTTGATTGCACTAAAGATGGTTTTAAGAATAGATTATGAATATAACTTAAAATACAACACTTACCCAACCTATGGCTTGATTGCTGTGTTGGTCTTAATTTGCTTAAAATTTTAAAATTCTTTTCAAAATGTTTCAAAAGATACCCCCTTGACTACTATTAATGGAAATTAACTAACTACACAACGAAATTGAACGAATTACAAGAAAGTAAAGTTTATAGGGATATGAAGACTTTCACCTTGTGTGTCAATCCATTCTTTTAGCTCCCCCTTGTTGGAGATCTAGTCATTTTCATTAGTTATTCCAGTATATCAAATAATTTAAAGCTTTGAGGGTTACAACAATCTGCTAAAGTTCAACTCACAAAACTATAATGAAAAAATAAATGTAACCTCTAAATTATAACTTATGAGATAGTAAAATTAGTTACGGGGAAACATAATTAAATCCTCCACAAATTTAGTTCTCAACAAAAATAAATAAGATTGCTTCAAATGCTCTATAATTTGTTCTTGCTTTCCATTTTTTTTTTTTTTGGTATCAATCTCCATTCATGTAGACTTGTATTTATAGTTGATTTGCAACAGTTAAGTGACAATACGATGACACTGTTATAAAAATTGATTTAGATTTGAAGAAAACTAGTGTGTCATAACCAACTTGTGTGCTAGGTGTATTGCAATAATAAACTAGTTAGAATTGAGTTAAATTTGTTGCAGCAGGGTATTAGCTCTCAACTATCTTAGTCCTATTCATAGTTAGTCAAGTTGATAATGATTTGAGTTATAAAAATTGATTTAGATTTGAAGAAAACTAGCATGTCATAATCAACTTGTGTGTTAGGTGTATTGCAATAATAAACCAGTTAGAATTGGGTTAAATTTGCGGTAGCAGGGTATTAGCTCTCAACTATCTTAGTCTTATTCATAGTTAGTCAAGTTGATAAAGATTTAAGTTTTACTAAACTAAAGCTAACAACTATCCTTTATCAACTAATAGGGATTATCCAACACCTTAAATGAATACAATTAAGAACCAATTTATTGAATCATTGAATGGCAAATTGGTTATGCTTTCCACTATCCTTTATTGCAAGTGAGTTGTCAATAAGTTATTAAACTAAACCCTAATTGAAATAGAAGGTGTCAAATCCTAATTTGAGTTTGCTATTTATAGAAATGATTAAAATACATGCTAAAAACACTATCCTAATCTACTTAATATTCCTAAATGTGAAATACAAACTCTATGAACAAGAACAGATAATCTACATACACAATTCAATTAAAGAAGCAACACAATCACCATTAGGCAATCTAATATAATATTTGACTCATAATCTTGATAAGCATAAGAGGAATATCAAGATAAACAACAGTCAAAGTAACAAAAGTATGGAAAAGGAGAGAAACAACCTCAAAAGAGAGATTTTTAGCTTCAATCCATGCTTGAATGATGTTTCCTAAGCATTATTGGGTTGAAATCCCTTATTACATACTAAAACTAAGCTAAACCTAACCTACTTTACAACCTTAAGTCAATGTAAATGAGAAAAGAAAATAAAAATGGCACCTGCTATTCAAAATGGAAAAGAATGAGGGTTTTTATAGCAAGGTGCTACTGGTTGGTTGGTAGTAGGTCTATTGATTGGTTAGTAGATGTATGTCAATCCTAGGTTGCCTCCATCTCAAGTGAAATAATTCATTGCTTTAAAAACCTTAGCTAGGGTTTTGGTCTATCAACTAGTTGATAAGAGAGAGAATTGCCTCAACAAGATTTTCACCTTCTCCCATCCTTTAAGGTGGCCAATTAGTGAAGAAGTTAGTAGCTATTGATGCCCAGTGACCTATCAATTGGATGATAAGAGCATTGCTGTTCGGATGGTAAGCTCAAAACCTTGATTCCCCTATTTGGAGCTTCTTTGATTGAGCAATTGGGGCTACTATTTGAATAGTAGCCCCTTTGCTCCTACAAAAAAGTATCAAAACTTGATTTACTTCAGTGCAAAATGTGACCTTTTTCATTATTTTAGAAACTTTAAGTTTGGCTATTTCATTTTGTGCACAATTATCACTTTTCACCTATAATTGATCAAAATTGTTAAAAAATTATGTAGAATTGAGACTTTTAAGTTGGGTAAAATCATGAAGAATAACATGTTATCACCACCCCTAGCTTAAGAGTCTTGCTTATCCTTAAGTATTCTTAGAAAAAACATTTAAATTTAAATTTTGTGAGGACAAGCATCTCACTTTTTAACCTTCCAACTTGATAAATTGTAAAGCATATCATCCAATAAATAGTCTAAAGTTTACATTCATCTTTCTCATAAAAACAAATTGTGAAGTGATTTTTCACTTATTTCCTTACTATAACCAATTAAATGTACATAAATCAATACCAATGTAATTAGTTTACTAATCCATATACGAAGGAGTTAAAAGTTTTATTTAAGACAAGTTTAGGAAATTTGAAATCAAGTTTAATATTTTGAGTTTAGAGAGAGTTTCAAACTCATGTGTATACTCTCCTCTTCAAGTCCTTTAATGTGCCAATGCAAAGTAAAAGATGCAAAGCCTAGCTTTTAGCTTTACTTCATTTTCTTGAATTTTTCATCTTTTACACTTTTTGTTTCCTTTTTTACATTAATCTCACTTATGCATCCCAATCCTTTTTGTCTAAAGGATCTCTTTATTTCTTACTCTTTTCACAGGTTGGTTACTAGGGGCTTATGGACCCTTCCATGAATTCATCATTCACGGAGATGTGCCTCACATTTATTAGGCGCCACAAGTTTCCATGTGTACTCTTTTTTGTTTTGTTTTTGTTTTTATTTGGGATTACTCCTAACTTAATTATGTTTCAACTTTTTAATTAGAACTTTCAAAGACAAGCCACCTTTGCTAAAGTTCACTAAACACCATTAAACCACTTCAGCTTTTCATGAAACAACATATGTAAGAATCAATCTACAAAAATCCTCACATCTAATTTTTACCCAAGACATTACTTTAATCTCAAATCTCAAAATTGAGTGTAAATGAAGTATAATAAAGGAAAGCATGGATTTTATAACCTAATTGCAAGGAATTGAAAGATGTTCATTAAATGATCAAAATAATTTTTTTTTCAAAACATTTCGCACAAAGCACTGCATTTTCTTGATGAATGCAAACTTAGCAAAATTGGATATACTTTTCACAATAATGTGCATGGAGGTATAAAAGAAAATAAAAATAACTTAAGATTGAAAAAGATCAGTAGGTATCATGAGAGAATTTTGAAAATAGATCGTGTATGCATATGCATTAAATCATAGTTATTCAGCAAATAAATATCATATGTACTACACTTCTTCAATTAGCCTAGCAAAACACAACACTTAGTCTCCTTAACTTCATCATTTAACCTTATCATTCAACTTAAATCACCTATTATATCTCAAAATGAATAAATTAGTGAGAAAGGTTAGAACTTTACTTCTTTGAAGTTTGTGAACTTTGCTTTTCTTCATTCCCTTTACCTCTCCTTGTAAATTGTATCTTGCTTAATGCATCTTCTCCTTTCTTTATTTATGTACATTTGCACTTGCAAAAGAAAATTAACTAAAACTAATGAATGCTTGTGAAATGAAATCAATTAACTAAATGAAACAAGTGAAGAAGACAAAAGAAAATGTTTTGTGATTTTAGAATTTGCAAATGTTATTGTTATTTTCTTTTAGAATAGAGCCTAGTGTATAAATATTCCTAAAAACTAAAATTAGCATTAATCACTTCGCGGAAATGGTGCCAAAAATTGAAAACACATTGACATTGCTATCAAAATTGGTTTGGATTTGGAGAAAACTAATGTATCATAACCAACTAGTGTGCTGGGTCAAATCGTAGTAATAAACTAGTGAGAATCAAGTTGAATTCACAAGGAGTGGGGTAGTAGCTCTTAGCTACCTTAGTCCTATTCATAGCTAGGCAAGTCAATAAAGATTTTCTTTTTACTAAACTAACAACTAACCTATATCAACTAACTAGAATTATCCAATACCTTAAATGAATACAGTTATGATCCAATTTATTGAATAATTCAATGGCAAATTAGCTATGCTATTCCACAATCTCTTGTTGCAAGTGAGTTGTCAATCAGTTATTCAACTAACCCTTAATCAAATTAGAAGGCATTGATTCCTAGTCCACTTAGCTATTCATAGATACATGTTGGAAACACTATCTTAATCTACTTAGTATTCCTAAACATGAAATACAAGCTCTATGAACAAGAACTAACAATCCACATACATAATACAAGTAAGGAGAAAACACAAACACCAAAAGACAATCCAACATAACATTTGATTCACAATTTTGATAAGCATAAGAGGAATACTGAGATAAACAGCATCCAAGGCAATAAAAGTATGGAAATAGAGAGAAAAAACCTTAAAAAAGAGATTCTTATCTCCAATACATGCTTGAATGATGTTTCCTGAGCATCATTGGGTTAAAATCCCTTATAATATCCTAAAACTAAGCAAAACTTAACCTACTCTAAAATTCTAAGTTGAAGAAAATGAGAAAAGAAAAGAGAATGGCGTATGCTATTCAAAATAGAAAAGAACGAGTGTTTTTAGAGTAAGGTGCTACCATCTTATTGATAGTAGGTCTATCGATCGATTGGTAGACACATGTTAATCCTAGCTCACTTGTGTCTTAAGAAAAATGGTGCATTGCATCAAAAGCCCCTAATTAAGGTTTTGGCCTATTGATCAATAGGCAAGAAATAGCATTGTCTTGACGAGAAAAGATTTTCATCTTCTTTAGTACTCTAAATCAGCCGATTGATGAAGAAGTTGGTAGCTCCTAATGTTATAGTGACCTAAGGACAGGACACTAAGAGCAATACCATCTAGACTGCAAACTCAAAGCCTTAATTTTGCTATTTTGAGCTTCACATGCTACTTTGAGCTTCTCCAATCAAATAGTCGGAATGGTAACCCCTTTACACCTACACAAAGTATTGAGACTTGATCAAATTCAATGCAAAGTGTGATCTTTTTCATTATTTTAGAAACTTTCAGTTTAGTTGGTCTATTCTATGTACAATTATCACTTTTCAACTATAATCGATCAAAACTGTTCAAAATTGTGCATAAGTGAGATTTTTAAGTTGAGTAAAATCATGAAAAATAACATGTTATCATCAAGTTTTTATTTGAATGACTTTATCCTCATTAAGCATAACTCCATAATATTCCTTTTATCTAGCTTTAGTTTTCTAGTTTTACCTAAAAATACTTCGATAAGGTGTATTCCTTGCTTCATTCTATACTATGAATAAGAAATATTTGACCATAGTTAAAATTAGATGTATCAAATGTTGATAATCACCTTGTAATGCCTCATAGTGTTGCCTTTCATGTCCTTGTGAAAATGCTTTGCTTTCCTTTACATTACACGATATATACTTCTATCTTTTGATAATTTTATATAAGGGTAAATTCCTTATGATATTAAAACCCAACTTTAATAGGATTGGTCAAATATGTTACCCAAATATATTCAACTAGTGGAGTTGGGTCTTGAAATTTATTTATCAATGTTGTAGTTATCTTGAAATCTTGAAATACAATTTTGTCTTATATTTGAAAGTAATATAGAATTCCCCTTGGCATTGAGACCTAACTTTACTAGGATTGGTTAAATATGTTACCCAAATATATTCAACTAGTGGAGATGGGTCTTGAATTTTTTTTGTCAATCTTGTATATATTTTAAAAACTTGAAATACAATATTGTCTTATATTTGGAATTAATATGTTAAATTGATTCTAACTTTTGAATATTAGATTTTGAAGCTTGTCTTATACTAGTTGATCTACTTCTATTTTCGGAAATGGGATTTTTTTTTTTTAACTTAAGTTCCAACAATATGATACACCCTTCCTTAAATCCATTCCAACTTGTATTTAGTTTGATAGCTCTTCATAATTCTTTTAGTAACATACTTTTGATCCTTCCTCAAGTTAGAACTCATCCTTTAATTTGCCAATTTCAAAACGTTCTTACTTGAATTTGAATTAATTTACTTATATACTTAACTTTTATAATCAAGCTTTTGATATTGCTTTGTTCAAGTTAATAGCAAAAATTGTACACTTGAATAAAGATATTAGATCATAACAAGAAAAAAAGCTTTCTCTTAATCTCTTTGTTATCATAAAAACTATTGTTTGCAGGTTCTAAATTATATTCTAATATTCTCTTTTGTTTTGATGAGAACAAAAACTTTCCTATCAAAAGAATATTGATAAAGAAATATATACATGATTTCTTTACAAAGTATTAGAATCATATAAGAAAGTCATTAGAACATTATTATTCTTTTCCCTCATTATTATATCTACTCCTTTCTATTTTATTATTATTTCTCCTCGTTTTTTGTTATTTTCTGTATATTATCTCTTCTTATGTTCTCTCCCCTTATTTGTTTTATTATTATCCTTAAACTCTCCCCCTTATTATCTTTAACCTTTTTTCCTCCTTTATGTTTGTAAACACTCGATTTATGTTGTATAAGTATATGTAATAATATTTTATTAAAATAATTTAAGCTAAGGTTAAGATAGTGATTAGCTTAAAGTAGTAGGGGCAAGATGGTCATTTTATAGCTTAAGTATATAAAATCTTTTATGACTTAGGTTAACTCTTTTCCCCCATTTGCTATAGAACCCTAGATACTCTTTGCAGAGACCTAAAAGAGAAGAAGACAAACATGCCACAATTAACTTATTGGATCAAGGTAAGCGAATTGATCAATGACTATTAATCGTTGTTTAAGTGTACATTGTAAAGTGGGGATTTATACAATATAAATTTTTATAGATCAATTTATTTTGTATAAAGTTCAAGATAAGGGTTTAAGTGTTAAGATGCCTCGATCCGGTAAGTCATTAACCTAACCCTAAGTAGTATTTTATGTGAAAAATAATACATAACTAGGATTAGAACTGTTAGATTTAAGTTAAGGTTATAAAGCAATGAGAAATTTCGAATGGGAAAAAGAGAGTTTGCAAGGAATAGTAAGATACACGGCCTCTCAACACAGTTGTATCTCACCTGTGTTGAAACCCAGATTACATAGAAAGATATACAGCTTCCTAACATAGCCGTATCTTACCTCGTGTTAAACCCAAATCATACAAAGGGATACATGGCCTCCCAGCACGGCTATATCGTGCCTCATGTTAAAATATAAAATACATAGAAAGGTATACGGCCTTTAGCATGGCTGTGCCTCGCCCTATGTCAAAATATAGAATAAATAGAAATGTATACGACCTTTGGCATGGACATTTCACCTACACAACCTCTAATATGGCCGTGTTGAGTTGAAATGCGTTCATTTTATATTAATGTGTTGAGATGCATTTCTAAAATCATGTAATTAGGATTATGTATAGGTTTGGAGAAATTGTGAGATTGTAGAAGTGAGAAGAAATTGAATTGAATTTTGCAATCTAGGTATATGCATACCTTGTGTGTTGTTTGTGCTTGCGAAGTTAGATATTTTGTATGGATTAAATATTATTGTAAGTGAACTTGATTGTGTGTGCATATATTTGTGAATTGCTGGGTTTGAGAAACTAAGTGTGGGTCGGTGTTCTCGGGGTGGCACTCCGATGATCAGTATGTGATGTTGTCTTTAGTGAAATCGTGTAACGATCCCAATAGTATGTGGAAGGATACGTGTTTGTGGAAGGATATTGTGAAGGAGAGGATGTTATGTGTGATTGTGGAAGGTTGTTACGTGAGATGTGAAAGGATTTATGGATTCATAAACAGTGGGGAGTATCTACTGTCATATATATATATATATTATTATTATGTATGGAATAGACTCATGGATAAAAAGGGAGTATCCTTTGTCATATATATATATATATAATTGTTTGTGAAAGGATTGTGTGGAGTTTTTTAAGGTTGTGTGATATTGATGAGATTGTGTGTTGGTTAAATACTATGAAAGATGAATAATTTGTGTTTGAATATCATGTTGCATCATGTATGTGTTGTTATTTCTATCATGGCATGCATATGTGTTTGTAAGTATACATAGTACTGGGCATTAGCTCACCCCTAATGGGAATTTTTTTTATTTAGTTGCAAGTGACACATGAGAAATTGTATGGTATGATAAAACCCTAGCAGAGACTAATTAGAATATTGAGAAGAATGAGGAATACGTAAACTATGATGAGTAGTATATCAATAAGGGGAAAGGAGAAATATGGAATATTCTTGAAATTCTGGTTTTAGAATATTATGTAATTTAAGTTATTGAAAGCTTTTGCTATATTTAATTAAGGAGATGAATATGAATTATGTATTGGAGACATATGTTTCCTTCAAAAGTTGATATAATATTTGAGTTCATGAATGCTTCCGCTGTAATAATTTGAGGAGTTTAATTATCATTAGGAATACTTGAAGGTTAAGATTCAGAAAATTGTAATGTCTGAGCCTTTGTGTGTCTTCACATAATGAGAAAACGTAGCAGGCCATAGCAATACTAGATTTCGGTTTTAGGGCGTTGCAATATTATTATTAAAGCGAAAGAGAATAAAAAACAACAAAATGCTCAAGGATTGTAAACAACTAACGATTATTTATTAAAAACATCGAACAAAAATAAAACATAAAAACATAATTACTTTTTGGACTTTTGGAATTTCTCCTTTCTTAGATCTTTTACCATTTCATCAAGAAGGATACGCTAAAATTTTCTTTATCTTTCAATTAGTGGTTCATTGTTGTCGGTGGAGGAGGAATATTTGAAAGATTTTGGGAGTCATCCTTTTACCGGGAGGTCTCTCCTACGAACTTTTGCTTTGCCTTCCTATTTAGTTGATTTTGGACTCTCTTTTTCTCTTTTTTTTTTTTTTATGGTTGTTTCTCTTTTGTTGGTTCCATATTTCACAAAAAGTAAAGTATTTGAAGAATTTTGGATATCATCCGAAGTAAAAACATTTTCCTATTTGTAGAAAATTATGGAATCTTTTTCTAGTTTGACTATATATTTCTAGCAAAGGAAATCTTATTCTTTGCTGTAAATGTTTGTGTTCCCGAAGAGATTAGATTTTATTGTCTTATCTTACTCATAAATTTTTTTGGCAAGTTGCCTGTTTGAATTAATTGAAGGTCACTCTTTTTATTTCTTCTTCTAAACTATCCAAATTGCCTACTTTGCAGTCTTTAATCAAGAGTTTTTAACATTTTCAAAAGTGAATTTCTTTAGAATCTATTAAGTATACTTCTAATTGATGCACAAACATGCCATCATCTGATTATTTAATTTGCAAACGTAGGAAGAAAGTCCATTCACTCATCATGAATATCTCAAATTTCACCTGCATTATCTTAGAAAATTCTCTATAATATTTCTCATTAATAGATTTAAAAATAATGTCATCAACATAAATTTATATAACTAGCATATCTTTATCAAAATATTTTAAATGTCAAGTTGCATATACCTTTCCTTGTGTAAAACCGTTATTTATTAGAAACTTACTTAATCTTTCATACAATGCTCGTGGTGTTTGTTTTAATCCATATAGAGCTTTTCTCAACTTAAACATATAATCTTCTTTTATAGGATCTTCAAAACTAGATATTTTAACATAGCTATTTAGAAACACATTCTTAACATTCATTTGAAATAACTTAAAGTTTTTATAATATGCAAAGGCAAGCGGTGGCCTAATAGCTTCTAATCTAGTTATAGGAGTATATGTTTTATCATAATTAGTTCCTTCTTCTTATGAGTGCCCTCTAGCTATTAACTATGCTTTATTCTCAACTATCTTTGCATTTTTGTCTAACTTGTTCTTAAATACCTAGTTTGTGCCTATTATAGATTTTTCTTTGGGCCTTAGAACTAAACTCTACATATGATTTTGTTGGAATTGGTCTAATTCTTCTTACATAGCGTTAATCCACTTATAGTTCTTTAAAGCTTTCTCAATGGAACTTGGTTTTATAGTTGAGGGGACCCTAACTTGCTTAAGTAACCCTAGAATAAAAAATCCAAAGTCCTAGCTTAAAAGCAATAGTTAAAGCAGCTCTAAATGATGATGGTGTGCCCCAATACTAGACATCGGCTTGATAATCTACCAATAGTCAAACTAAGAGAAAGGATTAACAACTCAATTAGGGCAATCAAACCTAGCTCAATAAGTTAAATGCAATTTAAAATCAAATCTACTATGATTAGAGGGCTCAATTAGAACCAAACCCTAAATACCTAGTAGATATGAGCTAGGAATTAGAAAATCGGTAAGAACATCATTATACTAAGAAAAATACTAAAAAAAGGTCAAATAGTCCTAAATGTAAAAATTAATGATAAAAGTGAAAATTTATAAAAGTAAAATGGTAATTAGTAAATTGCAAATAGGCAAGATTAGGACATTAATAAAGACCCATGCCTCATACATATAGGACGTGGAGATGATAATGTCCCCTCTTAATGACCACATATTAATTCAAAAAATAAAGGAAAATAATAAAATAATATAGCATATGTATAAATATGACAAAATACCATATAGAAAAACCGTAAAATGTCCAACAATTCACCAACACTCTTTTTAGGCGTCAAAATGCATGGCAAATGATATTAAAATCATCAAAAAAAAAAAAAAGGAAAGTGGGATAAAACATCTAAAAAATTTGGAATAGATTTAGAAAATCCAAAAAGAATGTGAAAACACCTCAAATAATTCACTAAAAATTGTATAAGTGCCAAAAAATCATTTAAAATTAACCACACATTTGTTAGAATGCATAGAATACGTGTGCAAATTACCAAAATTTTTCACTGGCTAAAAAAATAAAAAAAATAAAATTTTCGAGTGGTGAAACCCTTATGTATACCACTAGCACCGCTCTCCCATTGCAATTCATAGTTGTTGGCCTCCATTTCATAACAAGGGGTGAAACTTGGGGCTTTTCCCTTCCCTTGAGGCTGGGCGACAACTTGGTGGTGGTGGAGGTGGTGATTTTCATGGTGGTTTGAAGCTTTGCTAGTGTTTCGATTAGGATTTTCCATAGGGTTATTTTGGTGTCTTTTTTTATGTGTCTTTGCATCTATATGTCTTTCATACTATTACTTAGTTATAAGAATTTTCTTAGAATTAATCTCTTATATATGGTATTTTTTATAAATTTTGTAATTTTTAATGCTATATTCAATAATTCACCAGTTTAGGAAAAAAAAAAAAATGACTGGCTTATGATTTGTTTCCAACTTTCATATTTTTAGATAAAATATTTTATATTATTTGAAGTACTTTGGAGCCTTTGTAACCATTTGATAAAATATTTTCCAATTATGTTGTATTTTAGGCTTATTTTTGCAACAACAACAACAACAACAACAACAACAACAACAACAACAATAATAATAATAATATTATTATTAATTTTCTACAAATTCCCAATTTTATTTTTCCTTCATATGTAAGTTATTTGCACCATGTTGTGACATCATATTACATCAAAAAGGTC
Source organism: Laguncularia racemosa (assembly GCA_037954665.1). Lineage (NCBI taxonomy): Eukaryota > Viridiplantae > Streptophyta > Magnoliopsida > Myrtales > Combretaceae > Laguncularia > Laguncularia racemosa. The sequence continues at coordinate 5,378,558 of JBBMOL010000040.1, forward strand.
ATTTTTGAGGATTTCCTATCTATTGTCACCATGTTAACCTTTTACCGATTTCCAAATATGAATATATAGACACTTTGAATCTTCACACATACAATCAAATATTTTATAATTGGTGTGATTTACCTTTTTACATAGTCACTTTGGAGATTTGGACTCTTACAAGTGCTCAATTTTTTCACAATATACAAAGCTTGTATAGTCTGTTTCCTGTTTCTATACTATCAATCACAAATGCTTGGTCACCTAAGTAACTAGCAATAGCTTTTATTTTTCTCATCTAAAGAAAATTTAGTAAGAATTGATATAAATACTTCACTTATTCAAAAACATGTAATATAAATCATCAATTACAACTACTATATTAGAATTTCTAAAACTCTTTAACAGGAAATATTAAAAAAAAATTCCTAACATCTCTATTGTATTTCTCAATTAATGTTGACATCACCTTCCAAACTATTGATTTCATAGCAAATGTAGATAATATTTTATTTAAATGTGATTGCTTTCAACTATGGGAACTTAGGAAGAAAAACAAACTATGAAAGATGCATATAAATACTCCTTTAATTGCTTCTACCTTCACATAACTATTTTAGGGAAATTGATAATTATTAAAAAAGGGGGAGTTATCAAGCATAAACTTGAACAAGTAGATGGCCTACCTTGTAGCAGTCTTATTTTTGCTAACAAGGGGTTGTAAGTTAGTATACTTGTTTGTATTTGTAACATAGTTTTTATGTGCACATGCAATGAGTGTGGTTGATATGACTGTAGTAACTGGGTTTACTTACTTTAGTGTACCTGAATGTTGACTTGTAATTATTATTGCATCGTTGCTTGATTATGTATACTAATTGATCACTCTTAAAAATTGGGTTAATGTTATATGTGGCTTAATAACAGGTCATGCATTATGTCACGATCCAAGATTTTAGAGTGAGTATGGAGGTATTAACTTGATCATAGAGTGTAGTGAGTGGCATCGGTAAAGTGGTTTGTTTTAGGGGGTTGGGTTATTTAAAGATGGGTTTAGCTTCCCATGAGCAAATTGGTCGGGAGTTGGTGTCGCTCTCTTGAGATGGTCACAGCAAGTTAAAACCAGTTGAAGTAGTTGGTCCTCTCAAGCACATGATGGATCATGGTTAAGCCAAGAGGGCACTTTTGAAGTAAAAGATGGGTTTGGAATAGATCTTGAAAGGATACGAATGAGAAGGTTGGCTTGACATCCATAAATGAGATAATTTTGTAAATTAAAGGATGGTTGAGTATACTGCACGGGTACTTTAGGAGGGGAGAATCTCTCTTCCCATGACACATTGTACCCTCAAATTTTTGCATTTTGCCACTCACCAAATACCACCCATTAGGTGAACAATGTGATTGATGTCCTTTAAATTTCTATGGAATTAAGTGGCAATAGAGGAGACCGTTGTATTATTTAAAAGTTATCTAGTTAGATAGTCCTAATGAGTTTTAAGAGGACCCTCATGTAGGTCCATTGCACAAGCCTGAGTTTGGTGAGATGGTGTTGCTTATTATTAAACTTCTTGAAACCTAAACTAAATTGAGGTTAATTTCTCTAGTCTCATGATAAACTAGTCAATGTTATGCAGATAATACTATTAGTTGCTAAATTTACTCTAAAGGACTTGTTTGCCTAATGTGATACATAAAATGGTTATAGCTTGCTACTTATTGAGTTGTCGTTTTACTTACACCCTTATAGATTATTTTGCAGGTAATCCAAGTTAATTGAAAAGATGCCAAGGAATAATGACGTAAGCAACAGGATCAAGTGAGGCTATGTAAGAACAAGTTAATTTGTCTATTGTTGATTTGATGCTAATTTAAGCATTATTCCTCAAGTAACCATGATATTTCAACTATAAACATTACATCTACTAACTAATTGTGATGGTTATCGCTATTATAACCATCATAATTAGTTAGTAGAGTGTGGTAGAATTGTTTGTGTTGATCCTGATTATGCAAACAAGAGGGGAATGGTGAATTGTTTGCGTTTAAAACTTTTTGAAAAACACTTAACAAAATTAACCTTAAATCTTCTTTAGAAGAGAGACTTTTCTTTAAAACAATGTGAAGCTTCAATTGAATATTTTGCTTAAGGAGATTCACATGAATTAATATTAGATATGGATTATGATCAATGACTTGAAATTTTAAATTACACAATTAATAAATAAAGTGCATAAGTAAAGGAGTCAAGAATTTTATAGAGGCTCCTCCTTTTGAGTACGTTCTCTCTTCTAACTCTACTACTGGGGATCTGGTTAGCCACACTAGTCGTTCCACTAAGTTAATGAAAGAAATTACAAACACCAATCAAATCTTGCTCTATCTCACAAGCCTATCACTCTTAGCTAAACACAAATCTACAAGATTATATGTAATCCTCTCAACTAACTCTCAATTAAACTCAACAAAGAGTAAAGAGATTTTCAAAGTCGAGTTACAATGGAAACTCAAAGTATTAAGCTCAAGAACACATCAGATTTTAAATAAGAATTCTATGTAGAATATCATCTGAATAAACGTCTAACTATTTAAGTATTGTCTGACTAAATCAGAATAGAAGCTTTAACAGAAAAATTTCAACTCAATTTTCTGAATGATTTTCTTTCTTTCCAATCTCTGTTTTTCTTCTTTCCTTGTTGTCATCTCTTTTCCTTTGAACCTATGGAAGATATATATAGCTATTTCTTCAACGGATAAAAACAAACAAACATAATTTGACCATTTGAAAATTTCTGTTTGGAGCTTCATTATTCCTGATTTTTCGAAATATGAGATTTCAAATACTTCAACACCGTGAATGGATAGATCTTCTAACTTTGGTTCTTTTTCTGTTGAAGCGAAGATAAAAGATAGTGAAGACATCTGTTTCTCCAGGAGTTACACAGATATCTTGAAGTGGATAAACTTAAAAAAACAAAAAATCTTTTCTTGATATTGTGCAATATACTTTGAATAAAATCTGTTAGTTTCTGAAATAGATATATCACACAATTTAGTTATAATTTAAACACATAAAATCAGGAGATTAGCTATATATATATATAACTTTCCACGAGATCAGTAAGGAATGTTGGAGATTTTGACAGTAAAATTTTTCTTTTGAAAAAATATCTCCTTCTCGTGATAATTTGGGAAAACATATTATTACTTTCTGTATATTAAAAACTCTGAAAACCTAAGCTGATTCTAGACACATGGAAATTATTTAAAACACAACTAAGTGAATAAAATGCGAACATAATATAAAACCCATGTACTTGAGAAATCCTTTGTGGAACGGATTAGATGTATTCCCAATTAAATCTAATTTCAGTGGAGCTAGACCTTCATCAGCATAATAACCATATTTCATGACAAATGAATTTAAGTTCCTGCATAAAACTGATTATCAATATAAAAGATCTCATATTGTTTGACCAAACATCAACTTCTGACTAAGAAAAAACTGTTTGACTCAAGAAAATTTGTTCCACATCCGTATACTAAAAGGTATACTCTTGTTACCATCAAAACTTATAAGAAGAGAACTTAATATTCTCCCCCTTTTTTATGATGACAAAACCTCTTTTTCATAAAATAATTTTGTTTGAAAAAGTTTGTTATTAACTAAATCTTGTACAAAACATGGGTCAGAACAATTTTTTACAAAGTCAGGTTATCAGTTGTTGAGTTAGACAAAATTTCCAGAAAATTGCAGCGCAATCTATTACAGCAATCAACAAAAAAAATAAAAATATTCCACATGTATTCTCCCCTTTTTTGTTATCATCAAATGCTAACTCCCCCTGAACAAATGCATATAAAATAAATAGATAAGGATAACATAACATTCACTCAAGGATCATAAACAGTCATTACAACATTGTCTGAATAATGTTTGAAAACAAAAGACAGAAAAGCATAAAATTCAATCTTTTGGAGAAGGAGGAGGTCCTCGTTTCTTTAAGGCTTTGGAACATTTCTTGACAGCACAGGTCTTGATTCTTCTGTGCATAGTTTGAGGATAAAGACCAGAGGAAGCATATGAAGTAGCCACCTTTTGTAAAGTAGCTTCAATGTCTTTTTTTCTAGCTTCATCAGAACCATGTGAAGGTTATGTCTGAAGAGAATCATGAGCAATGTCTGAAGTTTTATGTTCAGACTCAGTGTCCTATTGTGAGGGGGGAACAAATTTCGGAGAAGATGGTTGAATTGCAAGTGAAGAAGGAGAACTCAAAAGGGTTTCCTTAGGAGAAGGTGGAGCTTGATTAGATTGTTTTCAGAGGGCTGAGATTGAGGTAGCATCTGACTTAGCAAGTTCTTCAAGGCTGCAAGTTCACCTTCCATCCTGCTCATCTTGTCAGATTCTTTGCTTGTGGAAGCATGAGGATCTACTGTCTGACTAGGAAACAAATCGTTTGACTCATCAGGATTCTTAGTGTATGATTCCTCATGAATCTGACCTTCATTTATCTCCTCACCTTTAATACCAGCAAGGGTGTCTGACTTTTTCTTCTTCCTTACTTCCAAAGGTTGTTTCCCTTTCCTCTTCTTTACAGCAGGGGCTTCTTCACTCTTTGACACAACAACCGAAGGTTGTTGTTTGTCAGCCTTTGTTTTCCCATCCATAAACACTCCCCTTGTAGACTTCATCCAACTAGGCACTTCTCTAAGGTGTATCTTGGATCAAAGTACACAGTCGGATCACTAGAGTGCCAAACCTTCTTTTTTTCATAGATTCCCATATGGTGCAAGTGACTGGCATCAATACTCTAAATTCTTGATAGGATCTTTTAGGAATCTTAACCTTTTTCCATTTTAGTAAACTCATGATCAGATTTCCATAAGGTCTACTTTTAACATTGTTTAAAGCATGACCTATAATCTTTCTAGCAATGTCTACTTTCTTCTTTTTAGTCATTCCTAAAATCACCGTAGCTTCATCTATGGAAATTGAAGTTCTACTTCCTTTCTTTGGAAACAGACAAGAAAACACTATTTTGTGCAGTAACCTCATAATTAATGGAAACTGCAGGACAAATACATATTTTTCTACTTTTGTTTTAAATCCACCATCTGGGGAAAGAAAGAAAAACAAATTTGAAAAAGGAGGGAACGGTTACAACGTGAGCTAACCTCCTTTCCAAAAAAAAATATATTTAATTAAATAAATTATTTTTAATTTACAAAATAATAGATTTATATATAAAAGAAAAATCAGACAATAAGAAATTACTCAAAAAAAAAAAAAAGAAACTCAGTAAATTGGTCTTATGAAGTGTCTGGCTAGCTTACCGTCTGATAAAAAAAAAATTAAACAAAAGGATTACATACTCCAATTTCATTTCTAATGAATTCAAATCTTGTTTTATCTAAAGGTTTTGTAAAAATATCAGCAAATTGAATATTTGTAGGCACAAATTCAACCTCTATATCACCATTTGAAACATGATCTCTTATAAAATGATGACGAATTTCAATGTGCTTAGATCTTGAATGGTGAACAGGATTTCTTGTAAGATTTATGGCACTTGTATTATCACATTTAATAGGAACTTTTTCAAAGATTAGACCATAATCACTTAATTGTTGCTTAATTTAAAGAATTTGAGCATAACAATTACCAATAGAAACATATTTCGCCTCAGCTGTTGATAAAGCAACCGAGTTTTGCTTCTTGGAAGACCAAGAAACCAACTTGTCACCAAGAAACTAACAAATACCTGATGTACTTTTCCTATCAATTTTACAACCAATATAATTAGCATCTGAGTATTCTATCAAGTTAAAATTGTCATGTTTTGGATACCATATGCCCAATTTTGAAGTATTTGAAAGGTACTTGAAAATTCTTTTAACAGTAGACAAATGTGTTTCTATTGGTGCACTTTGAAATCTTGCACATAAGCATACACTAAATAAAATATCAGGACGAGAAGCAATTAGATATAAGAGTGAGCCAATCATACCTCTATATAGCTTCTCATTTACCTTTTTGCTAGAAGAGTCAAGATCTAATCTTGAAGAAAAACTCATTGGAGTTGAATTGTGTTTGGCATTTTCAAATCCATACTTTTTGATAATTTGCCTTGTAATTTTTCTTGATGAACAAATATTCCATCCGTTGTTTGCTTGATTTGTAGTCTAAGGAAGAATGTCATTCTCCCATGAGGGGCATCTCAAATTCAGCCTACATTAACTTAGCAAACTCTTTGCATTGATATTCGTTAGTTGATCGAAAAATAATATCATCAACATATACTTGTACAACTAATAAATCATTATCAGTATTTTTCAAAAAGAGAGTAGAATCTATTTTTCCTCTTTTGAAACCATTTTTAATCAAATAAGAGCTCAAACGTTCATACCAAGCTCTTGGAGCTTATTTTAAGCCATACAAAGCCTTTTTGAGTTTAAAAACATGATCTTCTTTAAATGGATCTTCAAAGCTTGGAGGTTGTTCAACATATACCTCTTCTTTAATATATTCATTTAAGAAGGCACTTTTAACATCCATTTTAAATAATTTAAAATTCTTGAAACATGCAAATGCAAGTAGCAAATGAATAGCCTCAAGTCTAGCAACAGGTGCAAAAGTTTCATCAAAATCAATTCCTTCTTCTTGAGAATAACCTTTTGCCACCGATATAGCTTTATTTTTTACTACTTTTCCATTTTCATCAACTTTATTTTTGAACACCCATTTTGTTCCAACTATAGTTTTTCCTTTAAGTCTAAGCACTAAATTCCAAACTTCATTTCTTTCAAATTGATTTAATTCTGCTTGCATAGCATTAAACCAATCATTATCTTTTAAGGCATCATCAATACAAGAAGGTTCAAAATCAACAAGCAATGCAAAATGATTTTCAATATCTTTAAAACTTGATCTAGTTTTAACACCACTTTCAATATTGCCCATTACTTGTTCTAGTGGATGATCAGGTTTAAATATCTAAGGTCTAGAAGATTCAGCTTCACCTTTTAAAGGTTCTGCTATACTGTTTGACAAAACATCCGACTTAGGGTCAGAAGGTATTTCAGCTATATCTTTTATTCCTTTTTGATCATTTGAACATTCATCCTTATTCTTTGTTTTGATATCATCATCAGGAATATCAATCACACAAGGATCAATAAATTTCACATTGATAGACTCTTCAATAGTCTTAGAAGAGTTATTGAAAACAAGAAAAGCTTTACTATTTTGAGAATAGCCAAGGAAAATTCCCCCTTCAGCTCGCTCATCAAATTTTCCCAAACTCAGTCTAGATTTCCTAATGTAGCATTTGGCTCTGAATACATGAAAATAGGAGAGATTGGGCTTTCTTCCTTTGTATAACTCATAAGTTGTTTTCTGTGTCAAAGGTCTCACATAAACTCTGTTAATAATATAACATGAAGTAAAAACAGCTTCAACCCAAAAATATTGTGCAATGCCACTTTCATTCAAAAGACTTCTAGTCATTTCTTGAATGATTCTATTTTTTCTTACTACTACTCCATTTTGTTGTGGAGTGTAAGGAGAAGAGAAATTATGTCTTATTCCATTTTCATCACAAAAGCTCATAAAACCTACATTTTCAAATTCCTTGTCATGATTAGTTCTCAAACTGATAATGGAAAAACCTTTCATTTTGAACTTGTTTTCAAAAACCCAAAATGCTTCACTTTTGTGTCTTAGGAAAAACACCCAAGTGAATCTTGAAAAATCATCAACAATCACTAGACCATAATTTTTACCACCAAGACTCAATGTGTGAGTAAGACCAAACAAGTCTAAATGAAGAAGTTCTAAAGGACGTTTTATAGAAATCAGATTTTTCAATTTGTGTGATATTGAAACCATTTTGTTCTTTAAACAAGTATCACACTTAACATCGCTTCTTATTGAGATTTTTGGAAAACCATTTACTAGATTTTTCTTGAAAGATTTTCCAGCTAAGAAAAATTAACATGGCTAAGTTTTTTATGCCAGAGAAATACATTATCATTTAGAGTTAAAAAATAACTTCCAGTCTCTACTTTTGCAGGTTCAACCATGTAAACATTCTTTTTCCGAAAACTTTCAAAAAGCTTTTCTCCATTTTGATTAAAAGCATCTACTTTATTCTTACCAAAAATCATGTTGTATCGTTTGTCACACAGCTGGCTAATACTTAAAAGATTGTGTTTAAGACCTTTTATCAGTGATACATTTTCAATTGTAGCTGGGGGAAAACCTATAGTACCAGTAGCAAATATCTTTACTCTACTATTGTCTCCAAATTTGACATATCCTCCATCTTTCCATTCTATTGTTGTGAACAGCGAAGCATCTCCAGTCATATGGCATGAGCACCCATTGTTAAGGTACCACATTCCTTTAATCTTAACTTCGTGTTCTTGTAACCATAGAAGGAAGAATCAAACCTTCTTAGGAACCCAAACAAGTTTGGGTCCACCAAAACTCAAGCTTGTAGAATTTTTATTTGTTACTTGTTGTTTGCTAAGCTTGTTGTTCTTGTAGAAAAAATATTTTTCAATATGTCCTAACTTGTTACAAAAGAAACAAGCATAAGTATTTGATCTTACCGGTCCCTTTTGATATTGGATTTGGATACCTCATTTCAAACTGTCTGACGGACTGTCTGAAGTACCGTTTGATTGGATAATAGTTATTCCATTGATGGTATTGTTTGACATTCCTCTTTTCTTGTACAAAAGTTTTAGACTTCATGGAACTTTAAGAAAAGTTATTAGTTACTTTTTCTTTTCCTTTTATAAAAATAGTTGTCTTTTCAAGTCTGTTTGATGATTCATCTTGATCAAATCTTAACCCGATTTTTGTGTTACCAATTCTTTGAGAAGAAATCAACATTTGAAGCTTTTTATCACTTTATGAAAATTTATGAAAAGTGGTACTCAAGTCTTTTGAAATAGCATTCATTTTTTCCTTTAATTCTTTAATTTCTGAACACAATTAAGAATTTTCTTTTTCCAAAATAGCTTGAGTAGCAGGTAATTTTTCATTGTCTATATGAAAAAATTCAGTATCACACTTTAAAATGTCATTTCCATCGACTAACAATTGGTTAGTTTGATATAGAGCTTCTTTTTCTTTTTTCAAAATTTCAATTTTTTCATTTGCTTTAGAAAAACCTTTTAGAAGTTTTCTAACTTGGGCTCTTAGGCTTTCAGACATTTCTTCTTCTTTAGAATCAGAAGTTACCTTAGATAAAGCCATAAAGCACAAGTTTGCTTCTTCTGTATCATCGGATGCATAGTTTAATTTAGCGTCTGACTCATCCAAGTCACTCTAAGTTGCCATCAGAGACTTCTGTTTTACCTTGTATTTTTCAATTTTCTTCAGTAATACAGAACAGGCATACTTGATGTGTCCTGGTTTTTTACATTCATAGCATATAAGCTCCTTCTTTTCTTTCTTCTTCTCTTTCTTTTCTTCTTTTTCTTTGATCATTTTCTCTGCATCATCTCTAAAATGATCATTAGCATAACGCTGACTTCGGTTAGTACGCTTACCTTTCTTCTTGAAGAACTTTGAGAGTTTTCTGGCCAATAGATTCACATCTTCCTCTTCATCATCATTGTCTGATTCATTGTTTGATAATGATTCTTTTTCAACAGATGCTTTAAACATAATGGACTTCCTTACTTTCTCTTGTTCTTGCTAATGTTTCAGCTTGTACTCATAAGCTTGAAGCTTTTCTCAAAGTTCACTTAAGCTTAGAGTATCAAGATCATGAGCTTCCTCTATTACATTAGTCTTTTAATCCCATGAACTCGGCAGAATTCTTAGAACTTTTCTCACTAGTTCACTTTTATCAAATTCTTTACCAAGCAAAGCAAGTTCATTAGTGATTAAAGTAAATCTATTAAAACCATCAAAAATACTTTCACCAATTTTGAATTTGAATAGTTCATAGTCGTGCATAAGAGCACTTTTTCTGGTATCTTTGATCATTGTTGCTCCTTCATAGGTTTCACAAACCTTATCCTAAATTTCTTTGGAAGTTTTGCACGATGAAACCATTGCAAAAACAGATTGAGATATGCTCATAAGAATCATATTCTTAGTTGCATTATTCATCTCAGGCTTCTTCTTCTCTTCATCATCAAGTTCATTTTTGCTATTGAGAACAACTTGCTTGTCACCATATTAGATAATTTGCTAAGAGGCGAAATCAGTAGCCATGAGGTATGTTTCCATCCTACACTTCCAATAAGGAAAATTAGTTCCATCGAAGAATGGAATTTGATTTGAAGCAATAGTAATTGTGTTTTCCATTAGATCAAACTCTTAAAGAACAAAAAGAGCTAGGCTCTGATACCAAATGTTGGTCTCGATTATGCAAACAAGAGGGGAGGGGTGAATTGTTTGCTTTTAAAACTTTTTGAAAAACACTTAACAAAATTAACCTTAAAACTTCTTTAGAAGAGAGACTTTTCTTTAAAACAATGTGAAGCTTCAATTGAATATTTTGCTTAAGGAGATTCACGTGAATTAATATTAGATATGGATTATGATCAATGACTTGCAGTGCTAAATTACACAATTAATAAATAAAGGAGTCAAGAATTTTATAGAGGTTCCTCCTTTTAAGTACGTCCTCTCTTCCAGCTCCACTGTTGGGGATTTAGTTATCCACACTAGTCGTTTCACTAAGTTAACGAAAGAAATTACAAACACCAATCAAATCTTGCTCTATCTCACAAGCCTATCACTCTTGGCTAAACACAGACCTATAAGATTATATGTAATCCCCTCAACTAACTCTCAATCAAACTCAACAAAGAGTAAAGAGATTTTTAAAGTCGAGTTATAATGGAAACTCAAAGTATTAAGCTCAAGAACACATCAGATTTTAAATAAGAATTATATGCAAAATATCGTCTAACTAAACATCTTACTATTTAAGTATTGTTTGACTAAATCAGAACAATAACTTTGATAGAAAAATTTCAGCTCGAATTTTTTGAATAATTTTCTTGCTTTCCAATCCTTTTTTTTCTTCTCTCCTTGTTGTCATCTCTTTTCCTTTGAACCTGTGGAAGATATATATAGCTATTTCTTCAATGGATAAAAACAAACAAACATAATTTGATCGTTTGAAAATTTTTGTTTGAAGTTTCATTATTCCTGATTTTCCGAGATATGAGATTTCAAATACTTCAACACCCTGAATGAATAGATCTTCTAACTTTGGTTCTTTTTTTGTTGAAGCGAAGATAAAAGATAATGAAGACATCTGTTTCTCCAGGAGTTATAGAGATATCTTGAAGCGAATAAACTTAGAAAAACAAAAATTCTTTTTGTGATATTGTACGATATACTTTAAATAAAATCTATTAGTTTCTGAAATAGATATATCACACAATTTAGTTATAATTTAAACACATACAACCAAGAGATTAGATATATATATATATATATATATATATATATATAACTTTCTATGAGATCCGCAAGGAACATTAGAGATTTTAATAGTAAATTTTTCTTTTGAAAAAATATCTCCTTCTCATGATAATTTGAGAAAACATGTTATTACTTTCTGTATATTAAAAACTCTGAAAACATAAGTTGATTTCAGACACATGGAAATTATTTAAAACATAACTAAGTGAATAAAATGCGAACAGAATATAAAACCCATGTACTCGAGAAATCCTTTGTGGAACGGATTAGATGTATTCTCAATTAAATCTAATTTCAGTGGAGCTAGACCTTCATCAGCATAACAACCATATTTCATGACAAATGAATTTAAGTTCCTACATAAAACTGATTATCAACATAAAAGATCTCATATTGTTTGACCAAACATCAACTATCTGACTAAGAAAAAACTGTTTGACCCAAGAAAGTTTGTTCTACATCCATATACTAAAAGGTATACTCTTATTACCATCAAAACTTATAAGAAGAGAACTTAACAGTTTGATAGGCTTTCTAAGGTGTGGCGTTAATGTAAAATGATTATTGATATTTTTAAGAATAGACTTGGTTCATATGCTAAAGTTAGCATCATTAATTATCATGTTAGGTGAATGAGATGATCTAAATCTCTAAGACTTTGAGGGCTTTACATGACTTCCAAAAGGTCTTCCAGAAGTACCTTTTATCATTGTTTCTTATGAACCTTCATTTGTTGGTCTTGTTGAATCTATCTCAAGTTTTGATGAACCTTTGGTTTAAGAATAATTGGACTCACTTTATTACCCTTATTTCCTTATTGATCTTCAGATAATCTATTTTGATTATTAAAGATTGGTAGAGCTTCATCGTCAAACCATTTCTTCTTATTTCATCAACAATCTTTATGTTGATTGTTTCTTCAACTATATTTGATGATTTATTATAAACATGATAAGCTTTACTATTGAGTGAATATCCAAGAAAGATTGTTTCATCTTCTCTTTAATCAAACTTTCCTTAATCATAATTTTTTTTTCTTTACAAAACACTTTCTTTCAAAATATATGAAAATAAGATATTGTTGGTTTCCTATCTTTGAAAAATTCATAAGATGATTTGTTTGTTAAAATCCTTATATAAACTCCATTAATGCTATAACAAGCATTAAACTTTATTTGTCAGAACTATTTTTCTTTACAAAACACATTCTTCTAAAAACATGAAAATAAGATATTGTTGGTTTCCTACCTGTAAAAACTTCATAAGATGTTTTGTTTATGAAAGGCCTCATATAGACTTTATTAGTGATATAGCAAGCTGTAGAGGTAGCTTTTACCTAAAAATAGTTTGCTATAATACTTGCATTTAACAAGGTATGAGTAATTTCTTATATGATTCTATTTTTATGTTGAATAACTCTATTTTGCTGTGGAGTATAAGGTATTGAAAAATTGTGACTAGTGCCATTTTCTTCACAAAATGTTGTAAAATTGTTGTTTTCAAATTTCCTTTCTTGATCAATCTTTAAACTTATTATAGAAGTTCCTTTTTCATCTTTTTTTTTTTTTTTGGGTGCAAAGTTTTCAAAGGATTTGAATGCATCATTCTTGTGACATAGAAATAAGATCTATATCTGCCTTAAAAAACCATCAACTGTAACAAGGTTATATTTGCTTCCACCTGGACCAAGTGTATGAGTAGGATTAAATAGATCCATACATAGAAGTTCCAATAAACCTTTTGCAGAAATCATATCTTTTCTTTTATGAGAAACAAGGATCATTTTGTGCCTGGAGCAAGAAGAGAAATGAATATCTTCTTTGATATTCAACTTAGGCAAACCATTTACTAGATCATTCTTTGATAATTTTACAAGTTGATTGAAGTTGATATGTTCAAGCTTCTAATGCCATTGAAAAACATTATCTTTGATTGTTAGAAAATAAGTTTCTATTTCAGCTTCGAAAGTTTTAACTTTGTAAATATTATTTTTTTGGAACCCTTAAAAAAGTTTTGTGTTTCCATTTTTATTTAAAGCTAGAAACTTGTCCTTTTTCAAGATGATTTTCAAACCTTTATCACATAATTGACTTATACTAAAAAATTATGTCATAGTACTTTAATAAGATAAACATTTTTTGTAGCATGAGGAGATAGACCAATAGTACCATAATCAATGATCTTCCCTTTATTGTTGTCTTTGATTATTAGAAATCCTTTTGCTTTCAAAACTAGGTTTGAGAACAGTGAAGCATTTCTTATTCCTTTAACCATTATTTCATGTTTCCACATTTATCATAAGCACATTGTACTTTTTTAAGAACCTAGACTAGCTTAGGCCCTTAAATATTTAAGGTCATATTTCTATCTCTATTTACTTGATGATCACTGAGTTTATTATTTTTTTTAAAAGCAAATTTTTTCAATATGACCAATTTTATTATAGAAAAAGCAAGCATATGATATAGAATTACAATACTTGTTGTATACTTGTGTCCTTCTATATTGGTCTAGTATCTTCTAATATACCTAGAACCATATCTTCTTTTGTATCCTCTACTCCAATTTGGATACTTATTATATTGACTATTGATTTCCCTTTATCTTGAAGCACATTGTTTTTGTTAGAATTAGTTTGTATGTTTCCTTATCCTTAAAAAATATTTTTTTTATTAGTTGCATTACTTTCTCCTTTTCAAATACTAAACCAAACTTGGATGGTTTAAGACATTGACTTGAAAGTATTATCTAAAGTTTTTTTATCACTTTCATTAAACTTATTGAATATAATATTAAGGTATTGTGATAAATCTTCAACTTGGATTTTTCAACTCTTTATATCATCGTTTAAGACAAGATTTTCATTTGAGAAAGCTTTTTTGTCAACATGTAAAATTTCATTTTCAATTCTCAAATTATTGATTTTTTCAAATAATGCTTCCTTTCCAACTTTCAATGTTTTTTTTTTTTTTTTCATTATCAAGTCTTTCTATCTTTGCTTTGGATTTTAAAAGTGCATCTAATAGTTTTGTATACATATCCTTAAGTATAGATTCTAAATTTAAGTCAAAAGGTACTTGTAAATTAGCTATTAAGTATAGGTTGGTTTCCTCCTCTTCTTTATTTACTTCTTCTATTTCATCTTCTAATTCGTTGAGGCCACTTCAAGTAGCCATTAGAGATTGTCGCTTCTTTCTTCTACATTTTTCTAATCTTTTCATGAGTATTGGACATCCATACTCAATATGTCCAGGCTTCTTACACTTATAACAAACGATCTTCTTCTTTTCTTTCTTCATTTTATCATTTTCTTTGTCACTTTTCCTTGCATCATCTTTCTTAGATCATTTATAATTAACTGATATCTTACCTCATTGCTTTAGTAACTTGTATAACCATCATGCTAGTGCGGTATCTACTTTAGTATCATTGATAGGAACTTCATTGGAATCTTCTTCAGGTTCTCTTACTTTGAAGGCAATTGTTTTATTTTTTCTTTCATTGTCTTCTACTCGAAGCACATCAATCACATAAGCCATCAATTTGCTTCGAAATTGACTACGTGTAAGTTTACTTAAGTCACAAACTTCTTTAGTAGCTATTTTCTTTAGATTTCAAGCCTATGGTGAAATTCTTAGCATTTTCTGAACTAGATCTGTATCACTCATTTTCTTACCAAGAGAATTTAATATGTCAATTATAGTAGTAAAATGACCAAGAGTGTCTTTTATTTCTTCACCAAGTTGCACTTAGAAGGGTTCATGTTGCTGCATAAGTGTGTTAATTCTTGTTTCTTTGATAAAGTTAGTTCCTTCATGTGTTTCACACCATGTATCCCATATATCTTTTGCTGATTCACATGAAGTGATTAAATGAAATTCAGAAGGTACAATAGCAATGAATAAGAGATTCTTGGACTTTGAATTTGTCTTTGCTTTCTTCTTCTCATTGGGATTTGTAACGTTTCCCTTGATATCCATGTTGCCATTTTCAATGATGTCCAACAATTAATAGTATATGGTTTTGATAAATGTCTTTATCTTATATTTTCAATGGGAAAATTAGTTCCATAAAAAATAAGGTGCCTTATCAATTTGAACTATTAGATTATTTGCTATTGATCTTTAAACTCAATTAATACTGAGTGAGGTTTTAATACCAATTGTTGCTTAAAGTTTTAATTTTTTTTTTCAAATTTTTTTGAAAACTACTTTTGTATAATTAAAATTAATTACGTGGAAAGTAAAAGGTAATGGGATAAGAAGATTAGACGAGTATTTATAGTTATTTTACCTTGTACATCAACCTCCTCTTTTAGCTTTCACTTGTTGGGGACCCAATCGACTTCACTGGTTGTTTCACTATATCAAATAATTAAGAGCTTTGAGAGTTATAATAATTTACCACACATGGCACAGTTACTCATTGCTTTGTCTAACATAACTTCTTAAGTTAATCTCAGAGAGCTATAATGAAAAATAATATAACCTCTTAACTATAATTTATGAGATAGTAAAATTGTCACGAGGAAACATAATTAAATTCTCTACTAATTTAGTGCTCAACAAATATACAAAAGATTTCTTCGAATGCTTTATAACTTGTTCTTGCTTTTCTATTTTTTACATCATCTTCGTTCCCACTGGACTTGTACATATAGTTGACTTGTGATAGTTAACTTTGTATTTGAATGATTTTGTCCTCCGTAATTGTAGCTTTACAATCACCATACCTAGCTTTAATTTTCCAGTTTTATCCAAAAATGCTGTGAATAGAAAATATTTAACCATGATTATGACCAGGTATATTGATAATCAACTTGTCATGCCTCGAAAACTTGTCTTTCATGTCTTTGTGAAATGATTTGCTTTCCTTTATAATAAATACTTCAGTCTTCTGATAATTTTGTATAATAATAGAAATCCTCATGATATCAACTTTACTAGAATGAGTCAAATATATTCAACTAATGTAAGTGGGTTTTAAAATTTATTTATCTAATTAGTATATACCTTAAAAACTTGAAAATCCAATTTTGTCTTGTATTTGGAAGTAATATGTTAAGCTGATTTTGAGTTTTGAATACTAGATTTCAACTCGTCTTATACCGACCAATTTGCTTTTGTTTCTGAAAAATAGTTTTTTTACTTAAGTTTAGATACTTTGATACACCTCTTCATTTATATCCATTTCAATTTTTATTTGGTTTTGATAGCTCTTTATGATTCTTTTAGGGACATACTTTTGATCCTTCTACAATTAATTTGCTAGTTTTAAAAGGCTCTTACTTGTCTCTGAATTAATTTACTCCTATACTTGAATTTTATAATTAAGCTTTCGTTATTATTTTATTCATGATAATAATAAAAAAATACACTTAAATAAAGATATTAAATTATAAAAAAAAAAACCCTTCTCTTAATCTCTTTATTTTCATCAAAACTATTGTTTAGAATATCTAATATTTTGTTCTAACATGGACTTGAGTCTTGGATATGATATGGGAGTGTATAGGAAAAGACTAAGAAGTAGCCTTCCTTTGGATCCTACGAGGGAATTTCTATTCTTTATTTGGTAATGATAGAATAGCTACTGAACTTAATGCAGCAATAGTTTCATAAGGGAGAAAATAAAAAACCAAATTTACTGTAATTATTCCTAAAGCCAAATAGTTAACGACTCAGCAATGCATTGACCTGAACTGAAATTAAACGAATTATAATTACTTTCCACCACTTGCTACTTTCTGCCATTTTAGACAGCGGTTGGTGCATGCTCAGCCAAAACAAGCAACCAATGTTCTTGCAACATGGTTCTGTTAATCATGATTGAAGCCAATACGTCGATATACTTTGATTAGCAGTTATAGTGGCTAAATGCCACGGAGAAATCTTCAGCATTTCTCCCAAGATATATCCCAAACAAATTGCCTATTAATAAGCCTCAGTATTGTCTGGTTCCATTTCCGTAATCTAAGGATTAAGTCCTGAAAAAAAAGGAACTAAATGGACTATATATATTATTCTTCTGACCAATTATAATAAAAAATGCCTATAGACCAATCATATCCCATTCCCATACAACAAAAGCTTACCACAAGTATTCCTCCCTCAGTATGGGTCAGTTCCAACCTGTGACCTTCCACCAACATGCCAAGGTGGGTGGAGAACCTGTACCCGACTTGTTTGGATGGGTCTCAATTCGCTTGTGGACCCGCTAGGTCCATCTATCACAGGTAGTCCAGTGGATGGACCTAATGAAAATTAAAAATTATTAATTATATAAAAAATGAAATTAAAAAAAAAACGAAATTGAATCATGGTGAAATTTTAAAATTTTCCATGTGAAATAGGAAATTTTTCTCTCATTCATAGTATTTAATATTTTTCTTTTGATATTTATAGGAATACAATTCTAAAACCAAATAATTTGAATCATGTATAGGTTTGGAAGACTTGTGAAGCTAGAAAAAATATAAAACAAACCAAGTATTACAATTTAGGTATGTGTATACCATGTTTATTGCTTGTGCTTAATAAATTAGGTTTTTGTATGTAGGTTTAATAACATTATAAATGAACTTGACTGTGTGTGCATGTGAATGTAAATTGCTGGGTCGAAGAAATCGAGTATGGATTGGTGTTCTTGGGTTGATACCCTAATGATCAATATGTGACGTTGTTCTTTGTAGAGTTGTATATAGAAATAATTCGAGTCTTATGTGGAAGGTTGTGACATTTATTGTGAAAAGTTGTAGTGTATGAACTTATGGACTTATGGACAATTAGGAGTATCTACTGTCATATATATATATATATATATATGTATGGTTATGAAAGGTTGATGTGTAAGGACTCATGGATAGTAAGGTATACCCACTATCATATATATTAGTATTATGTATAGTAATAGACTTATGGACAAAAAGGTTTATCTTTATCATATATATATATATATGTATGTATATGTTGTTGGTGGATGGATTGTGAAAGGATATTTAGAAATATTATGTGTGATGATGTTTATGATATGATTGTGTATTAACTAAAAATTGTGAAAGATAAATAAAATTATGTATAAATATTATGATGCATCTTGCGTCAGTTATTGTTTCTGGCATGACATGGATGTATGTGCATATTGGGTGTTAGCTCACCCCTCGTGAGATTTTTTTTTTTTTTTTTTTTTTTGTTGTAGATGCTATAGGAGAGATTGTAGGGTATGATGAAATTATAATAGAAATGAATCATGATACGAAGGAGAATATGGAGTACGTGTACTATGACAAGTAGGATCTGATGAGAAGAAAGGATAATATGGAATAATTTATAATTATGATTTAGATTATTATGTTATTTAAATTATTGAAGGCTTTCACTGTATTTAAATTAAGAAAATTAAACAGGAAATATGTTTGGGAGGATATACAATTCTTTCAAAAATTGTGGTATCGTTAAAGTTTATAAATATTTCCACTGTAGTAATTTAAGAGGTTCTTTTATTATATTGAATAATTGAAAAATAATGTTTGGGAGATTGTAGTAATTAAGCTTTTTCTTGTCTTTTAGTATTTAGAACACGTGGTAGGCTGTAGTATACTTGAATTTTGGGTGGTTATAGTATGATAGAAAAAGAATAAAAAGTAACTATTTTTTTGTTCTAAAATGAAACAACGACAGTAAAAGAAATTCCGTCTAATAGCTAAGTTTTCAAACCAAACATTATAAGAGTGGAATATAAACTATAATAATTCGTACAGCAAATAGTTAACCCCCCTCCCCCAACTATGACCCAGACACATTGGGCCATGCTGAAATATGAATAGTTACTAATCTTCGCGACACAATACTTTTTGACATCAGGAGTTGTTGGTGCATGATCAGTCAACTCCTCGCGACGAAAAGAGCAACCGATGTTCCTACCACAAGGTCTTGTTTATCATGATGGAAGCCGATGCGTCCGTTGGTATTTGATTAGAAGTTTGACGATTCTCATGTTTGGTATACCCGTTTAGTTTTTGCTCCATATACTTCAAGCCTTACGTGGGCACCACCACTCAACGGGCTTTAGTTGAATCCACCTCGTTATGACGTGATTTCAAATGCCACAACAAAACAAATCCTGACTTAGTTGTATGGCTATCTATCCTCCTTGAATACGGATGGCCTCAATCGATCATAAGCTTTTGTACATCATCAAATCCAGCACTTGCAACTGCCCCTTTGTAGTTTTGTTGGAACAGAATTTTTTTTTTCTTATGTTTATGTTTGTTTAGAGATTCCACACATGATCGTTAAAATTGTGATTTTACTTGAAATTGAAAGGTATAAAATCGTATAAAACCAATAGAATCAATAACTTATATCTAAATAATTTTTTTTCTATATGAAAAATTTTATAAAATTATAAACTCGTAAAATCGTTTAATTAACTTGTGATTTTAACGATTATAATTCCACAAGAGATGGAAATTATTCTTATCTCTTTATCTATGTGGATCGAAACTAGATCATTTGATCAAGTCAGGTTAGTGCCTTAATCACTAATCAGATTTTCATACTTGAATGGAATAATAGAATGCGTGCAAAGCAAATCCTAACAAAACAGACATGCGTCCATTCATTCTGTTCTTCTGAAGAAGTAAATGCAGCAGTCCACAATAAACAACAATAAACCCTAGAGATTTCCGTCCGTCTATGTAAATAGTTACTAAAGTAAGAAAGAAGCATAAGATAAAATGAACAAAGTGATGGAAAATAAACAAGAGAGAAAGGAAATAAAAGATTTGCATTTCCTTATTATAATAAAATGACAAAATGGAAATGGAGAGGAATACGTTATTAGTTGGACAAAATTAATTTTTATTTTTTAGAGAGATAATACCGTATTTGATACTTCAGTTTAGGTCAATTTGCAATAGCTACATAAATTTATTAAATTTAAATTGAGTTTAGTACATAATAAGCTCAGATAGTAATTAATTGAAAATTTATCTAGCTTGAATATCAAATTATCCCTACATTTAAACAGTATAATTGATGAATGATGAATTGAATTTCATTAATTACAGTGGAGTTTTTTTTTTTTTTTTTAAGTTATTGATTTATTAAAAACTTGTTCGAAACTTTAGAAAAAAGAGGAGGCCATTAGAGGTTGAGAAACATGATCGGCCAAGGAAAAAAAAAAAGAGGAGATGGAGGATTGACATCCCAAAAGCACAAACACATCCCCTTCATGCCTTCGGTCGCAATCAATCTGCATAAGTATTTGCTTTCTTATTTATTTAGGGAAAAAAAAATACCGTCAAAATCTCTCCTATGATTAGAAATATCATCAATAATGTTTTGAATCCACCATTTGTTGCCACGGTTCATAATAGTATTAAAATAGAGATTGAATCAGTCTCTACAACACTTGCCCTCACAATAATAATAGATTGACAAACACCTGCCTTTAAATCTGCAACGCTTCCCCTCACTATAATACCAATACCAGTTTACCATCTCTCTCGAACCATGATCCATCACAATTTAATTTAGCTTCATTTTCTTTTCGGAGGGATCCAAAATTGCAAAAGAGGACCTTGCTAGTGCTGTCGTACTGTGTCACCACTAACAGCACTTAGCTTTTCAATCTCCAAAGAGAAACTTGAATTAATTTGATATTAGCATAAGGATTCAATATTACATGATTGAATATACTATTGCATCTTTGCTTCCAAATATACCACAAACAAGTTGCAACAATCATGAACGTACCTTTCACATCTGCATTTACCAGCCATTTATCCAAGCTTGATCCCAAAATTTCAAACTATACATATACAGTCCATTCACATACCAAAAAAATATGCATAATATTAAAAAAAAAAAAAAACGCACCATATAAGAAACGAAGTGGGTTTGATTAAATTTTAATACTAATATGACATTCAATATTAGAAAATAATTGAAAGAAGTGTTTGCTACAATCTATTGAAAATAGACTTATAAGAATGAAGGGTTTTGAGAATAAACACAGTAGTTTGATTTAATATGACTTAATTACATGAGCAATACAACTCATAGCCTTAATATAGGTTAAAACATATTATAAAGAATAGGAAATAACTAATGGCCTAATATCTAGAATATTAACTTTTCTAATAAAAATTATTCATATCTACTCTAGAAAAGAAAATACTTAAAATCATAGTCTTAACGACAACTAATAATATCTTATATCTATAGAGTCTAAATATTGACTAAATTGACATAATAAAATAATTAGTAACTCTAAATAATATGTATAGAAAGTGCGGAACAAATATTCTATAGCAAAATCAATGCTTGAGCGAATGTCGAATTCGAAACTGGAAATTAACTCGACTTTTGGTTGGAACTTAAAGTAAGTTAGAACCTCCATCATTTGGAAGTAGCAACATCCAAAGCTCGTCTTTGGAAGCATGAATAGAATTAGAAGCAATCGGAAATAACTGAGTGAGAATCTTGATTAGAAGCACCAAAAGTGCCCTCTTCTTGATATAAATAAACAACATCTTAATTTTAGCTTTGGTCTGAATTCTATTCCCATCAAGAAACTTGGGTTACTAGAATGGTTTATTCCCATCATGTTGCATAGAAAAGTGAAGAAAATAAAACTTTGTATTTCCATATACAAAATTCCAAGATCTCGTGCATAAAATTAAGGCACTATGGATATAATTAAATTGTGTGTGAAAGCTAACTTACATCTATAGTGAGAACAAGATGTTATGTGGAGGATCGATCCTTCAACCTGTAGCAGTGCTTGTTCTTTATTTGCTCACCGATGGGAAGTGGGAAAGATAAAAACCCTAATAATGCACACATTGCTTATACTGGAACATAACCCTATTTATAGCCTTTATTATTATTATTTTTTTATGGCTCATCATAGTAAATGAAATAAAATACATGGGTTTTTACACATTATGACCCATTCCAAAAGCTCACGAGATAAGTCTAATAGTCATGTCTATTGATTAATTGAATGATTACCTTTTTTTAATGACTTAATTTCTTGGCTCAATTACATAATCAACAATATACTATTAATTGATATTGTGCACCACAAAAATACAACAATCCCCCACTTGGGCCATATATATCACCTAATAATTGTATTGTAAAATCCTTATGATCACAACCTTTATTGTTTATACTAAGTCTCATTTTCAAGCAATTTGATCCAACAATCATATAATATAAGATCAAAGCGGCCTTTATCACTATTTATCGTGATAAGACCCATTAATGGTCATTGATATTAAAATTGTAAACCCCACAAAATTCTAAAATAGCATATAAATCGCAAGAAGAATTTTCGGAGACATTTAACCCTATATACCAAAGGACTAAGTTCCATAGCCCCAAAATATTCTATAAAGATCCTAAATTAACCCCTAAAACATAAAATAAATTCTCGAACCTTAACCCAAAAATCTAAACCTTAGAATAGGAATTCAAGATCCCATATTGACCCATAAACCCTAAATCAATAATGCAAACTCTAATTTAAATAACAAACCCCAAAAGTGATAAATTAAACTTCAAACTTAAACCCAAATCCGAAAATAATCAAAATAATAATAAATAAAAAAAAACCTAAAAATTTTTCATTCAAGAATTAGCATGAAGGAAAATATCAAGAAATATGTCAAAAAACAATTATGAGAAGCCAACTACAAAATTGGATTCACCTTGCGATATGTGAACCAACTAACATATCCAAAAGCTATGAAATTTGAAAACTAACCAAACCCTATCAATAGAACATCATCTTAGGAAAACTAAACTTGAATTTAGATGTTCAAAAAGCCTAAATTCAATTCCCAAAATCTTACAACCAACTGTCGATGTTAGCATTTCCTTCGAACTTAAGAAAGACTAAAAATTGAGCTCGAAAAAAATCCAAGATTTGATCTGAACAAAGGCAAAAATTGAATGACGATGAACTACCCTATAATTAGTTTAAAGAAACCCAAAAATTTACTCAAATCCAACTCTATAAAACAACCAAATTAGGCGAAACAAAATTTGGAAAAACATGACTCTTAACAATTCCTATAAATGGTGTGATAAGGGAAGGAAACAAAGGCCTATTTGAACTATCAAATAATTTAATTCTAAACCCAAACTTGAACTAAAATTTCCCCCATCTAAGCCTTAAGTAAAGCCCAATTAACCAATAGAAAAACAAAGGAATTAAGCAACCTAAATCAAACTCTAAATCTGCTTGGTCCATGTGAATGCCAGCTGGAGTGATTAAGAAAACAACTAGGATTACAACTAAGATTAGCCTAACTAAACTTAGGAGTAACTAAAATATAACTAAACAGCAACCAAGAGGGATAAATCTGATGCCTAATCACCCCTAGTTGCAGATATGTCCCCTTAAGATTAGACCTTCTACCCATTGGATAAAGCCATTACCCAAATAAACCATGCTAATGACCAATGGATATTCCACCCAAGCTAGCTGCCCAACCTTTGATCTTTCACTCCCCATTTTCCCCACGTAAACCGCTCTTTCCTTTGGAAGAATTACACACCAAAAGCTATCAAGAAAAGTTAGCAAAACACTCTCAAGAACAGCCCTAAAAAACTGATTATACACACACAACTAGCAGTCGTCAGTCTTCTTCTTCGTCTAAGTTTTTTTATTTTGGTTTCACCACCTTTTGATCCTCCATGTGAAACCCCCTCCTTTTTGAGGAATCAATACAAGAAAAACAGTCTAAAAAACTCTCCATAAACTTTAAAAAATACACTAAAAAATCAAATCCTAAAAGAGAACCCCAAACCGAAACTTTGCTCCCCTATTGTGCACTCCCAACATCCACCTACTGATCACACTCCAAACGACCCTCAATCAAGCCCAAATTTTGATATTATTTACAACAAACAAGTAGCCATTAGGGGAGTTAAGGATCCAAGGAAAATCAGAACTTAAAGCCACCCTAAGAGGAAGTAAAAGGAGGAGGAACCTAGTACCCCCAAGCCGCAATGAGTAGGACTCTTGTACTTCCATGTTGTTGCTATTTTTTTTTCTTTCTAATATTTTGATTCCAGAGCTTAGAGTAGAGTTATGTTACCTTGGTTTTGTAATTTTACGTGTATATTTAGAGAAAATTTAGCTTAGGAAATGAGTTGGCAATGTAAACCAACAATAAGATGTAAAAACCATAAGGATCCACTTGCAACATAACATGTATGAGTGGAGTTTTAGAAAAATAAATGGAGATCAGAATTTGGAGTTCTTTTGTGCTTCTAGACGCCCAAGTAAGAAGCTAATTAAGTACATTTTGATATATTTCATGCCTTTTTTAATGGTGGAAAAATTTGGATGATGAAAAGGTGCCTTTTATGGTGAGAAATTGGAAAGATATGCAAGACAAGTCAAATGACTTCAAACCATGGCCAAACTTAATTACATTTTTGGGAATCCCTAAATTTCTAGAACCTAAGAAAGCTAAAATATCATTAGAAAAATTTTGGGAATAAAAATCTTAAAGAAAAACACAAAACCAACACAATTAAAAAGGAAAAACTTCAAATTTGATGCCTTGGAAAGCCCCACAAAATCCTTGGGCTAAAATTTGAAATTTCTAGATAGGAATAGAAAGCTAACACGCCATTTGGAAGTCCTAAACATGTTCCAAATGGTTAGGATTAATTTCTTTAGGTTACTAGAATAAATTAGACAAAAAGGAGCCTTGATCTAAACACATGTTAGGCACACCCAATTTGTTCGGGGCACTAGTACATGTCTTGAAGTCCAAATAATCAAAATGACTTTAGAAATGGAAAGACCACAAAACCCTTTGAAAGGATTATAAATACATAAAAAAGAGACTTAAATTGAAAAAGTCATAAAGAAAACACTAAAACTTTCAAAACTGATAAAACCGCCAAAACTGGCAAAACTAGTATAAGCTTGTTTCTAATCCAAAACTTACAAAGATATTTTGTTTTATCAGGTGACATGTCATTTAAGGGTGATTTGTTGCCTAACTATTATGACTAAAGACCATATAGCTGGGTGAGTGAAAATCCGATGATTACTGTTCCTTGCTTGTGTTTATAGGTAACGCACCAGTGTATTTATAAATATTTAATATATGAATTGGATTTGTATATTGGGGCCATTTAGAGTATTGTATATGCTTAAATTCTATGATTGAGTGCTAATTTATCTTAATTATACTCAGCAAATTGATAATTGTTTTCCCCTGCATTTAGCTTATAGAAATTATGAGTATCTGTATAAATTATCGTAGATACCAAATAATTTGACTTAAGTCTATTCGACGTTAAATAAAATGAATCATGTATCGTAGAGTGTTGCATGTAAGAAGGTTATCGATATCACATGGTGGTATGAAAAGGCCTTATGGAGAACGCACCCCATGTGTATACCTTGTCTCAACCTTTGGGAACTAAGTGAAACCTAAAAAATGCTGCCCTTTGATTGAGACCTAAGATTTCCTAGTCTAAAGATTCATCGCTTATGGATGATTGAATTGCGAGCTTTTCACAATCTATACCCCATGACGGTCTTAGTACGTATATATGTATTATCAAGTCTATTGAAGTTTACTACAAAAATATATTTAGACTACGAATTATTTCAAAAGACAGCACGAGGTCACTGAAGTCTAGAGTTGACGTGTAGTTCATGATTTCCTAACCCCAGGCAATAGAGGGTGTTAAATTCATGCTATATGTGGTGTTTGATAAACTGTATACATTGTTGTATTCATGTAATTGCTCATGTATGGCATATGTTTGAATTAAATAACTTGTTTGCTAGTTGATTGTCGGTCCAGTAAGAGAATATAACTCACTAAGCTTTATAACTTATCCCCTAACAACTTTTCTTTTGCAGTTTAAGTCTATAGTAGGGAATGGGCTAGGAATCAAGTGATGAGAGCTCCAGACTCAAATATTGAGGAACAAATATAAGATAAAGTAATTGTTCGTTTAGACTTGATAGAGTGACAAGATATTATGAAACTTGTATATTCTTTCTTTTCAAAATTTATTTTCCTTTAAACTTATTTGAGCCTAAACTTCTTTTGGATTGTGACTATCCAACTTTACGATTTGGTGAGAGATACCGATTCTCTATGATTGTAGTGATTGTGGATTACGATCTCCTTATTCATTTTTATATAATAATTAGTTATATGTATTATGATTAAAGGAGAGTTAATTAGAGTCTTGCAACTTTTGACTTGCAAGTCGGTTTCGCATCACGGGTATACACGAGATGTGATAACTTTTAGTAAAAACAACTAGGCCTCCCTTTAGGGGTGAGATAAATATAATTAATGACATAGATCAAGTATGGACGTGTACATGAAAATTACATGTAATGTGTTCCTTAGCATGCCTATTTCTAATAGGTCCTACTTTATACCTCATAATATACTCTTTACTTTATACACAACTGTAATAGGAATATATGTAACTTTCTTTCGAAGAAATCAAAACTACCATATATGAGTTAAGTATAATAAAATGTAATATACAACTGAATATCAATTGAAAACAAATCTCTCACTATACTATCACATCATCAAGATGTACAATACTTATATGAGCAACGTGCTCATAAAATACTTTAGGTAATAAATCTTTAGTAAGTGGATTCGTGATCATGATATTTGTGCTAATAATTAACACTTGAAATTTTTGGGCTCTCTCTTTAACAACAAGAAGCTTTATGTCAATGTGTTTCAATTTTGATGAACTCATGTTGCTCTTGGATTATAGTTTAGTGGCCTTATTGTCACAATTTATCTTCAATGGTTTTTCAATAGCATTAATAATTTGTAGCCCCATGATAAAATGTCGCAACCATATTTCCTAGTTAGGTGCCTTACAACAAGTAATTAATTCTGCCTCCATGGTAGAAGAAGTTGTAAGCATCTTTTGATAGTTTCCCATGACACAGATCCACTAACCATTAAGAAACTGTAAGAAAAAATGGACTTTCCACTATCAAGGCATCCTACAAAGTTGGAGTTGGAATACCCCATGATCTCCAAATGATCAGATCTTCAATATGTGAGCATAAAATCCTTTGCTCTCTAGAGGTATCACATGACATGTTTTGTTGCTTTCTAATGATCCATGCTAGGATTACTCATATACTTGCCAAGAATTCCAATAATGTATGCAATATTTAGACACGTACATATTTGAGCATACATAAGACTCCACATTGTTAATGCATAAGGGATTTGCTCCATTGTCCTTTTTCTTGACGTCATTATTAGGACATTGATGCAAATTGAACTTATCACTCTTTGCCATATGAGTGTCTCCTAGTGCTCAATCTTTCATGCCAAATCTACTAAGTACTTTATGGGTATATGCCCTTTGTGATAAGCCTAATATACCTTATGAACGAACACAATGAATTTATATGCCCAGCACAAAGGATGCATTTTCAAGATTTTTTATTTCAAAATTCTTTGAAACAAATCTATTGGGCTCATGCAACATGCCTATATCGTTAATTACAAACAAAATATCATTGACACACAACATTAGAAGAACAAATTGCTCCCATTGATCTTGTGATATACACACTAATCAACAACATTTTCCTCAAAACCAAAAGAGACAATCACTTGATCAAACTTTCGATACCATTGATGGGATGCTTGCTTTAATCTATAAATGGATTTCTTTAATTTGCACATTAGATGTTTTGATTCTCTAGATTAAAAACTTTTTGGATGCACCATATATATTATTTCTTTAACATTGACATTAACAAAAATAGTCATAATAATTCTAAAATATTTTCATTCTAAAATATGAAAATGACCAAGACTAGGCTTCTTACTAGTCCATAACTCATATGGGGTTTTAGCTACAACTTTGCTTGGAACTTGATTAAGGATATATATTATGGTCTTTAATGCCTCTCTTCAAAGTGATTTTGGTAAAGAAAAATAACTAGTTATACTTCTAACCATATCCTTTAATGTTTGATTACATCTCTCAGCTACACCATTTTAATTTAGTTGTCTTGGCATGGTGTATTGAGGAACAATTTCATAGTCTTTTAGTATCATGCGCAAGGTCTAAGATGCTATTCACCAAATCTGACAAATTTGTCATAGTATTCACCACCATAGTCAAATCTAATTGCTTTAATTTTTTTAATCAAGTTTGCTTTCAACTTCTGTTTTGAATTCCTTAAAAATGTCTAGAAACTTTGACTTCTTATGTATTAAGTATAGGTACTTATAACGAGAATAGTTATTTTTGAAAGTAATAAAATACTATCGACCATTCCATGAAGCCATAGGGAATGGACCACGGATATTAGTATGTATTAATTCCAATTTGCTAGAACTCCTCTTAGCACCCTTTTTCTTGATATTTATTTGTTTTCTCTTATTACATTCAATGTCTATTTGAAAATTAGAAAAGTCAAGGGAATTAAGAATTCCTTCTAATACAAGCCTTTGAATCCTTTATTTGGAAATATGTCCTAAATACTTATGCCACAACATGGATGACTTCTCATTTATTAATTTTTGCTTTATACCAAAATTACTTATATGCTAGGTTTCTTTTGTATGTGAGGCATGCAAATTCAATCTGTATAAATTGTCAATCAAAGCACCAATGGCAATAACATCTAAATATTAAAAAAAGATTAAAATTTTCATTTCCAAATGAACAAAGGTAACTAGATTTGTCCAAAAGAGATAGAAATTAAATTCCATCTAAATGATGGTACATAATAAGTCTTCTCTAAATCCAAATTACAACTAGACTCTAATTGTAAACTAAATACCCCCAATGGCCTCAATAGGAACCTTATTGCCGGTGCCCACATAGATAAATCTTGTAGCATCACTTGGTAGTTAGCAAGTAACAAACTATAAATACTTTCATTCTTTTCTTTTTTGGTAGTTTATAGAAATAAAACCGCTTTACTCAGTTTACTCTCTCTCTCTATCTCTCTCTTTCATCTTCTTCCTTTACTCTACTGTATTACTTCAAATACATCAAGAATCTACTCCCTTGTATCACAGCAAATTTACATGTCTATCTCAATATGGACTTTCAACCAACCTTGCTACCATACAAATGTAAGAGCTCCTTTCACAACTTCCACTTCTACATAACGAATATTAGAACTTGTCAAATAAGCTTTTACTGCTAATAAATTGGAATATTATTGTTGCGTGCCACAAAGCCTAGACCTAATCTTCGAGTCTTCAAGCAAATTGCTCCATTGCAATTTATCTTCATTATATCATGTGAATTAGGTTTCGTATTTGGATATTAGCTCCATTTTTAATTTGTATTTTCTCCATTTAATGTAATAAAATAATACATCAACAAACAAGAAACGATTGCAAAATAAACATTGTTCTTAAGGTGCTTATTTCCCTTCACACTGGTATTGCTAGAAATCTAGCAATATGCTAAAAAACAATTAAAGATTGAATGGAAGAAGAAATACGACACTCAAAAATCTATCGAGTGGCCTCCCACCATGCATGTGTATAATTTAAACACTATAGGTATAAAGCATTTTTTTGTGACCAAGATTGCATATTCAACAATGAAAAAGAAAGATGAAAAAGGCTAGGTTCTTGTTCAAAAATTGTGTTGTGTCTAAATATTGGGAAAAAAAAAATAAAAATAGTTGTTTCATATTCTAAATTTTCCTTGAATGTAAAATAGTTATCCTTGATATTTAATGCATGAATTTCATATGTATGTGTCAAATGAAAATGTTGTTATAATATCAGTGGTTTTATGAACCGGTGTCAAATGCAAGATCATGGCACTTGTCCATTAACAAAGAAATTTGACAACAACATTTTGAAAATAGATGAAACAAGTGTTTCAATTAGCTTAATTAAATACTCCATTAAATTTTGTTACACGTCAATATCTGATTGATCTAGAGGTAATTAATTTAATAAACATTATTAATAAATATAGTTAATCAAATGAAATAGTAAAAAAATGACAAATAAAAAAGATTAAAGTTATTAAATATAAAGAAATTAGGGATTAATTTCGTACAATTGCTTTTTTGAAAAGAATATGTCAACATGTCCCCCACCAGCATGTTTCCCCAACCATACTTGAAAGGAAAGATAATACTTCTTTTTCCTCTTTTTACCAGAAAGAAAGTTTACATCTTCAAGTACATTTGTTTGTCACACAAAATGCGCAAGCAGACTGCAGACCATTAAAATTACAAATTTTCTCATTAAGTGGTAATTTTACTCGGGAACACAAGCTATTCCATCCAACACAATCTTAACGCAATCAACTTTTGCTGTGGAAAAGACAACATGGCTTTCTTTATAATGTTTCCTTCCACAGGCGTAAGCCAAAATATATCTTTGCCGTGTCTCTCTTTATTAACTTTCTCTCGTAGGTCTTATGGGGATGAGAAAGGGGAATTTAATTGACATGGCAGAGGAAACTGTGCATTGAGGAGGCAAACTCAGTTCACCAGGTCACCATCCATGGGTGATGCAGTAACACCTACTTTGGGTTTGTTTACTGTATATATATATATATATATATATATATATAAGTTGGAAATAGAGAAAATATTACTTTGGCAGTACGTACAAAATTGAGAAAGTGGAGGGATGGAGGAGTGATCTAAACTTTGTTAATATTTTACAATATTAACTATTTATCAAAATTTTAAATATTAAAGACATCAAAACAGTGACATTGTCTTTCGTTGTATATATTAAATGAAAAGGCGTAAATATAAATTAAACCAAGGCATATCAGTTCGTAAACTAAATCAAATTAGAGTGAAAACTTGATTTTTCTTTTTTTTTTATTTGATTTGGTTTGAACCATGAAGCAAATTCAACAAAAAGAAATTTATACTAAAAGTAGACAAAAAGCTAAAACAAACGAAAAATGTCTTTTTTTCCTTGTTCCCCTTCGGTTCAATTGAGGATTTAATTCTCATGGTTGAGCTGAACTATTTTATACTACACAGTTTAAATCATCAACTGAATCAAATCCCAGAATCGAGCCCATACATATGTGGTTATGTTAGATTAAAAATGAAGTATTTGAAATGCTTATTGTATTAATGGATAAAAAGAGATGTAAATGCAACTCACATCAAAATGATTTATTTCGAGACTATCTTTAAAATAATGATTACTTAAGTTACTTATAACTAGCTTTAGCGTTGTTGGCTCTTGTCAACAGTTTAGGCGATCATTACAGCCACAACCACAGCTAAACAGCTTTATTTCCTTAAGGGCTTGACAGTTTCATACCTGGAGATAAGAGGGTTTGAGAGGCTGATGAATCTGATTTAGGGGCAACAGACACAGAAAATCCAAGCGGAAGTTGATCTCGCCTCTGGGGTCTAGTCCCCTTGCTGCCTTTCACTATCGTCTTATTCTGATTGGTAGAGATTTGTTCTGTCTTTCCTTTCCAGTTTTCAATTCATCTATAACTATCATTAACATTTTTTACAATACTTGTTAGATACATCGAACTTATTTTTCTTATGAATAACTGACCATTTTATTTTCCCTAATTGTAATCCCAAATTCCCATAACTCATATTTATTGAAGTTTATTTTCATAGGTTGGAGTTCTACTACAACATATTATGCCTCTTGTATTAGTTTAAACTTTATCAACCTTATTTATGGAATTTTAGACCTTATGGGGGAAAAAATAAATTATATAAATTTCGATTATTGTTTGTGGATAAGATTAAATAATTAAAAGTTTTAACTTTGAATGGGTATGAGTCATAAGTTTAATACATTGGTTGTATTAAAGAGAGAGCATATATATATATATATATATATATAGATGTATATTAGAACATGTACAACTTTGAAACCACATTGGTAAGGATTAGGTCTGAATTTAGTGTTATATGTATCATAGACACAGATTTACAAGAGATACAAAAGCTAAAGGATAGAAGGAATATATCATACAATATTTCTCGCAAAAAAAAAAAAAAAAAAAAACCAGGTCAAGAGCTGGGGCCAAGACTACAAACGGTTCTTAAAAACATGCCAAAATAATTCTCTTACAATTAAGTCTGCTATAGTTCACGAGCCTTTCCATTAGGCTTACTCTACCCAAAACATATAACAATACATAGAAAGAGATTATAAGAAACTCTAAAACCTCATCGTAATGAAGGAAATAACTCAAATAATAAAAAGAAGAAACTTTCGAGGTACCATAACCTATCCCAATCAACCATGAAAATTGGCTTGGTTGACCATACTTATCTACCTTTGGCTAGCCACTTGGGTAGTCATTCACTACCTACCTATTGTCCTCTCTTTGGCCTTTGAATAAGTATAACTGCACAATATTATATGCATTCTGCCTTAACCCTTTGTTTATTTCTTCACCTACCACTTCAATACACATCTCATATATATTCAATAACACGTCTTAACAAATCTCCATCTTTGCTTGACTTCACACAACAGTATACATATACTTGGACTTCTCCTATAATTGGGCAAGCTACCTAGTGTAAGGATTTCGTGTAAGATGGAAGCGTAAATTTTATAAATTTTTTTGTTAAAACGAGTGATTTACTTTATATATAGGATCCATGTAATAGCATTATCAAGTAATCACATAACTTTCATATCATGGTAACATGCTTAAATATATTATAGCAATGTAATTATATATGTGTTTTAGTGTGTATACAAAGATTATACTAGTAAGTAATTTAAATAACGTTTTGGGGATGGTTGACGGAATCCTATAATAATTTGATATGGTGATACACTAAAGGCTTTCTTTAATAGTTTTTAGCCTAACTCCTAAAACCTTTTATGGTTCAAAAAGGTTTCAAGCAATGAAATGGGATAATAGATAACCCCAAAACTGAAAGGAAAAGGTAATTAAACACATGTTTAGATAAACAATCAAAATATACATACAAACATACAAATATACACACGCATATACATACATACATACATCCATATATATATATGGGCTACACTTAATTTGGAATAGATAAGGCTAAACCCTAACTCTTCATAGAAAAAGAAAATTTGTTGCAATGTACCTCCATAGGAAGCATAAATAGAAACATGTGAAATATTAGTAGGAATAGAATGTAAAATACTGCTTAACATATGTAATAGCGGAACCAAGAGTTCTTTTTACATACCTCCAGCCATTGCAAAGCAAATAGGTGTCCTGCTC